>JAGFNQ010001162.1:62578-547933 GCA_024364735.1 Boesenbergia rotunda | reverse complement strand
AACCTATTTGGAGATGTTCCTGCGATCCTCCCGAATTGATAAAAAGGGTTATTCAATTTGAAAAATAAATAGGATTTTTATTAATGTATGTTAATACATTCTTTAATCATTCTTCTCACATAATCTCAATTTGTATTTCTAGGATAATCACTCGATCATGTCTTCTCTGAATTTGCGTTCCATTTTGGACACCAATAAATTGACTGGGCCAAACTTCATGGACTGGCTTCGAAACCTAAGGATAGTCCTCAAGGCAGAGAAGCTTGCCTATGTCCTTGAAGATCAACTTCCCAACCATCCTCCGGAAGGTGCAACTCCAGACCAGCTAGTGGCCTATTAGAAACATGTGACCGATTTTGAACTTGCGAGTTGCATCATGCTAGCCTCTATGATACCTGAGTTGCAAAAGCAACATGAGCATATGGATGCTTATATCATCATCTTCCATCTTCATGAGTTGTTTGAAGAGCAGGCGAGATCCGAAAGGTTCGAAGTCTCCAGACTCCTCTTCACCACTAAGATGCAGGAAGGCACTTCTGCCTCGCAGTTTGTGTTAAAGATGTTGGGGTACATTGAGCGACTGAGCACACTCGATTTTGCAATGGATCATGAACTAAGTATTGACTTAATTCTGAATTGTTTGCCCAAAATTTATTCACAATTTGTGATGAACTATCGGATGAACAAACTAGAGACTACCATTCTTGAGTTGCTCAACCTGCTGAAGACTATGGAGCCTTCTGTAAAGCCGGATCAAAAGACGGTACTGTTAGTTGGTTCCTCGAAGAAAGGTTCTAAGAGGAAGGCCAAAGAACAGAATAAAGGGAAGAAGAAAAAGGCCAAAAAGACTGAAAAGAAACCAAAAGGAACTTGCTATCATTGTGGCAAGGAGGGTCACTGGCGAAGAAACTGCAAGGTTTATCTTGAGTCCTTAAAGAATAAGGCATCCGATGCCCCATCCTCTTCAGGTATCTTCGTTATTGAATGTCACTCTATTTCCTCAAATTCCTGGGTACTTGATACTGGGTGTAGCTCACATATATGTAATGACATATAGGGGCTAAGGAATAGAAGAAAACTCGTCAAAGGAGAAGCAAATTTGCGAGTTGGAAATGGAGCAAAGATTGCTGTTGTTGCCATCGGAACATATTTGCTAAAGCTCCCCACTGGACGTGTCTTAGAATTGGATAATTGTTATTTTGTTCCTTCGTTAATAAAGAACATTGTATCTATTTCATGTTTGAATGAAAAGGGTTATCATTTAACTTTTAGTAACAATTGTTGTTACATAACTTTAAATGGCGTTCTTTATGGGAATGGAACTTTGTTCAATGGTATCTACACGTTAGATTTATCCAATGACGTTTTCAATGTCAAAGTTAGCAACAAACATGCTCGAATAGATAATCGAATAGACTCCTACACTTGGCATTGCCGTCTTGGCCATGTAAGTAAGAAACGCATGACTGAATTACACCGATGTGGAATTCTGGAATCATTTGAACCCGGTTCATTTGATACATGCGAATCATGCTTAAAAGGTAAGATGACCAAATTACCCTTTTCTGGAAAAGGTAATCCAGTGGGAGAATTGCTTGGTCTAATACATACTGATGTATGTGGACCAATGTCAACTCTTGCACAAGGAGGCTATAGCTACTTCATCACCTTTATCGATGATCACTCACGATTCGGGTATGTGTTCTTGATGAAACACAAATCTGAAGCTTTTGAGAAATTCAAAGAGTTTAGAAATGAAGTAGAGAAACAGCTTGGCAAAAGTATTAAGATACTTCGATCCGATCGGGGTGGTGAATACTTAAGTCAAGAGTTTCAAGATTATCTTAGGGACAATGGGATATTGTCCCAATGGACTCCGCCGTATACACCACAGCATAATGGTGTATCTGAGAGGCGCAACCGAACCTTGATGGACATGGTTAGGTCGATGATGAATCATGCAACTCTTCCAAAATCCTTTTGGGGCTATGCACTTAAGACAGCTGTTTACTTGCTAAACAGAGTCCCGACCAAGGTAGTCTCTACTACTCCATATGAGACATGGAATAGTAAGAAACCTCACTTAACTCACCTTAAGATATGGGGTTGTCCTGCTTATGTGAAGCGGACTGTATCAGACAAATTGGATGCTAAGTCTGATAGATGTCTATTTATTGGATACCCTAAGGAAACGAAGGGTTACCAATTCTATCATCCCTTGGAACAAAAGGTGTTTGTTTCAAGGCATGCTGTATTTCTGGAAAGAGAATTTCTTTTACAAGAAAACAGTGGGAGTGGCATTGAACTTGATGAAGTTCAAGAAACTCTAATAGACATTACAGAGACACCTAGTCTAGACCCACAACCAATAACTCATGATGATGAGCTATCAGTTGAACCTAAAACAACACCACCTCTTCGTAGGTCTGATAGAACACGCAATATTCCAGAGAGATACGGATTTCTCATAAGTGAATCGAACGACGTGTTACTCATAACCGATGACGAACCTATCAGTTATGAAGATGTTCTGAAAAGTTCAGAAAGGGACAAATGGCTTAAAGCCATGAAGTCGGAAATGAATTCCATGTACGAAAACCAAGTATGGGACTTGGTTAACCCACCTGAAGGGATTAAGCCCATAGGGTGCAAGTGGGTTTTCAAGAAGAAAACCGACATGGAAGGTAATTATGCTTAAATCCATTCGGATGCTCCTAGCCATAGCAGCTCATTATGATTATGAGATATGACAAATGGATGTGAAAACAGCTTTCCTTAATGGAAACCTGCTTAAGGATGTATACATGATACAACCTAAAGGTTTCACATCGGTTTATAAAACCAAAGTATGGAAGCTTCGACGATCCATATATGGACTGAAGCAAGCATCAAGGGGCTGGAACATCCGTTTTGATGAGACAATCAAAGAGTTTGATTTCTCACAAAATCCTGACGAACCTTGTGTGTACAAGAAGGTTAGTGGGAGTGCAGTCGTATTCCTAGTATTATATGTCGATGACATATTACTTATAGGAAATGATGTATCAGTTTTACAGACAGTTAAAATTTGGTTGTCCAAAACTTTCTCCATGAAAGACCTGGGAGAAGCAACCTATATCCTTGGGATTAAAATCTATAGAGATAGATCAAAACGGTTGCTTGGTCTTTCACAGTCTACATATATAGACCGAATGCTAAAAGGGTTTAGCATGTCGGAATCCAAGAAAGGTTACCTTCCCATCAGGCATGGGATCAACCTTTCAAAGTCTATGTGTCCGCGCACAGAAGACGAGAGGATTTGCATGAATAAGATTCCTAATGCATCCGCGATAGGATCTATCATGTATGCTATGTTATGTACAAAGTCCGATGTATCGTATGCTCTGAGCGTCACGAGCAGATACCAGTCTGATCCAGGTATGGATCACTGGGCGGCTATCAAGACAATCCTTAAATACATAAGAAAAACTAAGGATGTGTTCCTAATATATGGAGAAGGAGATATGGTAATACGTGGGTATACAGATGCCAGTTTCCAGACAGATAAGGATGACTCCAAATCTCAGTCTTGATACATATTTACTTTGAATGGAGGCGCAATAAGTTGGAAGAGTTCCAAACAAGACACCGTAGCGGATTCTACCACGGAAGCAGTCTGGATCAAGAAGTTTGTCTCAAAACTTGGTGAGGTTCCAACCATTGATGAAGCAATACCGGTTTATTGCGACAACAATGGAGCTATTACACAAGCAAAGGAACAAAGGTCTCATCAGCGATCCAAACACGTGCTTCGCCGCTATCATCTGATCAGAGAGATTATAAGTAGGAATGATATACAAATTGAGAAAATTCCCACTGAAAGGAATTTAGCGGATCCTTTAACTAAGGCCTTGCCTCAGAGCAAGTTTGAGGGTCATGTTAGAGCCTGTGGTATTGGATACCATAGCGATTGGCATTAGGCCAAGTGGGAGTTTGTTAGTGATATGAGAAAGTGTCCTAAGGCAATCGCCTTATGATTGTAAATATTTATTTTAATAAATGAAAATTCACTATTTGAGTATACATGTTTGTGTATTTGATTGGGATCTTAAACTCATCTACTGAATGTCCACAATACAATTCACAGCATAAGAGAATTTGTGATGAGATCACAACTAGTGATTATCTCTACATGTGCAATTGTGAAGTATTGAAAATATCCCTAGTCGATGAATTGATAAAAACGGACACTATCAATTCAGTTGAGACTAGCATGGGTTATTCTCTAATCAGCTGATTCTCACTGGTTGGTGACATTGGGATGTCCGGAGATAAACATGGATGCTAGTTAAGAGAACTAGTTCATTGGAGTGACTAGCTGTAAAACTTCATATGGTAATCTATATAGATATGTCAGTGAAGTTCTTACTGCAGCTTAAGTGCGATGTTCCTTTGACTTGCGGTGTTCAAGTCATCTTGGTCATGGAGACTTATACTTTAACATCCTAAGTAAGCATCTCCAAGGAGGTGTGGACCCAGGATGATTGGGTATAAGCCGAAGTGCCCGAAGATGTTTGAACAACCCACAAAGGATTCACCACTCCTTGCGAGGAGATGTATACCCAGGCCTATCGTCGGATTGTTACTCAAAGCCTCTGGCCAGAGCATGTCATGTTTAGAGTATGAGTCTCTTAAATACATGAGAGTAATTAGAAATCCAAAGGACGAGAAAGACACTACTTGGGCTAGGTGTGACGTAGTCAGCCTAGTGGGGACTGACACGCACAAACTATGTCCTGAACCAAGTGGGTATAAGATAGTGAAGGGAATGGGGCACGATTCATTAGAGCTGCTGAAGGGTTTCAGAATTACTTCTGAGGTCAACCGTTGATCTTTCGATTAATTGGGGGTCATGATGTACTACTAGGTGCCACTCATGATCGTTCTATAATTAGTTGATTATAGATGGCCAACATAAATCGAAAGCCTATTTAGTCACACGCACTACGAGTAATCCGAGGGATTTAAAACGAGTTGAAAATTGGATTTTACGATCAAGAGAAATAAGTGGAATCTGAGTTAATCATAGGCGCAACGGAATCTAAAAATGGCTAAGTCTTTTGAAGGCTTATTGGGCGAATTAAATGAGTGTAATTCGCGATCGGTTCGGCTCGGTTTGGCCGGCCAAAGAGGGTGCCAACCCCCTTTGGTTTGGCCGGCCACATCATTGGGGAGAAACCAATTTAATTGGTTTAATTAATAAAATAAATCTAGCGCGATTTGTTTTATAAATTATGGATAAATAAATTTGTATAAAGAAATTTATAAAAATTTATTCTTTTTTATGGAAATTAAAATGATCCATGGAATGGTTTATTTTAATTTTATAAAATCAATTATGAATTGATTTTTCCATAATAAGAAAATTTATAAATTTCTTGTAAAATTTATTCCATAATAAAAGGAGAGATGTATTTGTTTTATTATAAAATTAGTTATAATAAAACTTGGTTTAAACGGAATAATTCATAAAGAAAATTTATAGGATAAATTTCTTATGAAAAATTCCGTTAAAGGGGAGACTTGGCAAGGGAGAGGCTACTATATAAAGGAACCAAGGCTAGGCTTGATTTCCTTAATAGATTGATCAAGAGATTAACTCTCTCCCTCTCTCTCTCTAACTCTCTCTCTCTGGGCCGGTGCCCTTTCTCTCTCTAGGGTCGGCTCTCTCTCCTCCCCTAGGGCCGGCGCAAGCACCTAGGGTGCCCGTGAGTTTCCTCCACCAAGTTCGTGCCGAAGAAGAAGAAGAAGCAGATCGCGACTCCTTCCTTCCTTTCCCGGAATTTTGATTCCGTTACTTGGTGGTTAGTTTCCTTTCTTCTCTCTTGATATTCTAGTTGTGTCTTTGGAGAATCTAGTAGTTCTCATCGACACAAAACTCGTGGCTTTGCGAAGTCATCCCGAAGAGAACTCAGCGTGGACGCGAATAGAGGCGGAGCTTCCAAGGGACGCTACGGTTGGATCTCGTCCCTTTCTTCGAGTTACGTGAGGTTCAAAGTAAATTAGTTTACTTTTCCGCAATGTTTTAATTTATGATCATGTCCACACATCATAAGGTTGCATGCTAGATACGTGGTTAAAATAATTTGAGAAATTATTTTATGCTAATTCTTCCACTGCACGTAAAAATTTAAAATTTTACGAACCCGTATCCTTGTCAACATGCACCCGGTCCCAACAAAGGGTGGCATGGAGGCAAGCCGTGAGCTTGTGTGCACATCCAAGGGACCATGGACATGTTAGGATATATACTAAAAGCCTTCCTTTTGGATTAGAATGCATCTACATTTTAAAGAGAATAGCAAAATCACACAGTGCATATTTATATTAATATATACACAAAATGTCTAATACATGACATTGTAGATAATATGGTGTGTGGTGTCGCACAGAAGATCATGTTATCAGGTTCCCTGTCGAAGTATAAGAAAGAGGCTCACAACCGAGATGAAGTTGGACAAACCATCAGGATGGTTGTAGTGTGATTATGTGTGGTTTATCTTAACCATAGAATTACACTAGTATACTTTGTATATATTGAGTAGGACCAAAAGAGAGGTCATCCAGTTTTGTACTGACTTTGTAAATTGGATTAGACCTCGGATAAATATTATGGAGTACGATCTCTTAATCCCGAAATAATAACGGACACGTATAATTATATATTATTTTTTTGACTTACCAATGGGTGAGATTTATTCGGTTAAATCAATAGGCCCGGTAAATTGGAAAATAATATTAATTATATGGTGTGCCATGGATTATTGACGGAATTCATATCCTGGTGAGTCAGGATGATGATGCCCCCTTGGTGAGCTCAAAAGGATCGTCATGTAAAATTTTGTAAGTGGACTATGGTCCGGCATGATGAAAAGGTTGAGTGGTACTAATCAAGAATCAAAAGGATAATTAATTTAATTATCAGTAAATTAAACTAATTATCGGGCATTTGATATCTTAAACATGGGGAGATGGACGACTCATAATATGTGGAGTCCATATGAAAATATGGGGGTTGTTGAGGAAGTATAATGAGATCCTTTAGTGGAATGGATCACCATTAATGGGTAGGGTTTGGATCCATTAGCGGGCCAAGAACCAACTCCTCCTCATGGTCTCTATCCTAGCTGTTGGGATCGGGTGCATGTTGACATGAATGCGGGTTCGTAATTTTAAAATTAATTACGTGCAGTGGAAGGTTTAGCATAAATAATTTCTCAAATTATTTAACCACACATCTAAGCATGCAACTTTATCTTGTGTAGACATGATCATATATTTAAAATTTTGCAGAAACGTAAACTAATTTATGTATTACCTCGCGTAACTCGAAGGAAGGGACGAGATCCAACCGTAAGCGTCCCTCGGAAGCTCCGCCTCTATTCGCGTCCACGCCGAGTATCGTCGGGATGACTTCGCAAAGCCACGAGTTTCGTGTTCTCGAGAACTACTAGATTCTCCGAGAACGCGACAAGAAAACCAAGAGAAAAGTAATCACATCGGAAAAACTCACTACCAAGGTTGGCCGAAATCACAATTTCGGCGAGAAGGAGGAAGATGACTTGCGTCCAATCCCAAGGTGATGATGGCTGGAGAGGAAGATCGTCCCAACGGAAGAACTTCTTCGCCTCGGTACTTCTCCTTGTGCTCACGGCAAGAAGAAGGGAGAAGAGCCTTGTGGTCGGCCAAGAGGAAGAAGGGAGGAGAGGGAGAGAGCCCAGGCAAGAATACTTCGATTGATTTTTAAGCCTTGCCTTGGGTCCTTTATGTAGTGGTCTCTCAACCGCCAAGTCTCTTTTTTTCTTATGGAATAAATTTTCTATGACTTATTCCATCATGCCAAGTTTTATCATTTTTTAATTCATGATAAAAATCAACCAAGTCTCTTTTTTCTTATGAAATAAATTTTCTTATCATGGTAAATCAATCCATGATTGATTTTATAAAATAAAATAAACCAATCCATGGTTCATTTTAATTTCCATGAAAAATAAACCAAACCTTGGTTTATAATATAAAAATTTATATCATCCATAATTTTATAAAACAAACCACACTTGGTTTATTTCATAAATTGAGCCAAAAAATTGGTTCTCTCCCTTTGTTGTGGCCGGCCAAGCAAAGACGATGGAGACCCTCTTTGGCCGTCCCATCCAAGCCACGACCCAATGAATTAAACTTATTTAATTCATCTATTAAGTCTTCAAAAGACTTAGCCATTTGACGCTTCCGATGCGTCTCTGAAAAATTCAGATTCGACTTATCGTTTGGCTTAACCAAACCTAATCTCTCTTGATTGGAAAATCCAATTTTCAACTCGTTTTAAATCCCTCGGATTACTCGTAGTGTGTGTGACTAAATAGGCTTTCGATTTATGTTGGCCGTCTATAATTAACCAATTATAGAACGATCATGAGTGGCACCTAGTAGTACATCATGATCCCCAATTAATCGAAAGATCAACGGTTGACCTCAAAAAAAATTCTGAAACCCTTCAGCAGCTATAATGAATCGTGCCCCATTCCCTTCACCATCTTATACCCACTTGGTTCAGGACATGATCTATGTGTGTCAGTCCCCACTAGGCTGACTACGTCACACCTATCCCAAGTAACATTTTCTCGTCCTACGGATTCTAATTACTCTTATATATTTATGAGATTCATACTCTGAACATGTCATGCTCTGGCCAGAGGCTTCGAGTAACAATCCGACGATAGGCCTTGGGTATACATCTCCTCGCAAGGAGTGGTGAATCCTTTGTAGGCTGTTCAAACATCTTCGGGCACTTTGACTTATACCCAATCATCCTGGGTCCACACCTCCTTGGAGATGCTTGCTTAAGATGTCAAAGTATAAATCTCCATGACCAAGATGACTTGAACACCGCAAGTCAAAGGAACATCGCACTTAAGCTGCAGTAAGATCTTCATTGGCATATCTATATGTAGACTACCATATGAAGTTTTACAGCCAGTCACTCCAATGAACTAGTTCCCTTAACTAGCATTCATGTTTATCTCCGGACATCCCAATGGCACCAGCCAGTGAGAATCAGCTGATTAGAGAATAACCCATGCTAGTCTTAACAGAATTGATAGTGTCCGTATTTATCAATTCATCGACTAGGGACAATTTCTATACTTCACAATTGCACATGTAGAGATAATCACTAGTTGTAAATTCATCACAAATTCTCTCATGCTGTGAATTGTATTGCGGACATTCAGTAAATGAGTTTAAGATCTCAATTAAATATATAAACATGTATACTCAAATAGTGAATATTCATTTATTAAAATAAATGATTACAATCATAAGGCGATTGCCTTAGGACATTTTTCTCATATCACTAACACTAGCCCTATAAATACCCCATAGGACTCATGATATAAGGTTTAATGAATTAATTGAGAATTAATTCGGATTAATCACGAAAAACCCCAAAAACCCTACATCTATTCTCTCTCCTAAGGCTTACCTTGCGTCGGCGGTAGAGGAGGAGGAAGGAGGACGATTCCTTGGGTTTTCTTCTCCATCAGCTCCTTCTCTTTGGCATGGAAGGTCAGCCAGACCCAGGAGAGATCGATCAGGAGAAGAAGGACGCCAGAGGAGGCTGTTTCCGGCAGCTGTTAGCTGTGTGGCGGCTGCGGTGATATGAAGGAGAAGAAGCTGAGTTCTTCTCCTTCTTCCTCTTTGGTTTCTTCTCCTGTCATCTTCACCAGCTTCCTCTCAGCGTGCACAAGCAGAGAATAGAAAGGAAAAGCAGTTAGTGACCGGGAGAAACAAGGAATTTCCTTGTTTAGCCGCCGACGAGGGTGAAGAGGTAGAGTTGGTTTTCCAGTGGGTTTTTGGGAAGAAGAAGGAGCTTGCTCAGCTTCTTCTTCCCTTTTCTTCATCTTCCTAGCTACCTTTCAGACTTGCCTTTTGGCCGGCCGAACCTTGGAGTTTGAGGTGGTCGGCGGCGAGAGGAGGAGAGGTGAGAAAAGGTTGGCCGAAACCCTAGCTAGGGTTTTTGCTACCAAAAAGGAAGAGGATTGAAGAAGGTGATTTTGGCGAGCCTTGGAGAATCCGCATCTTGGTGGATCATTGCCAACACCACGTCCAAGAGGGGAGGGTCATAAGGTAGAAGACTGCGAGGTAAACGACGAGGTATAACTCTCCCGAGCTCCGTTTTTCCTTTGTTATGATTATTGCTTTGATATTTATTGTCATTGCATGTTGATAATTAATTATTGTATATTAATTATTTGTTAATTAATTTGATAATTAATTATGTCATGGACCCCGAATACAAACACAAAAATCGGCGATCCATTTGTCATATTTTCCGCAGTTAATTAGTCCAACAAGTTATAAGGCCTTAACCTTGGTTTTGGCTAAGTTGTGACTTGGATTAATTAACATGACGACGAGACAGTCGTTAGAGGGACGAGTCTCTATTCGGATTAAATTTTTAATCCGTAGACATAGAGAGGTCTCTTAGGTACGAGCCCGTGGTTATCTTGGAAACCGCCAAGCCATACCTACCCCAACAACTGGTTTCAGAGCTGTGTTTCCGATTTTGTGTGTTTAGGATTCGGTTATTTTCTGCACATTATCATGTACATTAATTTGCTGGATAATATTTGGATGTGCGTAGGCTAACTTTGTGTTGCAGGCACTAGATTCCAACTATTATGGCAATTGTGGTTGTGTATGTGATTGATTGTGTGAGATGTATATTAATTGAATCCTCGGGGTTGATGAGGCTAGATAAGTTATTTAATTTTTGTAATTAAATATGACATTTGTTTAGCCATGCTTTTTATTTACATTTGATCTAGATGACATGTACACTCCTTTGTGGAGTATAGGATCAATGGATATAAATAAGTAAGCTAGTCATCTCGGCTCGGGGAATCGTTCATGATGGCTTGCACATGGAAAGGATGGGGTGGACGAGGTGACGACATGACTGGAGGCGCATTGAAGACCAAGGCCATAATAGTTGGAAAAATCTAAGATTTTTCATTGCACTATTATATTGGTTTATGTGCTTGTTGTGTGTGTGCATGTGAAAAACCTCAACGAAAATAACTAAGTGGGAGAGGGACCCTAAGGGTCCCACGACCTCTATTGCAATCTAACAAGTGATGCGGATCACTGGGTTAGAAAAGATTATAGAAAATTATTAAAGAGCGTGTGTACTTCCCCAACGGAAGACACATAATCGAAAATAATTTTCTTAGTGTCTTTTAATGGTAAACACTTAGATACAAATATTAGTATCCTCCCCAATAGAGTCACTGCTATTATTTGTAGGGCTGAAGAGGACCAACTATTAATTTTACTTGTTAAAAAGTTAGGTTGACAAGATAGTAAAATTAATGGGTAAAACCTCCTCTCACAAATGAAGAATTCGTATACGTCCACACTAACGTGGCATGCGAAATTCGGGGTGTTTTGAGGTGTTGGTAGATTTTGTAGTAAATTGTTTTTGAGGAGTCAATTTATTTTCAAAATCTAAAGTGTGTGATTGTTGTGATTCTCAGGTGCTTTAAAATGGATCTTGACCCACTTGACCTAATTCAAAGAGAAAACCAAATAAATGACCCTAATAATGATAAGGATTGGGAATTAAACATGGACATTGTCTTTGGTGCCGAGGAACCCGACGGCTAGCTGAGAAGGATATTACTGACTACATGGATGGGCTATGGAGATGACTTTTTGCAGTGGAAGTTTTATCTATTCATTTATGTCTTTAGCATAGGATGATATAGTTTTGGCTTTATAGAGATTGCCTTTATGTACTTAGTTTTTGGAAATAACTTTTTGTTCAGTTTATGGAATAAGATATTTCTATTGCTTTTATTTGTTAAAAGTGGAATAGAAGGATTATCTAAAGTACATAGATAGGCAATTAACACATAAAACCAAAAGCTCCCATGATGCAATTAATAGTTTATCATCTTAACTAAAAGAGAATGGTTCCTTCCAAGTAGAACCAAACATATATTTTGGTTCTAAGGTTTGGTTTGTTAACCTCTAGTGGGATTCAAAAGGGGTCAACCAATAAGCCCTTGGGTTCATTGGTAATGGAAGACTTGTCTTCCTTAAGATCTTTTGACTCTTACTAGGGAACTAACAAAACCAAATAGGCTTGTCCTAAGCCTAGGGGCATAGAGTCAACGATATGTAAAAATTGGTTCATCCTGATAAGTAAAGGTCCTTAGTCAATCCAAAATAGAGGTACCCTTGAATACTTTATTTATTTTATAAACAAATATTTAAAGGACAAAGTACATTTACTTGATGTACTGTAAGACTGAATACTTTGATGAGATCAAAGAGTTCAAGTCTGTTGCAGAAGAAACATCAGAGTAAAAGTCTGGTGACATTATGATTAGATCATAATGGAATGTACCTCTAGGGATAGTTGTAGGACTTACTTATCATAGATTTGGGATTCGATCCCAATTCATTGCACCTGGTATGCACCAACAGAACGGTGCAACCCATGGAAGGAAAAAGGTCTCTTAAGCTAATAGTTAAGAAGATGGTAAGCCACTCTAAGATTAGCCAGATTTGTTCAAAGGGATATGTCATGGACACGACAGTTTATATGCTTGATTCTAGCTAGGTCAGTAGTCTCTTAAAACTATAGAAATGTGGACTGAGCGAAGGCTTAGTCTAAGGCATGATATGATTATGAGTAGATCGGCACATGTGCAGAAGAGAGACACTGACAAGTTAGAATCTAGTGCATATGTTCGTAGGCTATCCTAAGGGAACAATAAGGTGGTTTAGTAGTCCTAAGGATCAGAAGATATTCGTTGAGACGAATGTCTGATCCTTAGAAAAAGGACTATGTAATAAACCACAAGTCCATGAGTAGAACTATTCTGAGATACATTCCGATCTTAGTACCAACATTACAAGAGAAATATCACAAGGCACTGCACCTCGTGTCACTGAAGATATACAAAGGGTACCTTGTCGCAGTGAGAGGGTTGTTGCTCAACCTGAAAGTCTCATGTTCTTGGAGAGTCTATGGACTGGGTCCTATGTGAATATGAACCGGATTCCTAGACCTATGATAAGGATCATCTGCTTTGAAGAGATAAATCCAGTTATATGAATTTGTTCAAAGGACCGATGATATTGTGTATATAAAATGTGACAGAAACGAAGTGGTATTCTTATACTATATGTAGATAATATTATGTTGGTTGGCAACAATGATGGAATATTGTCAGACGTAAGGGTATTGTTGTCCACACAATTATGAAGGACTTAGGAGAAGTAAGACACATCCTTGGGGATCAAAGATCTAAGGGATCTCCAGAAAAGGATGATGTGCTTATCCCATGTTTCATATAAAACATTGTCCTAGCTCGTTCTAGCATGGATACCTCCAAAGAAAAGTTTTGTACTTTTCAGTTTTGGAGCTACTCTATCTAAAGAGATATGTTTAGATTATCAAAGGTGATAGAGTAGGTAATGGTGGTTTCTCTATCATCGGCTAAAGGAAGTCTCATGTATGCTAGAAACAAGCCCAGATATATGTTGTGTCGTGGGCATAGGTAACAAATATCAGAGTAACTTAGGTCAAGGAAATTGGACTGCGGTAAAAGCATGTAGTAGTGCCTGAGAAGGACTAAGGACTATATGCTGGATTACCGAGCAGAACAACTTCCTATGGGTTATATGGATACAGAATTCCAATCTAGATAGGGGCAAATATAAGTATTTCATGGGTTTTGTATTTACTTTTAGGAGGTAGAACCATTGTATAGTAAAGTGTTGCGCAATGGCTGCGTGATGGACCCTGCTATGGAGGTTGGATATTTGGTAGACTGCATGGCAGCTAAGATAGCTACATGGTTCAAGAACCTCAAAATGGACTTTGATGTGATTCCTAGTTTGCTCAGAATTATCACATTTGATGTGATTAAAATGGTACAGTTGCAAACTTGAAGGAATCACGAGTCCATAAGGTGAGTAAACACATAGAGCGCAAGTACCACCCAGAAGAGGGATAGATGTCATTGCCTAGATTGCATCAGAGGATGACCTAGGTGGATCATTTCACTAAGGCCTTAGTAACAAGAGCTTTTAAGCATGTGAAGGATCTAGAGGTCAGATGTATGACATTTGAAAACAACAAAGAAGTGGGAGATTGTTAGGATGTACACTAAAAGCCTTCCTTTTGGATTAGAATACATCTACATTTTAAAGAGAATCGCAAAATCACATAGTGCACGTTATATTAGTATATGCACAAAATGTCTAATACATGGCATTGTAGATAACATGGTGTGTGGTGTCGCACAGAAGATTATGTTATCAGGTTCCCTGCCGAAGTATAAGAAAGAGGCTCAGAACCGAGATAGAGTTGGACAAACTATCGGGATGGTTGTAGTGTAATTAGGTGTGGTTTATCTTAACCATAGAATTACACTAGTGTACTTTGTATACATTGAGTAAGACCAAAAGAGAGGTCATCCAGTTTTGTACTGACCTCATAAATTGAATTAGACCTCAGATAAATATTATGGAGTATGATCTCTTAATCCCGAAATAATAACGGCACATATAATTATATATTATTTCTTTGGCTTACTAAAGGGTGAGATTTATTCTGTTAAATCAATAGGCCCGGTAAATTGGGAAATAATATTAATTATATGGTGTGCCATTGATTATTGACGGAATCCGTGTCCTGGTGAGTCGGGATGATGATGCCCCCTTGGTGAGCTCAAAAGGATCGTCATGTCAAATCTTGCAAGTGGACTATGGTCCGACATGATGAAAAGGTTGAGTGGTACTAATCAAGGATCAAGAGGATAATTAATTTAATTATCTGTAAATTTAATTAATTATTGGGCATTTAATATCTGAAACACAAGGAGATGGACGACTCATAATATGTGGAGCCCATATGAAAATATGGGGGTTGGTGAGGAAGTACAATGACATCCTTTAGTGGAATGGATCACCATTAATGGATCGGGTTTGGATCCATTAGCGGGCCAAGAACCAACTCCTTCTCATGGTCCCTATCATAGCCCTATAAATACCCCATAGGAGTCATAATACAAGGTTTAAAGAATTAATTGAGAATTAATTCTGATTAATCACCAAAAACCTTAAAAACCCTACATCTATTCTCTCTCCTAGGGTTACCTTGTGCCAGCAGTAGAGGAGGAAGGAGGAGGATTCCTTGGGTTTTCTTCTCCATCAGCTCCTTCTCTTTGGCGTGGAAGGTCAGCCAGACCTAGGAGAGATCGACTAGGAGAAAAATGACGTCGGAGGAGGCTGTTTCCGGCGGCTATTAGCTGTGCGGCGGTGGCGGCGATAGGAAGGAGAAGAAGCTGAGTTCTTCTCCTTTTTCTTCTTCGTTTCTTCTCCTTTCATCTTCACCGGCTTCCTCTCAGCATGCACAACTAGGGAGCAGAGAGGAGAAGTGGTTGGTGGCCGGGAGAAACAAGGAATTTCCTTGTTTAGCCGCCGGCGAGGGTGAAGAGGAAGAGTTGGTTTTCAGGTGGATTTTTTGGAAGAAGAAGGAGTTTGCTCAGCTTCATCTTCCCTTTTCTTCATCTTCCTAGCTGCCTCTCAAACCTGCCTCTTGGCCGACCGGACCTTGGAGTTTGAGGTGGCCGGCGGCGAGAGGAGGAGAGGTGAGAAGAAGGTTGGCCGAAACCCTAGCTAGGGTTTTGCTACCAAAAATGAAGAAGATTGAAGAAGGTGATTTTGGCACGCCTTGGAGACTCCACGTCTTGGTGGATCATCGTCCACATGACGTCCAGGAGGGGAGGGTCATAAGGTAGAAGACTGCGAGGTAAACATCGAGGTATAACTCTCCCGAGCTCAGTTTTTCTTTGTTATGATTATTGCTTTGATATTTATTGTTATTGCATGTTGATAATTAATTATTGTAGATTAATTATTTGTTAATTAATTTGATAATTAATTATGTCATGGACCCTGAATACAAATGCAAAAAACCATCGATCCATTCATCGTCTTTTCCATGGTTAATTAATTCAGAAAGTTACAAGGTCTTAACTTTGGTTTTGACTATGTTGTGACTTGGATTAAGTAACACGACGATGAGATGGTCGTTAGAGGGACGGGTCTCTATTCGGATTAAATTTTTAATTCGTAGACATAGAGAGGTCTCTCAGGTACGACCTCGTGGTTGTCTTGGAAACCGCCAAGCCATACCTACCAAACAGGACAATGCAGGGACGATGAGTCTAGGGAAGCAGACTTTGAGACATACGTGAAGGATGGCATGGAGGCAAGATGATGGCTTGTGTGCGCATCTGAGGAACGAGGGCCACGAAGAGGGCTTGAAAGCAATAGATCAAGGCTGCTGGAGCAGGAACGATGAGCCGAGGGATGCAAACTTCGAGGCATGCGTGAAGGATGACATGGAGGCAAGCTGAGGGATTATGTGCACATCTGAGGGACGGGGACCGGAGACGATGAGTGCGTGAAGGCAACAGATCGAGGCTGCTGGATGAAGAGTCAACCAATTCGTGAGGTTTCGAGTGTTGAGGGAATTGTACTGGGGGGACTAAGTCGTGAGGGTTCGAGTGCTGAGAGAAATGTGTTGGATCGTGAAAACCGATAGAGGGGGGGTGAATATCGGAAAACTTTCGAATTTGAGTAAGTGTAGGTACGCAGCGGAAATTAAAAAACAAGACACAGAGACACAGTCGATTTACTTGGTTCGGAGCCTGTGTCGACTACTACTCCAAGGCCCACAGTCGTTGACCGTTTACTTTGGGTAATTCTATATAGGCGCAAAAAGGTTTACAGAATTTAATTACAAAGATAAGTGCAGTAAATAAAAAGAACGCTCTTTTTTTACCGACGTCCGGAGTAGATCAACTTTTTCGGAGCAGCGGGACGTCGTCGGCTCGAGTTGGAGAGTGTCCGGAGCAAGGCACGAGCGTAGAAGAGCTTTGAGGCGTTGAGTGAATTGTTGTATGAAGCCTGGGGTCGAGGGCCCTTTATATAGGGCCTGGGGGCGCCCGGGACGTCAGGGGCGCCCCCCATGTGGCCTCTGATCCGCAGAGCTCTCGGTCGCGTCTGATCCTCTGGATCCGCTTTGACCGGGGCGCCCGGAGCGCTCGGGGCGCCCGCATTGACCGGTCAAAGTTTATCTTCACGGCTTCGCAAGGGCGCGCTTCGGCAGTTGGCAGTCGGGGCGCCCGCGACACGCGGGGCGCCCACGACAGGCGGGGCGCCCGGAGCATCCGGGGCACCCCGAATCTAGTTGTCGAGGCACTTTGAGGTGTGTTTTCACTTCTTGCAGACTTGGGTTGACCTTGGGGGCGCCCGGATCATCCGGGGCGCCCTGCTCAGCTTCTGCCTCACTCCTTTGAGGCTCTCTGAGCTGCAGATACTCAGTCCTTCGATCCTGCATCCAGGGTTAGTCCAAATAGCAATTATATTATTCATTTATACAACCTTAGCTGTCTTGGTTCTGACTTTGGTCTACAAAATGGAGCCCTAGGTCGAACTGACGCCTACTGTTCCCTCGACGGGGAACGCGTCCTCACCTACTCCTCTCGGGAGAGTTTACCTGATGCCAACCGCTCCTTTGGTTGGACTTTTGCCTGACGGTCCTTTGCCAGGTCTTGGATGCCGAGCTGTCCTTCGCCCGGTGCCTAGCATTCCTTCGCTAGGGCTTCAGTCCCAAGCTGTCCTTCGCCTGGCGCCTAGCAGTCCTTCGCTAGGTCTTGGATGCTGGCAGTCCTTCGCCAGTTGCCTAGCAGTCCTTCGCTAGGGCTTTGATACTGGCAGTCCTTCGCCAGTTGCCTAGCAGTCCTTCGCTAGGGCTTTGCTACTGGCAGTCCTTCGCCAGTTGCCTAGCAGTCGTTCACTAGGACTTTGCTACTGGCAGTCCTTCGCCAGTTGCCTAGCAGTCCTTCGCTAGGGCTTTGCTACTGGCAGTCCTTCGCCAGTTGCCTAGCTTTCCTTCGCTAGGACTTTGCTACTGGCAGTCCTTCGCCAGTTGCCTAGCTTTCCTTCGCTAGGACTTTATCTCTGCACACTAGAGTAACTTGTTAGAAACACAAGTAAGACTTAACTTTTGACCTCTGTTGCCATTATCAAAACATAGGTTTGACTTTGGTGCATTCTGCACCAACAATCTCCCCCTTTTTTATTTATGGCAACCCTAGTTCAAAAAGTTAAGTTTAAGCAAAACATGAAAAAGTTTTAACTTTTGTTCCCTCCCCCTGGAAGGAATCTCCCCCTAGATTTTTCAAAAATTAGTGGGGTTTAAAAGAACTTTATTTGTACTTGAAAACTTAAGTTCTAGGTACTTAGGAATCTTAAAAAGTATATAAGAAGATTTTTTGAAACATGATTTTTAAGTACTTAACAAGTTTGAGGCTTTAAATTTTAAGGTACTCAAAGGTTTTGAAAGTGTTAGCTTAAGTACTTTAGTAGGATAAGAAAAAAACTTAAGTACTTAATAATTTTGAAAACTTAATACACTACTTTTGGAAAACTGAAGTACTTAATAATTTTGAACTTAACCAGTTTAGAGAAACTTAAGCTTAAGGTACTTTATAAAGGTTTAAAACTTTTGACAAGCTTAGGTTATAAAATTTGGCTTGAGTACTTAGCAAAATTTTGAAAGGCTTAAGTAAGAATTTTGAAAGACTTGAATACTTAGCAACATTTTGAAAGCTTAAGTATTTTTCAAAAAAGTTTTGAATAAAGTAAAACTTTTGAATACTTTTTGAATAAAGGATAGAGTTAAGAAAATTAAATTTTAAAAAAAATTTAAAGAAAATTAATTTTACTCTCTCCTTTCCTATCTCTCCCCCTTTGTCATATATCAAAACAAATGAGTATAGCAGAAATAATGGAAATAAGTAAGATTTTGCTGTACTGAACCAAATCATAATTAGACTTAACTAAATCAATCAATTTTCTTTGTAGGGACCTGTCTAACCCAATTAGCTACTTACTAACTGTTATAAACAGTAGTTTTTGCTAGGGTTAGTCAAGTTAAGTGTTTCTGTTCAAGTTAGATTTTCTAAACTTGACACTTAACTTAATTGCTGTATAAGTTGTATTTAGTGCCCCAATTACTGCAGATGCACTGACTTAAAGCATCTTGAATTAAGGCAAAGACCTAAGCATCTCAACCCTTTCTAGGTTATCAATCAAAAGTACCCTAAGGTGCTTGTGAGATGCTGACTTCTAAGTCTATAGGTGCATGCAGTTCTAGGGTTAGGGCCTAGGCTAAGTCCATTTTTGAAAATCCCTAGTTTTTGAAGGGGGTAGTTTTTAAAAAAAATAAAACTAAGTCGAAAATGAAAACTGATTTTGAAATTAAGTAAGACAGTTTTTCAAATTCTATTTTTTTTAAAAAAATTTTTAAATCAGAAAAAAAATCTATTCTACAGAGCACAATCCTAACTGCCTTCTTAGTGAGCTAAACTCAGATTCAGGTAAGGGTTTTGTGAATATATCAGCTAGGTTGGATTTAGAGTCAATATACTTAAGTACTATTTCACCCCTGGCTACATGGTCTCTTACAAAATGATGTTTGACTTCTATGTGTTTGGTTTGGAGTGTTGGATTGGGTTCTTAGTTAAATTAATTGAACTTATATTGTCAATAAATACTTGAGTTTGGGTGTCGTTCAGTTGAAAGTCTTTAAGTGTGTGCATCATCCATAGAAGTTGAGAAACACACTCTCCTAAAGCCACATACTCAGCTTCAGTTGTGGATAGAGCTACACAGTGTTGTTTTCTGCTGCACCAACACTGTGGATAAATCCATTTAAAAAGGCTGACTTTACATCCATTTGATATAATTTGAATCCTTTATGGGAGGTAAATGCTAATAACATTCTAATGGACTCAAGTCTAGCTACTGGGGCGTATGTCTCATCGTAATCTAATCCCTCTACTTGGTTGAATCCCTTGGCTACTAAGCGGGCTTTATTTCTGACTATTTCTCCTTGATCATTTAGTTTATTCCTAAAGACCCACTTAGTATCTATGATGGATTTGCCTTCAGGTTTAGGCACTAGTTCCCAGACTTGGTTCCTTTCAAATTGGGCTAATTCTTCTTGCATAGTCAGTCAGGGTCAGGTAGGGCTTCATCTATAGTTTTGGGTTCAATTTTCGATATCATAGCTATTTGACTAAGGTTTCTATAGGAGGATCTAGTCCTGACTCCTAGAGTTGGATCACCCATAATTTGATCAATTGGGTGACTGAGTCTGGGTTTCTTGTTCTTCTAGAGCTTGGTTCAGCCTCAGGTCCGGCTGGTCGGTTTGGTTCACTATTTGATTCGACTCTTTGGGCTGGTTCATTTGTTGGTTGGATACATGATTCAGTTGACTCATTAATTGGTTCAATGGTTAGTTCGTTTAAGGATTCAATTAAGGGTTCAATAGTTTGTTCATTTTCTTGGTCAGAGTTTGATGAAGTTAAGTCTGGATTATTAGATGTTGAGTTGATTTCTTCATCAAAAATTAGGTTTGTTGTTTCTTCAATTTTC
Organism: Boesenbergia rotunda; assembly: GCA_024364735.1. Taxonomy (NCBI): domain Eukaryota; kingdom Viridiplantae; phylum Streptophyta; class Magnoliopsida; order Zingiberales; family Zingiberaceae; genus Boesenbergia; species Boesenbergia rotunda. The sequence continues at coordinate 527,368 of JAGFNQ010001162.1, read as the reverse complement.
TTAGTTTGTTTGTTGTAAACTCTGTAGGCTCTACTTGTGGTTGAGTATCCTAGGAAAATACCTGGGTTTGACTTGGACTGAAATTTTTCTAAATAGTCTTTGGTGTTTAGGATATGGACTTTACATCCAAAGACCCTTAGGTAGTGTAGGTTGGGGAGTCTATGATAGTACAGTTCATAGGGGGTTTTGTTGTGTCGCTTGTTAATCTAAACCCTATTTTGGATATAACAGGCCGTACTAATTGCTTCTGCCCAAAATTGGTTTGCTAGATTAAATTCGTTGAGCATAGCCCTAGCGGCTTCTTGTAATGTTCTATTCCTTCGCTCAACTATCCCATTTTGTTGGGGGGTTCTAGGACATGAAAATTCATGTAGGTACCCATTTACCTTACAGAATTCCTCGAATCGTTGATTTTCAAACTCTCCCCCGTGATCACTCCTAAGCCTTTTAATTTTAGTGTCGTTTTGATTTTCAATTAGTTTACAGAATTCATTAAATAGGTTTAGGGTTTCATCTTTGGTTTTTAAGAACCTAACCCAGGTAAACCTAGAGTAATCATCGACTATTACTAAGCAGTATCGGTTTCCGCTTAGTGACTTGGCTCCATGTGAATCAAATAGGTCAAGGTGCAGGAGCTCAAGTGTGGTTTGAGTTAGATCAGATTGAATTAATTTGTGATTGGATTTGGTTTGTTTACCTTGATTACAAGATTCACATATTAGGTTTTCATTATTTTTAATTTTGGGAATACCTTTGATTAAGCCAAGTTGGGTAATTTTTGAGATAGTTCTTAGATTAGTATGACCTAATCTCCTATGCCAGAGGGTTGTTTGTTCTAATTGTGTTAACATACATTTGGGTATAAGGGGAAGATTTATAGTGTATACATTGTTTTTCCAGTGCCCTTAAGTATGATTTCTGAGTCTTGTTCATTTCTAATCAGGCAGTTAGAATTGTTGAAAGTAACTATATAACCAGAATCACATAACTGACTTATGCTAAGCAAGTTAAAATTAAAGTTTTCAACCAATAGAACTTTCTTAATAATGAAATAAGATTTAAGCTCAATATTACCTGACCCAATTACCTTGAGTGTAGCATTATTGCCAAATGCCACTGAGCCTAGGTTTTTGAGTTTGAGCTTGGTGAACTTCAATTTAACTCCAGTCATGTGTCTGGAGCAACCGTTATCCAACATCCATTGGTCCAAATCTTTATGTTGCTACGCATAAAGAATTTTCTTGATTTGGATCCAATTAGAATCAGGAATAGCTTAAATTGAGTTTCACTGCCTAGTCTGTCTCACCCAAATCTAGGGTTTTCAATCACGTTATCCTTATAGGTTTTCGTGAGACAGGTTTTGATAGTTAAGATTATTTTGTAAATTTTTGATTAATTTTGAAGATAATTAAATTTTGAAAACTTAATTAATTAATTTTGAAATTTTTTGAAAAGATGTTTAACTCTACACTTAGCTGAAATTTTGTGTTAGATTCGAATTTGACAAAAATTAATTTGAATTTGAATTTCAAAAATTGACTTCCAGGTCTTGGCGAGGCACTAGGCCTTCTTTGGCCGAAGCCTTATGGGATCATCCACCCTTTCCTTGACAAAGCCTTTTAATGAAATTTCATTTTCAAAATTATTCTTTGAAAAATTTCTGGTCTAACTAGTTTAGATTTTGGAACGGTAGCTTCGGCTGGTTTCACCAGTCTAAAGAGAGCAAGTGAACTTGATCTTATTAGAATTGGTTTCCCCAACGTACTATCATCTCACCTCCACCCAATACTATGTTTTCAAGTTTCAGTTAAGTTTGTTTGGTCCTTAAACTAGCCTAAGTCTAAGCATGGTAAATTGCAAAAATTAAATAAACAGGCAAACAATCATATTGCAATAAAAAAAATTTATCTAATAATGAATATAGTTTTCAGTTTGGCTCCCCCTGGACTAAAGCCACGGTGATGGTTAGGCAAGATGTGAATCTTGTCCTTGGGGATCCAATACTGATTTGATCCAGTCGGTTTGTTCAGGCATAGTTTAGGTACCCATGCATAAATTTTACCTCTGGACTGATTCACTACAGCAAAGTAAGATCTTTACCGAGATTTGGTTCGATAGCCCAATCCGGATCGATTTAGAACTGATTTCTATTTTCCAAGGATCATGTCAAGACCCTTGGAACCAGATGTAAATCGTTCTAATGCTGATCTAAGATCCTTAACCTGAGTTTTCAGGGAGGAGTTTTCCTTTTCAAGTTTTTCAACTTGAGTAGGAGTTCCTTCCTGAACCTTCTCGGTTAAGGGTTTAGAGTCAGCTCTCTCTTTCAGGAGTTTTACTTCCTGTCGGAGGGTTTCGACTCAGAGTTTGGCTTTTGCCAAATCTCGAGAAAGAAATAAAATTAATTCACTTAATTGTAATCTATTAAAACCAGTTACCTTAATTTCTCCGTCTTCTGTGAAGGTTAGCTCGCCGTCCTCTTGTTCTGTTTCTGATTCGGTTCCGACTTCTTCTGAGGGGGTCAGAGCTAGGAGGTTGGACTAGGGTGTCTCTTCTTCTTCTTCTGAGGAAGATTCGTCCCAGGTTGCTTGCAGTGCCTTCTTTTTTCTCGTCCTTTTTGTCTCCTTTAGGTTAGGGCATTCTGACTTGTAGTGGCCCTTTTTCTTGCACTCGTAGCAGGTCACATTATGCTTGTTCGCGGGTTCAGTTGGTTCGTCCTTTCTTCGGCCGGTTTTCCGTTTGTTGGTTCGGTTCTTCAGCTCCTTGTAGTAGCTTCGAGCGAGCCGGACCAGCTTAGTTTGATCTCCATCTTCTTCTTCTGAGTCTGAGTCAGAGTTAGACTCAGGTTCGGGTTCAGGCTTCTTCTTCGTTGTCCTTCCAGTTTTACCTGCAACGAAAGCAATACCTTTCTCGACCATATTGGTGTTAGTTTGTTCGTGCAGTTCTAGTTCGGAAAACAATTCATCTAATTTTATTTTAGAAAGATCTCTAGAGACCTTGTATGCATCTACCATAGATGCCCACAAGGTGTTTCTAGGGAAGGCGTTTAGGGTATACCTTATTAGGTCACGGTTTTCAACCTTGTGACCTATTGTGTGAAGACCGTTCATTACCTCTTGGATTCGTGCGTGGAGCTGGGCTGCTGTTTTGTTGTCGGCCATCTTGATGGTGTAGAGTTTGTTTAGTAGCAGATCCCTCTTGCTGATCCGAGTATCTGAAGTCCCTTCGTGTAGCTCGATCAATTTTGTCCACAGCTCCTTTGCACTGTTGAAGGGGCCCACGCGGTTCAGCTCCTCTTTCGTCAATCCGCATTGAAGAGTCTGAGTAGCTTTTGCGTCGGCTTCTATCTTTCGCTTTAGGGTGTTGTCCCATTCGGACTAGTTCTGAGGAAGTCCATCAGAATTTCGGGGGATCTCCAGACCGGACTGGATAATGATCCACATGTCCACCTGAGTTTTCAGGTGGACCTCCATGCGGCTTTTCCAGTAGGAAAAGTCTTCTCCACTGAAGAGTGGAGGTCTGGCGGTGCTGAATCCCTCTTGCATGGCCATTTAGTCTGAAAAAGAAAACTAAAAGAAAAACGAATTTTCCAAGACTAGGTCTTGGATTAGTAGTGCTGGATAAATTAAATAACGAGGGGTGTTGCACCAACCTCGCTTAACAAAAAATCGAATAAAAATATTTAACGAAAAATTCGTCGAAAAAAAATAGAAAAATAAAAATCCGAAAAAAAATTTCAAACTGGTGGTTGCACCAGGTTTGAACATCCCCGCTCTGATACCACTTGTTGGATCGTGAAAACCGATAGAGGGGGGGTGAATATCGGAAAACTTTCGGATTTGAGTAAGTGTAGGTACGCAGCGGAAATTAAAAAACAAGACACAGAGACACAGTCGATTTACTTAGTTCGGAGCCTGTGTCGACTCCTACTCCAAGGCCCACGGTCGTTGACCGTTTACTTTGGGCAATTCTATATAGGCGCAAAAAGGTTTACAGAATTTAATTACAAAGATAAGTGCAGTAAATAAAAAGAACGCTCTTTTTTTACCGACGTCCGGAGTAGATCAACTTTTTCGGAGCAGCGGGACGTCGTCGGCTCGAGTTGGAGAGTGTCCGGAGCAAGGCACGAGCGTAGAAGAGCTTTGAGGCGTTGAGTGAATTGTTGTATGAAGCCTGGGGTCGAGGGCCCTTTATATAGGGCCTGGGGGCGCCCGGGACGTCGGGGGCGCCCCCCACGTGGCCTCTGATCCGCAGAGCTCTCGGTCGCGTCTGATCCTCTGGATCCGCTTTGACCGGGGCGCCCGGAGCGCTCGGGGCGCCCGCATTGACCGGTCAAAGTTTATCTTCACGGCTTCACAAGGGTGCGCTTCGGCAGCTGGCAGTGGGGGCGCCCGCGACAGGCGGGGCGCCCGGAGCATCCGGGGCTCCCCGAATCTAGCTGTCGAGGCGCTTTGAGGAGTGTTTTCACTTCTTGCAGACTTGGGTTGACCTTGGGGGCGCCCGGATCATCCGGGGCGCCCTGCTCAGCTTCTGCCTCACTCCTTTGAGGCTCTCTGAGCTGCAGATACTCAGTCCTTCGATCCTGCATCCAGGGTTAGTCCAAATAGCAATTATATTATTCTTTTATACAGCCTTAGCTGTCTTGGTTCTGACTTTGGTCTCCAAAATGGAGCCCTAGGTCGAACCGACGCCTACTGTTCCCTCGACGGGGAACGCGTCCTCACCTACTCCTCTCGGGAGAGTTTACCTGATGCCAACCGCTCCTTTGGTTGGACTTTTGCCTGACGGTCCTTTGCCAGGTCTTGGATGCCGAGCTGTCCTTCGCCCGGTGCCTAACATTCCTTCGCTAGGGCTTCAGTCCCAAGCTGTCCTTCGCCTGGCGCCTAGCAGTCCTTCGCTAGGTCTTGGATGCTGGCAGTCTTCGCCAGTTGCCTAGCAGTCCTTCGCTAGGGCTTTGATACTGGCAGTCCTTCGCCAGTTGCCTAGCAGTCCTTCGCTAGGGCTTTGCTACTGGCAGTCCTTCGCCAGTTGCCTAGCAGTCCTTCGCTAGGGCTTTGATACTGGCAGTCCTTCGCCAGTTGCCTAGCAGTCCTTCGCTAGGGCTTTGCTACTGGCAGTCCTTCGCCAGTTGCCTAGCAGTCCTTCGCTAGGGCTTTGCTACTGGCAGTCCTTCGCCAGTTGCCTAGCTTTCCTTCGCTAGGACTTTGCTACTAGCAGTCCTTTGCCAGTTGCCTAGCTTTCCTTCGCTAGGACTTTATCTCTGCACACTAGAGTAACTTGTTAGAAACACAAGTAAGACTTAACTTTTGACCTCTGTTGCCATTATCAAAACATAGGTTTGACTTTGGTGCATTCTGCACCAACAAAATGTACTCGGGAAGGGTAACCCTAGACTTAGGCAGTGGACCAGTCGACTGGTGAGGGACCAGTCGACTGGTGAGGGACCAGTCGACTGATAGGGTTCACAGTAAGATCAGTCGACTGGTCTAGGACCAATCGACTGATGGTGGCCAGAATTCGAAAGGTCAGACAGTTAATTCAGAATGGACCAGTCGACTGGTGCTGGACCAGTCGACTCGTAACGGTCATATCAGCCTCGAGCTCTATTTAAGGGAGCTCGTTTACGGCTGTTTCTTCTTGGCGAAACTTGCTTGGTTAGAGCTAGTTAGTAGCCTACAGTGCTCAGGGATTGTCCAAGGTTTGTGGGGAGGTTTCTCCACCCACAAGGAGCACAAGAGCTAGCCGGAGGTGCTCCGGGGAATCATCCACCAAAAGATCGAGATCGTCCACCTTACGGACAACCGTGGAGTAGGAGTTTCATCTCCGAACCACGTAAATCGGTGTGTTCTATTACTTGTTAGTTTTATTTTCATTTTCATTGTGTTTCCGCTTGCGCACTAACAACTTATAGGAAGAAAAATCGAAAGAAATCTATTCACCCCCCCCCCCTCTAGCTTAACGGTAAGATCCTAACATTGGCCCACTAATGGATCCAAATCCGATCCATTAATGAAAATCCATTCCACTAAACGATCTCCATTGAGCTTCCTCACCAACCCCTATATTTTCATATGGGCTCCACTTATACGAGTACTTCCATCTCCCCATGTTTAAGATATCGAATGTCCGTTGATTAATTTAAATTACTGATAATTTTAATTAATCAACTTCTAACTCCTTGACTAGTACCACTCAACCTTATCATCATGTTGGATCAAATCCACCTGCAGGGTTTAACATGATGAACCTTATGAGCTCATCAAGGGGGCATCATCATCCCGACTCACCATGGCACGGATTCCGTCAATAATCAATGGCAAACCATGTAATTAATATTAATTCCCAACTTACCAGGCCTATCGATTTAACAGAATAAATCTCGCCCATTATTAAATCAAAGAAATAAAATACTAAATACACGTGCCTGTTATTATATCAGGATTTAGACATTGTACTCCATAATAATCCGAGGTTCGATCCAATTATAAAGTTAGTACAAATTGGAACACTTCTATATTGGTCCTGCTCAATGCACACAAAGCACACTAGTGTAATTCTATGGTCAAGATAAACCACACCTAATTACACTACAACCATCCCAATGGTTTGTCCAGCTCCATCTCGGTTGTGAGCCTCTACTTATACTCTACAAGGAACTGATAACATGATCTTCTGTGCGTCACCACACACCATATTATCTACAATGCAAAGTATCAGACTGTTATGCATATACTAATATAAACATGCAACTGTGTCATTGTGATTCTCTTTCAAAATGTAGATGTTCATATAAAAAGACAAGTCTTTTAGTATACATCCTAACATATACATCAGTATGTATGAGTTCTAACAAGTTTGTCCCTCTTTCGTCATGTCCACTAATAGGAGTCTTAGTCATCTTGCCTAGAAGACAATATTTACATGTCTCATATGATTCAAAATCAAATGAGTCCAGTAATCCATCCTTATGGAGCTGGGATATGCGACTTTCATTTATATGACCTAAGCGACAATGCCAGATTTGGTTCAAATCATTTGGTTTGAACCATTTAGTATTTATGTAATCGATTGGGTTTTCTAAGTCTAGAAGATAGAGTCCATTCATAAGTAGTGCACTACAATAGAACATGTCATTTAACATTATAGAACAACATTTATCCTTTATGATAAATGAAAAGTCTTTCTTGTCTAAACAAGATACAAAAATTATGTTCTTAGTTAGTGCAATCTACATAAAAACACTCCTCTAGTTCTAAGATATGCCAAGTAGGCAAAGATAAGGAATATGTTCCCACAGCTATAGCAGCAACTGTTGCGCCATTGCCTACTCGTAGGTCCACTTCACCCTTTGTCAACGATCTAGCTTTTTGAAGGCCCTACACATTAGTACAAATGTTAGATGCACAATCGGTATCTAATACCCCAGAAGAGAAAATAGATAGATTAACTTCTATAACAAAAATACCTGAGGCAGAAGTCTCACTTCTTTTCTTATTTACTTCCTCTAGGTAGAGTTTGCAATTCCACTTCCAATGTCTGGTCTCACCACAGTGGAAGCAGGTCCCTTCTTTAGGCACCCCGCCTTTGGCCTTCAGTGCAGTAGAGTTGGTCTTGCCTTTGGCTTGGGTCTTACCCTTGCCCTAAGGCTTCCATTTGCCTTTGCCCTTCTGTACCATCAGTACATTACTAGTCTTGGTTTTCTTGAGATTGGGTTCAGTAGTTGTCAATATTCTGAGCATCTCAGGCAATGGCTTGTCAATTTTATTCATGTTATAGTTCATGACAAATTGATTGTATCCTTCCGGCAACAATTGCAGGATAAGGTCCGTGGTCAATTCTTTACCCAGTGAAAATCCTAGTCTTTTAAGGTTCTAAACATACCCAATCATCTTGAGTACGTGAGTTCCTATGGGAGTTCAATTGATAGATGTGTATACTAAAAGATTTGCTCTTTTATATATAAGATCATCTTTATTTTGAAAAAGAGAATCACAACAACACTAGGTGCTTGTTTATATTAGTTCATGTATAAAAGTCCATTACATCGCATTGTAGATAACATGGTGTATGGTGTTACACGGAAGATCATGTTATCAGTCCCTTGCTTAGTATAACTAGAGGCTCACAGCCAAGATGGAATTGGACAAACCATTGGGATGGTTGTAGTGTAATTAGGTGTGGTTGGTCTTAACCATAGAATTACACTAGTGTGCATTGAATACATTGACTAGGACCAAAACTAGAGGTTATCCAATGTGTACTGGCTTGATAATTAGATAGGACCTCAGATTTTATTATGGAGTACAATCCCTAAATCCCGATATAATAATGGGCACATATTATTAATTATTATTTCTTTGATTTACCAATGGGCGAGATCTATTCTGTTAGATCGGTAGGCCCGATAAGTTGGGAAATGATATTAATTATATGGTGTGTCATTGATTATTGACGGAATCCATGTCCTTGTGAGTTGGGATGATGATGCCCCCTTGATGTGCTCAAAAGGTTCATCATGTTAGACCCTGCAGGTGGATTTGATCCAACATGATAATAAGGTTGAGTGGTACTAATCAAGGATTCAGAAGTTAATTAATTTAATTTGTCATTAAATTCAATTAATTGACGGGCATTCGATATCTTAAACATGGGGGGATGGACGACTTATAATAAGTGGATCCCATATGAAAATATGGGGGTTGGTGATGAAGTTCAATTAAGATCCTTTAGTGGAATGAATCTTAATTAATCGATCGGGTTTAGATCCATTAGCGGGCCAAGATCCAACTCCTCCTCTTGGTCCCTACCTTAGCCCTATAAATACCCTATGAGATCATGAAACCAAGGCTTAATCCAAGACAACAAAACCTAGGCTCTCTCTTTTCTCTACCTCTCCCTCTCTCTCCTAGGGCAACTGGCGGCTTGATAGAGGAAGAAGAGTCTTCTCTCTTCCTTCCACCTTCTTCTTCTCTCGACTATTGGTGCAAAGGAGAGGAGAGCTTCCTCCTCTTCTAGTTGTGGCCGGAGCGACCTTGAGAAGGGATAGAAGGAGGTGTCGACGGCAAGGAGCTGTTAGGATGTATACGAAAAGCCTCACTTTTAGTTAAGATACATCTACATTTTAAAGAGAATCAGAAAATCACACAGTGCATGTTTATATTAGTATGTACACAAAATGTCTGATACTTGGTATTGAAGATAACATGGTGCGTGGTGTCGCACAGAAGATCATGTTATCAGGTTCCTTGCCGAAGTATAAGAAAGACTCTCACAACCGAGATTGAGTTAGACAAACCATCGGGATGATTGTAGTGTAATTAGGTGTGGTTTATCTTAAGCATAGAATTACAATAGTATACTTTGTGTACATTGAGTTTGACCAAAAGAGAGATCATCCAATTTTTGTATTGACTTTGTAAATTGGATTAGACCTCGGATGATATTATGGAGTACGATCTCTTAATCCCGAAATAATAACGGGCATATATTATTAATTATTATCTCTTTGATTTACTAATGGGTGAGATCTATTCTGTTAGATCGATAGGTCCGGTAAGTTGGAAAATAATATTAATAATATGATGTGTCATTGATTATTGACGGAATCCGTGTCCTGGTGAGTCAGGATGATGATGCCCCCTTGGTGAGCTCAAAAAGGTCGTCATGTCAAATCTTGCAAGTGGACTATGGTCCGACATGATGAAAAGGTTGAGTGGTACTAATCAAGAATCAAGAGGATAATTAATTTAATTATCAGTAAATTAAATTAATTATTGGGCAAACAATATCTTAAACACGGGGAGATGGATGACTCGTAATATGTGGAGCCCATATGAAAATATGGGGGTTGGTAAGGAAGTACAATGGGATCCTTTAGTGGGATGGATCACCATTAATGGGTCGGGTTTGGATCCATTAGCGAGCCAAGAACCAACTCCTCCTCATGGCCCCTACCTTAGCCCTATAAATACCCCATAGAAGTCATGATACATTGTTGATCAATTATCCACAATTAATTGGAAATTATTCCAATTAATTAAAACCCAAAACCCTCTCTCTTTCTCTCTCTGCTTCTCTTCTCTTCCACCTTCTCCCTAGGGCAAACCGGCGGTGAAGAAAGGAGGGTCTTCTTCCCTCCTCTCTTCGGTTCTTCTCTCCCAGATCACTGCCCGCGAACAAGAGCTACCAGTGGAGCTCTTCTCTGCGGTCTTGGTGAGCAGCAAGGAGGAAGGAGGCGTGGTTTACCGGCGCAAGGGAGGCAGCGGCATCGACGGGTGGAGGTGAAGAAAACCCTTGGTTTTCTTCACTTATCTTCTTCTTCTCTTCTGGATCTTCTATTGCAGAGATTCACTGGACAAGGTGAGCTCTGATCTCCTTTGTGGCTCGCGGAAGCAAAGGAGGAAGAGGGGAGTCGCCGGCGAGAAGGACTCGCTCCCTATTGGTGTTTGTCACCGGTAAAGCGAGCGGTTGGAGAAGCTCTTCTTCCTTGTGGAGTTGCTACCGCGAGATAGGAAGAAGAAGGGAGGTTAGCTCGGGCTGTGGTGAAGGTGAGGAGCTCACCTTCTCATCTTCTTCTTATTTACTTGAAGGGACGCCGGCAGGACCAAACCTTAACCCTAGGGTTTAGGATTGCGCAAAGAATGGAAGAAGAAAGGGATTAAGTGGCTTGCCTTGGTGACTCCGCGTCTTGGTAGATCATCGCCCACACGATGTCCAGGAGGGGAGGGTCATAAGGTAGAAGACTGCGAGGTAAACGGCGAGGTATAACTCTCCCGAGCTCCAATTTTACCTTCGTTATGTTTATTTGTGCTATGTTGTTTTGCTTCGTCATTTTATGCATGTTAGTTGATTATTTTGATTATTAATCATAGATAATAATTAATTAACTGGACCCCGAATACAAACACTAAAATCGGCGATCCAAATCGTCGTCTTTTCCGCGGTTAATTAATTCGGAAAGTTACAAGGCCTGAACTTCGGTTTTGGCTAAGTTGTTACTTGGATTAATTAGCACAATGACGAGTCAGTCGTTAGAGGGACGGGTCTCTATTTGAATTATTTTTTTTAATTCGTAGACATAGAGAGGTCTCTCATATATGACCCCGTGGTTGTCTTGGAAACCGCCAAGCCATACCAACAATTGTTATCAGAGCTGTGTTTCCGATTTTGTGTGTTTAGGATGCAGTTATTTTTCTGCACATTATCATGTACAATGTTTTGCTGGATAATATTTGGATGTGCGTAGGCTAACATTGTGTTGCAGGCACTAGATTCCAACTATTATGACAATTGTGGTTGTGTATGTGATTGATTGTGTGAGATGTATATTAATTGAATCCTCAGGGTTGATGAGGCTAGATAAGTTATTTAATTTTTGTAATTAAATATGACACTTGTTTAACCATGCTTTTTATTTACTTTTGATCTAGATGACATTACACTCCTTTGTGGAGTATAGGATCAATGGATGTAAATAAGTAAGCTAGTCATCTCGGCTCAGGGAATCCTTCATGGTGGCTTGCGCATGGAAAGGATGGAGTGGACGAGGTGATGACATGACTAGAGGCGCATTGGAGACCAAGGCCATAATAGTTGGAAAAATAAAAAAAAATTCATAGCTCTATTATTTTTTGGTTTATGTGCTTGTTGTGTGTGTGCATGTGAAAAATCTCAAACGCAAATAACTAAGTGGGAGAGGGACCCTAAGGGTCCCATGACCTTCATTACAATCTGATAAGTGATGCGAACAAGTCTACGCGTCGGCTCTAAGTGCCTTCCTCCCATCGGATGCGCATGTTATGTGGATCACTAGATCAGAAAAAACTATAGGAAATTATTGAAGAGCGTGCGTACTTCCCCATCGGAAGACACATAATCAGAAATAATTTTTCTTAGTGTCGTGTAATGGTAAACACTTAGATGCAAATAATAGTATCTCCCCATCGGAGTCACTGCTATTGTTTGTTGGGCCAAAGAGGACCAACTATTAATTTTACTTGTCAGAAAGTTAGGATGACAAGATAGTAAAATTAATGGGTAAAACCTCCTCTCACAAATGTAGAATTCGTATACGTCCACACCATCGTGGCATGCGAAATTCTCGATGTTTTTAGGTGTTGGTAGATTTTGTAATAAATTATTTTTGAGGTGTCAATTTATTTTCAAAATCTAAAGTATGTGATTGTTATGATTCTCAGGTGTTTTAAAATGGATCTAGACCCACTAGAACTAATTGATAGAGAGAACCAAATTAATGCCCCTAACAATAAGGATTGGGAATTAAACATGGATTTTGTCTCTATTGCAGAGAAACCTAAAAGTGATCTTGTTGAGTTCTGTACTGAAAAGTCTAGCGAGATTAACACTAAAGAGAAGTTTGAATAGTTTAAGAAATGATTAGAAGCAGACGAGGCGACTGAGAGTCATCAAAATCAGGCTTCTTCCATTACCAGTAAAATATCCGAACTCGATGAACTCTTCGGGGAGAATAATTGAGCCGCTAGGCATAAGGTTTTGAAGAACTTGATGACAACTGTCTTAGTTGAGGGCATGCCCATAAAGGAGCATGTCCTCAAAATGATGGCTTGGCTGAAGGAGATGGAAATCCTGGGAGCAAAAATTGATGGGGAAACCCAAATCAATTTTATTCTCCTATCTCCACCAAAGTGTTTTGAGGAGTTTCGCCTAAGATACAATATGAGAGAGCATACATATTCGTGGGCAAAGCTTCTGACAGAACTCGAGGTGGCAGAGGGGTTTTCTCTTCAGAGTTCATAGACTTTCGTTGCTCAAGAGGTTTCTACTTCTAAACCGAAAGGAAAGAAGAAGAAGAAACAAGCTAGAGCAAAGAAAGAAATACAGGGACCTCAGGGGCACATAAGGAAGCCGAAGGGCAAGTGCTTTGTGTGCAAGCAGTCAGGACATTGGAAGACGGACTGTCCCCATCGCCAGAGTAGTACCACAGGTATATTTTCTTCTTTGTCGTTGTAATATGTTTAGCGGTGATATCTACCGGTACCTGGTGAGTAGATACGGATGCCACTAATCATGTCTGCATTTTTTTGCAGGGGTTCTAGGAAACTTGACGGCTAGCTGAGGAGGATATCACTGACTACATGAATGGGCTATGGAGATGACTTTTGCAGTGGGAGTTTTATCTATTTCATTTATGTCTTTAGCATAGGTTGATATAGTTTTGGCTTTATAGAGATTGCTTTTATGTACTTAGTTTTTTTGGAAAGAACTTTGTTCAGTTTCTGGAATAAGATATTTTTTATTGCTTTTATTTGTTAAAAGTGGAATAGAAGGAATGTCTATTGAAGTACATAGATAGGCAATTGGTACATAAAACCAAGAACTCCCATGATGCAATTAATAGCTTATCATCTTAACTAATATAAGAGAAAGGTTCCTTCCAAGTAGAACCAAACATATATTTTGTCTCTAAGGTTTGGTTTGTTAAACTCTAGTGGGATTCAAAAGTGATCAACCAATAAGCCTTTGGGTTCACCGGTTATGAAAGACTTGTCTTCCTTATAGATACTTTTGACTCTTACTAGGGAAATAACAAAACCAAATAGGCTTATTCTAAGCCTAGGGGCATAGAGCCAAAAATATGTAGGAATTGGTTCGACTTGATAAGGATAAATCCTTAATCTATCTAAAATAGTGGTACCCTAGGATATTTTGTTTATTTGATAAACAAATATTTAAAGGAAAACAGTACATTTACTTGATGTACTGCAAGACTGAATACTTTGATGAAGATCAAAGAGTTCAAGCCTGATGCAGAAGAAATATCAAAGTAAATGTTTTATGACATTATGATTAGATCATGATGGCAAGTACCTCTAGGGATAGTTGTAGGACTTACTTATCATAGAATTGAGATTTGATCCCAATTCATTGCGCCTGATGCGCCCCAACAGAATGGTGCAACACATGGAAAGAAGAAGGTCTCTTAAGATAATAGTTATGAAGATGATAAGCCACTCTGAGATTAGCCAAATTTGTTCAAAGGGATATGTCCTAGATACGAAGGTGTATATGCTTGATTCTGTCTAGGTCAGTAGTCTCTTAAAACCATAGAGATGTGGGCTATGTGAAGGCTTAGGCTAAGGCATGTTCAGATTATGAGTAGTTCAGCACTTGTGCTGAAAAGAGACACCGACGAGTTGGAAGCTAGTGCATATATTCGTAGGTTATCCCAAGGGAACAATAAGGTAGTTTAATAGTCCTAAGGATCAGAGGACATTCGTTGGGACGAATGTCTGATTCTTAAGAAAAGGACTATGTAATAAACCACAAGTCCAGGTGTAGAGTTACTCTGAGTAAATTAAACAAAGGGGACATTCTGATCTTAGTACCAACTATACAAGAGGTTATACCACAAGACACTGCACCTCGTGTCATAGAAGATACACAAAGGGTACCTTATCGTAGTGGGAGGGTTGATAGACAACCTGAAAGTCTCATGTTCATGGAGAGTCTATGGACTGGGTCCTAAGTGAACATGAACCAGATCCCTAGACCTATGATAGGAATCATCCGCTTTGATGAGATAAATCCCGTTGTATGGATTTGTTCAAAGGACGGATGATATTGTGTATATATAAAATGTGACAGAAACGAAGTCGTATTCTTGTACTATACGTAGATAATATTTAGTTAGTTGGCAACAATGACAAAATATTGTCGGACATAAGGGTATGATTGTCCGCACAATTATGAAGGACTTGAGAGAAGTAAGACACATCCTTGGGGATCAAAGATCTAAGGGATCTCCAGACAAGGATGATGTGCTTATCTCAAGCTTTATATAAAACATTATCCTAGCTCATTCTAGCATGGATACCTCCAAATGAAAGTTTTGTACTTTTTGGTTTTGGAGCTACTCTATCTAAGAGATATGTTTGGATTATCAAAGGCGATAGAGTAGGTAATGGCAGTTCCTCTAGCATCGACTAGAGGAAGTCACTTGTATACTAGAAATGAGCTCAGATATCTATTGTGCCGTGGGCATGGGTAACAAATATCGGAGTAACCCAGGTCAAGGAAATTGGAATGCGATAAAAGCATGTATTAGTGCCTGAGAATGACTAAGGACTATATGATGATCTACCAGGCAGTCAAATTTCCTAGAGGTTATATGGATACAGAATTCCAATCTAGATAGGGGCATATATATGTGTATTCCTTGGGTTTTGTATTTACTTTAGGAGGTAGAACCATTGTATAGTAGAGTGTTGCGCAGTGTCTGCGTGATGGACCCTACTATGGAGGCTGGATATTCTGGCAGCCTATGAGGCAGCCAATATAGCTACATGGTTCAGAAACCTCAAGATAGGCTGTGATGTGATTCCTAGTTTGCTAGGAACTATCACATTTGATGTGATTTAAATGGTGCAGTTACGAACTCGAAGGAATCACAAGTTTATAAGGCAAGTAAACACATAGAGCGCAAGTATCACCCAGAAGAGGAATAGCTGTCGTTGCCTAGATTGCATCAAAGGATGACCTAGGTGGATCATTTCACTAAGGCCTTAGAGCGAAAGCTTTTAGGCATGTGAAGGATCTAGAGGTCAGATGTATGACATTTTGAAAACAGCAAAGTCTTTAAGTATAAGTGGGAGATTGTTAGGATGTATACTAAAAACCTTGCTTTTGGTTAAGATACATCTACATTTTAAAGAGAATCAGAAAATCACACAGTGCATGTTTATATTAGTATGTGCACAAAATGTCTGATACTTGGTAATAAAGATAACATGGTGCATGGTGTCGCACAGAAGATCATGTTATCAGGTTCCTTGCCGAAGTATAAGAAAGAGGCTCACAACAGAGATAGAGTTGGACAAACCATCAAGATGGTTGTAGTGTAATTAGGTGTGGTTTATCTTAACCATAGAATTACACTAGTATACTTTGTGTACATTCAGTAGGACCAAAAGAGAGGTCATCCAATTTTTGTACTGACTTAGTAAATCGGATTAGACCTCGGATAATATTATGGAGTACGATCTCTTAATCCCGAAATAATAACAAGCATATATTATTAATTATTATCTCTTTGATTTACCAATGGGCGAGATCTATTCTGTTAATCGATAGGTCCAGTAAGTTGGGAAAAATATTAATAATATGATGTGTCATTGATTATTGACGGAATCCGTGTCCTGGTGAGTACGGGATGATGATGCCCCCTTGGTGATCTCAAAAAGGTCATCATGTCAAATCTTGCAAGTGGACTATGGTCCGACATGATGAAAAGGTTGAGTGGTACTAATCAAGGATCAGGAGAATAATTAATTTAATTATCAGTAAATTAAATTAATTATTGGGCATACGATATCCTAAACACGGGGAGATGGACGACTCGTAATATGCGGAGCCCATATAAAAATATGGGGGTTGGTGAGGAAGTACAATGGGATCCTTTAGTGGAATGGATCACCATTAATAGGTAGGGTTTGGATCCATTAGCGGGCCAAGAACCAACTCCTCCTCATGGTCCCTATCATAGCCCTATAAATACCCCATAGGAGTCATGATACATGGTTGATCAATTAATCCACAATTAATTGGAAATTATTCCAATTAATTAAAACCCAAAACCCTCTCTCTCTCTCTCCTCTTCTCTTCTCTTCCACCTTCTCCCTAGGGCAAACCGGCGGTGACGAAAGGATGGTCTTCTTCCCTCCTCTCTTCGGTTCTTCTCTCCCAGATCACTGCCCGTGACCAAGAGCTACTGGTGGAGCTCTTCTCTGCCGGTCTTGGTGAGCAACGAGGAGGAAGGAGGCGTGGTTTGCCAGCACAAGGGAGGAAGCGGCGTCGGCTGGTGGAGGTGAAGAAAACCCTTGGTTTTCTTCACTTATCTTCTTCCTCTCTTCCAGATCTTCTGCTGTAGAGATTCACTGGACAAGGAGAGCTCTGATCTCCTTTGTGGCTCACGGAAGCAGGGGAGGAAGAGGGGAGTCGCCGGCAAGAAGGACTCACTCCCTTTTGGTGTTTGTCGCCGGTAAAGGGAGGGGTTGGAGGAGCTCTTCTTCCTTGTGGAGTTGCTGCCGCGAGATAGGAAGAAGAAGGGATGTCAGCTCGGGCTGTGGGGATGGTGAGGAGCTCACCTTCTCATCTTCTTCTTCTTTACTTGAAGGGACGCCAGCTGGACCAAACCCTAACGCTAGGGTTTGGGATTTGCGTAAAGAAGGAAGAAGAAAGGGATTAATTGTCTTACCTTGGTGACTCCGCGTCTTGGTAGATCATCACCCACACGACGTCAAGGAGGGAAGGGTCATAAGGTAGAAGACTGCGAGGTAAACGACGAGGTATAACTCTCCTGAGCTCCAATTTTACCTTCGTTATGTTTATTTTTGCCATGTTGTTTTGCTTCGTCATTTTATGCATGTTAGTTGATTATTTTGATTATTAATCATAGATAATAATTAATTAACTGGACCCCGAACACAAACACAAAAACCGGTGATCCAAATCGTCATCTTTTCCGCGGTTAATTAATCCGGAAAGTTACAAGGCCTTAACTTCAGTTTTGGCTAAGTTGTAACTTGGATTAATTAATACGACGATGAGTCGGTCGTTAGAGGGACGGGTCTCTATTCAGATTATTTTTTTTAATCCGTAGACATAGAGAGGTCTCTCAGATACGACCCCGTGGTTATCTTGGAGACCGCTAAGCCATACCAACAGGAGCTTGAAGGAGGCGCCGGCAGTGAGAAATTGGAAGGGGCGGCGACGGTTTTGGTTGTAGAAGAAGAGGAGCTTTCTCTACTCTTCTTCATCTTCTTCTCCTTTCTTTCATTCCTCCTTTGGGCTTAGGTGAGGGTGGGAGTCATCCTCCAGTGGTCGGCGCAAGAGAAGGAGGGAGACAAGGTGGTCGGCGCAACTCCAAGGGTTGGAGTTAGGGCTTTTGGCTAGGAGAGAAGAAGGTGGGATTGGTTGGTGTAACGCCCGCCCCTTACCGTTTAGGCGGCGCGTTACCTTTAACCTTTTTTTTCTTACTTACTTATATCATTGCGTATGAATCTAACATTGCAGCGGAAATGAAACATAACTAAAAGCATATGCAACGATAAGGAAGTAATAACATCATATAACATCTAATAGCATCCATACTTAAATAAACTCCAAAAGAACTAGCAAGTATCATGCATAAGGTAGCAACATATGTCTTATTAGAAATAAGAACTAAGTCTATAGATGACACTAAAGTGGATCGATCAGCCAAGTCACCACCACACACATTAGCCGTTCCTACAGCTTCCTTTCTTTAGTAATTTCTATGTTGATCTGCAACATAAGCAAACAAACTATAAGTATAAAACTTAGTAAGCTCTTTCCTACTCACTAAATCCGTACGTCGCATGCATTTTAAAACATACAACATTTCATGGATAGCATAAAATTCATAAGGCACATAAGATACATGAAGACATATAAACATAGAACATGTGCATTTCAAAGCATTAGGATGCTCTTTAGAAAACATAGTAAATAATACTTTAAAATCATATACATCATCTTCTTTGGGGTCCCCGGCTTTGTACCCATTCTTTCTTTTGCGCGCATACCCCTATGTAGGATGCGAGGTAGCTAATCCCGACCTACAGGGGTCTACATTCTAGGCTTACTATCTTTCAGCCTAGGGACAACTTTGGTAGTCCAGAACCGTGGATCTTTTTCAAGACCCGGTACAAGACATTCTTTAAAGTAAAATACATATATGCATTCTTTTCTTTTCTTTCTTTCTTTCATATAGAACATGCATTCCTTTCTTTCTTTCTTTCATATTGCATGTACTATAAACATTCAATCATTCATAATCATAAGCATACTTTCATATATAGAACATGCATTCTTTCTTTCTTTCATATTGCATGTACTATAGGCATTCAATCATTCATAAACATAGGCATACTTTCATGGCATAATCATTAGCATAAATAGCAAGACATGGAAGGACCTTTCTTTTAACACATATAAGTGAAGCAACCATCATGCTAGTTTCATCAATACATCATACTTATAACATGCTTGTCTTAATTATGGCAATATGTTAGTTTAATCTTTCTTTTCTCATCTTAATACTGTTGGTGTAGTATGCACCCAAGTCAAACCTGTGTTTTGATATTGGCAAAAAGGTTCAAAAGTTAAGGGTTAATGGTTGTCTAACGAGTTTCTTGAGTGTACAGGAAAAGCCCTAGTGAAGGAATGCTAGGCACTGGCGAAGGACTGCCAGACAGGACTAGCCCTAGTAAAGGACTGCTAGGCACTGGCGAAGGACTGCCAGACAGGACAAGCCCTAGCGAAGGAATGCTAGGCACTGGCGAAGGGCTGCCAGAAGAAAAAACCTAGCGAAGGGCTGCTAGGCACCAAGCGAAGGGAAGCTTGGTAACTCAAGACCTGGCGAAGGACTGCTGGGCAAAAGTCCAACTGGAGGATCCGGTTGGCACCAGGTAAAACTCTCCCGAGAGGAGTAGGTGAGGACGCGTTCCCCTCGAGGGAACATTAGGCGTCGGTTCGACCTAGGGCTCCATTTTGGAGATCCAAAGTCAGAACCAAGACAGCTAAGGCTGTTTTAACTAACTTATTATTTGCTGTTTTGGACTAACCCTGGATGCAGGACCGAAGGACTGTGTTTCTGCAGCTCAGAGAGCCTCAAAGGAGTGAGGCCGTAGCTGAGTAGGGCGCCCCGGATGTGTCGGGCGCCCCAGAGTCAACCCAAAGTCAGCAGAGAGGTAAACGCCCCGACAGCAGCGCAATCGGGGGCGCCCCGCATGTCGGGCGCCCCGCGTGTCTCGGGCGCCCACTGTGCCACGCCACTGAAGGCGGCTGCAGCTCACCCTCGCGAAGCCTCGGTGATAAAGTTTGACCGGTCAATCGGGCGCCCCGTGCGCGTCGGGCGCCCCAGTCAACTGTTATCCCGAAGTCGAAGCGATCAGTCACGACCGAGAGCACGCCGGATCAGAAGCCACGTGGAGGGCGCCCCGAGCATGTCGGGCGCCCCCTGCCCTATATAAAGAGGGCCTCGACCCTCTTCAAAGATAACTAATTCCTTCGACAATTCTACGCTCTTCTGCTTCCACGACACGCTCCAGAAAGCTGCCAACTCAAGCCGACGACGTCCCGCTGCTCCAGAACTTCAATCTTTACCGGACGTCGGTAACAAGAGTTGTATTTAAGTTTACGAGAATATTTTTATTATTATCTGTGTGTAAACTTTTGCGAACTTATAGAATTGCCCGCAGAAAACGGTCAACGACCGTGGGCCTTGGAGTAGGAGTCGACCCAGGCTCCGAACCAAGTAAACCAGCTGTGTTTGCGTTATTGTGTTCTCTTTTATTTCCACTGCGCACCCGCTCTTTTTAAATCCGAACGAATTGCGACATTCACCCCCCCCTCTCTCGCATTTCTCGATCCAACAAATACATGCTGGCCGAAACTTTTTAGCAAGGATATCATAGCATAAGAGTCATATAATCATGGAAATAAAAACATACATTACATAAGAGGTCATTTACAAGTACACTAGTAGTCTAGACTTCACTAAACACTAGTTTAGGTGCATGAATGATACTTGAACTTATTCTTAGCCTTTATTCTAGTAATTGGCCAAAATTCACAGTATGTAAAACATGGTATAAAAGTTCATATAACATGTAAACAAAAACATATTTTACCATTAAGGTCATATACAAGCATAAAGGGAGTCTAAGCTTCATTAAACACTAGTTTAGAGGCATGCTTTGTACTCGAACCTATTCTTGACCCTTATTCTTGTAATTTGTTGA
This sequence comes from Boesenbergia rotunda, assembly GCA_024364735.1. NCBI lineage: Eukaryota > Viridiplantae > Streptophyta > Magnoliopsida > Zingiberales > Zingiberaceae > Boesenbergia > Boesenbergia rotunda. The sequence goes on along the minus strand of JAGFNQ010001162.1, from coordinate 506,567 downwards.
AACTCACAGTAGGGATTTCATAGCATAATCATTCACATAACATGGGAATAAAAGCATATTTTTCATAAGAATTCATTCACAAGTGCAAAAGTAGTTTGTACTTCACCAAACACTAGTCTAGGTGTATGATCTAGAGTTCTACTTAGATTATCATGCATATGGGTACATGTAACATTTTTCTAAACATCAATTCATAGAATGAAGCATGAGTTTAGGCTCAAACAACTTAGATAAGGTACTGACCCTAAGGTATAAATTATTTCCATCATGAAATAAAACACCCAATCACATGCATATCACTTGATTTAACTATAACTTCATGAAGGTCTATAAAAATATGTTTTAAGGCATAATTTAAGGTCACTTGTCCGAATGTTACAGAGGTCCCTTAGCATAGATTCCACAAAATTTCTTGACCTAAAACCTTTATATAGCAAGGAAACAATCATTAGAACAATAGCCTACTTCATGCATCAACATTTCTCCATTTCATGACTTGGCCGAATTCTTCCAAGTTCTTTACATCATGGAGGGCATTCAAACACCATGTATTCATCATATATTCATTACAAAAAGGTAGTAACAATTTCATGAACTCTTCCTTAAAGTTTTTGGACATAGAAAAGGGGGTATCCCTTTATGGCCAAAACTTCCCTCAAGGTTTTCTTCCATTTTCTTTCACCCAACATCACAAGCAAACATAAAAATCATAAAAAACACATAAAAAGCCATTATGTTGCAGGTGAGAGAGTCTTACCACTTGTGCTTATGTTCCCAAAAGATCTCAAAGTTTTGGAGAAGAAAAGACCTCTTAAACTCTAGCACTCCTCTTGTTCTTCTCTTCTTTTGGTCCGGTTTTCTCTAGGAGGTGAATGACTTGAAAATGGTAGCAAGGGCCACAAGGATTTCGGTGAGGAAGAGGAGGAAGGAGAAGAGTTTGGTTGAGAGAAAGGGGGGAGGTTTCTTGGTCGAAATGCCTAGGCATTTCCTCCTATTCATGACCTTTTATGGTGAGTAAAGAGGCAAACACCTCTTTAATAGTGTCTCTTCAATTTTCTTGTATCTCTTCATCTTCTTTCCCACTTATCTACAATTTCCCATCCTCTTCTAATAGCACTCCCTTGCTAGGTGAATTGGTTACATATGCATTCTTACGGCTTGGTTTTCTTTGAGGTCCAAGGTTCAATCCTTGGCACCTCCTCTTTTTTTTGCTTTCTCTTCCTTTTATTATTTTTTTCTTTTTCCAAGCTCGCATAAGCAAAGCCCACCTAGAGAATGCTACTTATTTAATTCATACACATGCATATGCATTTCATTATTCATTCATACATGTGTAGGATACTTAAGCATAACATTAAATATAATACCTAAGCATAATTATCACACATCCACTACGTGTCAAGATAATGTCTAACATTTCTTTATTCGCAACTTTTCCCCCTAAATTCATAATATTATTCTTGGCCACATATTCCATTATTACTATGCTAGAGTGGAAAATTTGGGGCGTTACAGTTGGAGCCCTCGGTGATCTCGGTTCCTGGTAGCTCGTCGGCCACACGATGTCCGGGAAGGGAGGGACATAAGGTAGAAGACCGCGAGATAATAGGGAAGGTATATTATCTCCCTGAGCTCCTTATGTTATTTTGTGCCTCTATAATTTGCTTCGACATTTCATGTGTGTTATTTAATTATTATGATTATGAATCGTGGTAAATAATTAATTAATTGGACCCCGACCGTAAACACAAGAATCGGCGATCCACTCGTCGCCTTTTCCGCGGTCGTTCGGTAAGTAGAATTACAAGACTCGATCTTTGTGATTGGCCGAGTTGTAATTCGTATCGAACGATACAACGACGAGATGGTCGTTGGGAGACAGCTCTCCATTCGTATTAATTTTTGATCCGTAGACATGGAGAGGTCTCTCAAGGATGACCAAGTGTTCGCTTAAGAAACCCACCAAGCCATACCCAACATCATTCTTGCATATTGCATGCAAATAGGGTCTTAGACACCTCAAACCACTTATGTCTAGTTTTCCCTTGATATAGTTGTTTTAAGTGCTCAACCATATCATGTGCATCCATATTCTCATGTTGCTTCTGAATCTCAGAGTTCATGCTGGCAAGCATGAGGCATGATACATTAAGTGCATCATCCTGATGCTTCCTGTAAGCATCTTTTTGGACGCGAGTGGCGGTAGTGATAGATGCTTCTGGAAGAGGTTGCTCTAGGACGTACAGTTTTCGTTCTTGATTAAGGATGGTTCTCAAGTTTTTGTACCAGTCTAGGAAATTAGCTCTGTTGAGAGCTTGTCCTTCTCAAGGACGAATCGCAGAGAGAGAGTATTTGACGTGTTAGACGACATGATGATCTACACCAGTAAAATATGCAAAAATAAGTATCATATATAGATCATTTAATTAGGTCTTTAATTAAATGACATTCCTACTAAATTATAGAACTTTGGTAGGGGCTAGTCATGGATGTAGGCAAACTCAATTTGCCCACACTACTAGTTCCAAACCAAATAACGACTACATTCATGTGGGACAAGATCCATATTATATCTCATCTTGAGTTATCTTTGGCTAATCGCCTAAGACTTAGTATAATTAGGTAGGTAATATTTTACCAATTACATCTTATGCAACTCTTGGAAACAAAGGGTCAAGATCCACATTACACATCATCTTGAGTTAGCTTTGGCTAATCGTCCAAGACTTTATATAATTTTTCTCTTACCCAATTTTCCAAACTTTTGGGATATGCCTCTAAGTTTCTCAATTCAATTGAGGTGACTTAGTTAAGTCTCACCCAAAGTTCGATAGCGAGACATCACAATTGTCCTCTCGCACTCTACCAAGATAAAATGTGTCGCTTTGCTTTGGCAAACCCAAGAACAAATAATTAAAGTAGTTTATGAGTACCAAACTTTGGTAGGCATATCGAGTTGACTTAATTAAGATAAATGTTTATCTAATCATGCATCATATACACACATTGCATATATTAACATATAAGCGATAAAATGTGACATGATTATGACCTATATACTATGATCTTCTCAAGCCAATGAGAAAACCGATGGTTAATCTAGGAATAACATCTTCTCCAAGTGCATCCTTCTGTTGTCATGTGTCGTCGGCTTCCTTTTTGTAACTTCATTCGTCAATGGGCATTCACTCCTCGTTTTGTACATTATAAATTAGGAAAACTCGAGTTATAATCGAGTCTAAATCTATTTTACAAATAGGAAAATAGAGATAAGGCACAACACATAGGTCGTATTATGAATTACATTTTGTTGGACCGGTGCCATCGATAGAGGGGGGGGGTGAATATCGACCGTAAAAACCTTCAAAAATTTTGTAAAACTTTTCAGTTCGTTCTGGACACAAAGTTAGTAGCACAGCAGAAAACAAAAAGAACGAATAAGCAACACAGCGCATGTGGGATTTTTTACTTGGTTCCAACGCCCCAGGGTCAGTACATCCAAGGCCTAAGCACGGGAACACCCATCCACTAATGGTCTCCTATCCGGACATTCCGGAGGCGGAGAAACCCATCTTAATGTGCAGAAATTACAATCAAAATATATGAAAAATAAGTGCGGAATTGTAAAATTCAAACCAAACAAATGTTGATGACTCGGCCGATCTGCAACTCCGAAGTGCTGTACACTTCCTCCCGGAGCTTCCTTGGTCACAAAGCTTCGCCGTTAGCGCTTTGTCGTCAGTCAAAAGGCTCACAATGATCTTGAAAGTTGTGTTCTGAGTTGAGGGGTCGAAGCCCCTTTTATAGTCTTGTCTAGGGTGCTCGTGATGCTATGGGGCGCCTCATAAGCGGTCAAAGGTTCATCCAAATCGCGAACTTCGCGAGCTGATAAAAAATACCATATAGGTTACCTGTATTGATGGGGGTGCCTGATTCATTCAGGCGCCTGAGTTAATAGGGCGCCTAGCTTTATTGAGGCGCCTGTATCAATGGGGGCGCCCGGGAAGCTGCTTTTCAGCCTCTTTGTGTTTGTTTGCCTGCTTTCTCTTCAGTTTTAGGTACCTGCAAGATACACAAACACAAGACAAACAAGTATATAAGCTTAACCTTAAGGACATGGTTCTGACTTCAGATTTTCACGAAATCCTAGGTCGAACCGACGCAAGTTCCTACCCCCGGGAACGCGCTTTTCACCTTCTCCTCTCAGGAGACGGTTGCCACCCAGTCCATTCACGTGAACTTTTGCTTAGCCTTTGATACTCTCAGATCTTGAGACGTCCGAACCTCGACCCGTCTCTACTTCTATCCTTAGTCATCGCTCAGCTAAGTTACTCAATCCCTCGGACCAAGACTTCGTGCCCAAACCCTAGGTCCAGGACTTAGTGCCTAACTTCACTCATCAGGACTTTTGCCCAGCTTCACTCACCAGGCCGTAGTGCCCATCTTCACTCACCAGGTCTTAGTGCCCAACTTCACTTACCAGGTCTTAGTTCCCATCTTCACTCACCAGGTCTTATTGCCCAATTCTTAGAACCAGGGCTTAGTGCCTAAGTTAACTAGGACTTTTTCTTCACTTTGTTACTCCTCTCTTGACTCACCCTTCCCTTGTTCAATGTATCACTGACTTAAGCATATTGTCAAACATTGAAACACTTAGAGGAGGACTTCACTGATGCATCTTGCACCAACAATCTCCCCTTTTTGATGTTTGACAATATCTTAAGTTAGATTGGTTGAAAGTGCTAAATTATAATCCTTGGGATCAAAAGAAAGAAAAAATGATTTAAGTTTTGAAAACACATTTTGATCCATTGGGAAGGCTCTCTATCCTTTGGGAGAAAACGAAAATAATTCCAGTCTTAAGTTGACTCTCCCCTTTTCGAAGAAAACATTTTGATTTCATTTTGATCCTTTGGGAAGAAGAAGAAAAAATTTCTAAGTTACATTTAACTTAACAATACTCTCCCCCTTTGTCATACATCAAAAAAATCGACAAAAATGCTTGCACCAACAATAAAAAACATTTTTCCTTTTGAAAATATAAATTTTTGAAGCATAGCAACAAGTTAGAAATATTTTGAACTTTTAGTATAATATGTTGAACTTAGATAAATTTTAAACAAACACACTCATAAAAGATTATGCAATTAAAACACGTTATGCATTTTGCACAAAAAATTTATACTTTGGAAAATATTGTGCACTTTATAAAAATATTAGTATTTTGAAAGAAATTTTGCACTTTTTGAGAAAATACTAGTATTTTTGAGAGATGTCTGGCACTTTTTGAAAAATGCAGTACTTTTGGAAAACACTTTTGAAATAATACTATGAGCTTTGAAAAGTGCAAGTACTTTTGAAAAATATTATGAGCTTTGAAAAATTCAAGTACTTTTGAAAAAATATTATGAGATTTGAAAAATGCAAGTACTTTTGAAAAATATTATGAGCTTTGAAAAATATACGTACTTTTTTTTAAAAAATATTAGGCATTTTCGAAAAGTATAGGTCCTTTTTGAAAAATATTAGCAAGTTTTGAAAAGTATAAGAAAGTATAAGTACTTTTTGAATATTATTAGCATTTTTGAAAACTGCAAGTATTTTTGAAAATATATTAAGTTTTTTTTTAAATGCAAGTACTTTTGGAAAAAATATTGAGCTTTTTGAAAGATATAAGTACTTTTTGGAAAAATATTATATATATATATATATATTTTAAAACATAATATTTTACTTGACTTGGTTTCGTTTCCAGTCTGACACTATCCTAGGAAGCCTTGTTAACTACAAGGACATTTCCCTATGTGTCCTGGAAATTCTCCAAATTCAAGTAAATATTATTTCAAAAATGAATTTATAAGCCATAAAAATAATTTTGAAAATCAAAATAATAGTATTTTGAAAGATAAATTACTTATGTTTTCAACAGGATTTTAAAATTATAGTGCATGAAAACATATTATTTTGAAATGTTCGATAACTCTTTTAATTTGACCTCCCCCTAAACTTGACCCAGTCCTAGGAAGCTTGTTGACCACAAGTACTCTTCCTCTGAGTCTTTAGGATTTGGTACAAATCATAAGAATTATCTACTAATTCCAAAAACTAATTGCCAAGAAAAGTTTTCGAAAAATATTTTGTTAGATAGTTTTCTTTTGACTTAGACTCCCCCTAAATTTGACACATCCTAGGAGTCCTTGTAGATCATGAAGTAGACCTCCTCTGTGTCTTTAGGGTTTATCACAATCAAAAGAATGAACGACAGAAGATAATCTTAGAAAATTCAATTTGGATTGAAGATAATTTTTAAAGCATACGTCTTTTCGAAAACATACATGATTGTGATTTAAAGCACCATTTTCGAAAAGCATTTTGAAATGATAATGATATTTTTAAAGTATAATTTTCGAAAAGCACAAAAAAAACTCCCCCTGACACCAACATCGTTTGACTCTATCTAAGTGCCTTAAGAGACTTTAGTGTTGACCTAAGAGGCTTGTGTCTAATTGTGTAGGTCAAACAATTTTTTTTTGAAAAGATATACTTTTGAAAATGTATAATATGTATAAATAATCAGACAAACATGAAATCCATAAAAACATTATTATGTTAAAGTACTATTTTGAAAATAGATTTTTAGAAAAATATACTAAGAATTTTGAAAAACAACTTTGAAAAATATTTCCAATTTAGTAATCCTTAACATCTCACCCATTCTAGATTTCTCAATACAACAAGCATAGTTGCCTTATGGGTGCATTGTGAGATGCTTGAGTCATTCTTCTTAATTTATTGTTAAATCAAAGATTTAGTTGAAACTTGTGTTAGATTCAAATTTATCAAGTAGTAAACTGAATTTGATTTTCGGTAATCAGATTCCAGGTCTTGGCGAGGCACAAAGGTTTCTTTGGTCGTAGCCTTATTGGAGCAACAACCCTTTCCTTGACAAAGCCTTTTATCAAAAATTCATTTTCAAATTACTCTTGAAAAAATTTTGGTCTAACTAGCTTAGGTTTTAGATCGGTAGCTTCGACTAGTTCCACCAGACGGCTTCCCTAACGTACTATCATCTCACTTCCACCTAATACTAGGTTGTTCAAGTTTCAACTATTCTTTTTCCTATAACCGTTCTAAGTTATGCATAAATTTAAATATGAATGACATGACATATAAAAAAATCAGCAGATGCATGGCATGACAATTATGCATGTGTCAAACAAGTCAAAACATTAAATTAAGTTTCTAAAGAAGTATCAAATTCTCGATTTGATACATGTCGTGTGAACCCGCGAATATGCCAACCCACTTTGACATATTTGTTGTTATTTAGTTGGGGGTTTCAGTTAGGTAGGATTTTATTTGGTTGCAGTTTAAGTTATTAAGATTTAATTAAGTTTAAGTCTTAATTTAAATTGTTAAGATTTAATTAGAGATTAAAAATAATTAAGGATTTATTACCTTAATTAAGAATTAATTAGATTTAAGTTGTATTAATTAAGATTTAATTAAGTTGATTAATAATTAATTGAAGTTGAATTGATTAAGGTTTAATTGAAGTTAAATTAGTTGAGAATTAATTGACGTTGAATTAATTATGATTTAATTGAATTAGATTAATTATCAATTAATTGATGTTGAATTAATTAAGATTTAATGAATTAAATTAATTAGGAATTAATTGGGGTTGAATTAATTAGGATTTAATTAATGTTGAAATAATTAAAGATTAATTAATGTTGAACAAATTAAAGATTAATTAAGGTTGAAATGATTAATTAATAGTTGTGGGTTTAATTTCATCATTTTCATTATTTCGAAAATTTCTAATTCATTTACTATTTCTGCTTTATTCAATTTTTTAAATTTTTCTAACAATTTTGATTTGTTTGACTTTTTGTGAATTTTATTAACTAAAGCCTTAATCCTAGAAAATTCAATTTGCTCCTCATCCTCATCATCATATCCTTCTATATCTTCACAATAGGTGGAGTAATTTGGGTCACTAGTTAATGTTTTATAATAGTTATCGGAATTATCCATGAAAATAATTAAATTATTGTCTAAAGAATTTTTAATATCCTCAAAGTTATCCTCAGTATTATCTTTAATATCCTCAAGAATATCCTCAGAAAAGCGTCCTTATCCTCAGGAATATCTTCAATATTTTCAGGATTAATCTCTAAGTTTTCAGAATTAATTTCATAATTATTATTTACATTTTCAGATTTAATTTCAGGATTATCCTTAAGAATTTCAGAGTTAATTTTAGGATTATCATTAATAATTTCAAAATTAATTTCAGGATTATCCTTAAGAATTTCAAAATTAATTTCAGGATTATCCTTAAGAATTTCAAAATTAATTTCAGGATTATCCTTACAATTATCAGATTTAATTTCAGGATTAACAAATTTAATTTCAGAATTATCATTAAGACTAATTTTAGAATCAACATTAAGATTAATTATAGAATTAATTTTTAGAATTAATTTCAGAAATTATCGAATTAACATTATGAATTAAACAGTTGATTTCTGATATTTTAATATTATCTATAATTTGTAATTGGTCATGCAGAATATTGACTTGATTATTCACAAAATTTAGTTTTTCAGAAAAATTAACTAAATTATCTACATAGGATAGTGTAGGAATTTGAAAATTTTTCGGAATGTAAATTTTGCGTACATTTGTCGGACATTTATTTTTGTAATGTTCGTACATTTCGCATTTGAAGCATTTGATATGATCCTTGTTCCTCCGAACTTCGGGCGCTCATACTTCCTTTGTCGCCGGTGATGTAGACCGAGTCTTACGAGTAGGACATTGATTTTTGTAGTTTCCTCTTTCCTTGCACTTAAAACATGTGATATGGAATTTAAAAATTGACATTTAAAAAAATGTACCAGAATCACCCCTGGGCTCCCCCTCAACTCCTGACGTCTTTGCTCCGTCGGCGGTTAGTCAGGTGAAGAGCGGTCTGGCACGGATACCAGTTGTTGGACCGGTGCCATCGATAGAGGGGGGGTGAATATCGACCGTAAAAACCTTCGGAAATTTCGTAAAACTTTTCGGTTCGTTCTGGACACAAAGTTAGTAGCACAGCGGAAAAGAAAAAGAACGAATAAGCAACACAGCACATGCAAGATTTTTTACTTGGTTCCCAACCCCCCAGGGTCAGTACATCCAAGGCCTAAGCACGAGAACGCCCGTCCACAAATGGTCTCCTTTTCGGACTTTCCGGAGGCGGAGAAACCCGTCTTACAGTGTAGAAATTACAATCAAAATATATGAAAAGTAAGTGCGGAATTGTAAAATTCAAACCAAACAAAAGTTGAAGACTCGGCCGATCTCGAACTCCGAAGTGCCGTGCACTTCCTCCCGGAGCTTCCTTGGTCGCAGAGCTTCGCCGTTAGCACATTGTCATCAATCAGAAGGCTCAGAATGATCTTGGAAGTTGTATTCTGAGTTGAGGGGTCGAAGCCCCATTTATAGTCTTGTCTAGGGCGCCCGTGATGCTATGGGGCGCCTCATAAGCGGTCAAAGGTTCATCCAAATCGCGAACATCGTGAGCTGATAAAAACTGGCATATAGGGCGCCTGTATTGATGGGAGCGCCTGAGTCAATAGGGGCGCCTAGCTTCATTGAGGCGCCTGTATCAATGGGGGCGCCCGGGAAGCTGCTTTTCAGCCTCTTTGTGTTTGTTTGCCTGCTTTCGCTTCAGTTTTAGGTACCTGCAAGATACACAAACACAAGACAAACAAGTAGATAAGCTTAACCTTAAGGACTTGGTTCTGATTTCAGATTTCCGTGAAACCCTAGGTCAAACCGACACAAGTTCCTACCCCCGGGAATGCATTTTTCACCTACTCCTCTCAAAAGACGGTTGTCACCCAGTCCATTCACGTGGACTTTTGCTTAGCCTTCGATACTCTCGGATCTTGAGACATCCGAATGTCGACCCATCTCTACTTCTGTCCTTAGTCATCGCTCAACTAAGTTGCTCAATCCCTCAGACCAAGACTTCGTGCCCAAACCCTAGGTCCAGGACTGCCTAACTTCAGTCATCAGGACTTTTGCTCAGCTTAACTCACCAGGTCTTAGTGCCCAGCTTCACTCATCAGGTCTTAGTGCCCAGCTTCACTCACCAGGTCTTAGTGCCCAATTCTTATAACCAGGACTTAGTGACTAGTTTAACTAGGACTTTTTCTTCACTTTGTTACTCCTCTCTTGACTCACCCTTCCCTTGTTCAATATATCACTGACTTAAGCATATTGTGAATCATTGAAACACTTAGAGGAGGACATCACTAATGCATCTTGCACCAACAATTACAATATGCACACACACACATATCATCCAATCATATTGGGGTTAAGGTCATAACCATGCACCATCTCATTAATCACACACAATAGATTTAGGACATCAATTTTTATTATGCTTGTAAAATGCTCATGAGCCAAAACCATAGGTTATAAAATTTGTTAAGTACAATCGGACCATAGCACACTTTCATATTCATATGATAATGTTATGGACTTTTAGTTTGATTAACACAAACTTTTGTATCTCAACAAATGCTCATATATTACATAATCCATAACAAAATTATGTCCTACTTCTATATCACATATAAAAGCTTTTCTAAACTTTGTATGATCTTTCTCAAGTGGCTTTGATACCACTATAGGGATGTATAGGCAAAAATATTCAAAAATCACAGCGGAAATAATAGATCCCACGAGCGATCCATGCGAAAAAAACTCATACAAAGTTAATTTATAAATTCCTATCGTATAGGTATACCTTTGGCATGTGCCCTTCGCTTATCCTGCTTGTCCGAGATATATCGGATCTCTTGCACATTCAAGTGTTCGTGCCTCTATGTGTATCCACACAAACATAATCTCTCAAGCTTCGGAGAAGAATCACCTTTGTGGTGCTAGCCACAAGAGGAGATTCACAAAGCAAGAAGGAGAGGGAGAAGAGGGATTTTGGTCAAGAGAAGGAAGGGAAGGAAGAATGACAAGTTCTTCATCCAAATGACAAGAAAAACTCTTTTATACTAATCCCATGAATATGAAGAGTTTTTGTCCCTTTAGCTTCCCTCCATTAAAGCTAATAAAAACCCACTTAGAGCACATTTTCTCATATGACTTTTCAACTTCTCTTCATCCAATGAAGAGAAACTTTTCATCTTCCTCTATTATTAATTTATTAAACATTTTATTGAATTAATATCTCATTCAAATGTGGTTGAGTCTAATCTAAATGAGTCAAACTCAAATTAGATCTCAATCCCATAATCCAATTGGATTCACTTGAGTCTAACTCAATTAATCCAATTCAGATCAAATCTTAGTCAAACTAAGATCAATTAATCTCTGAAGCATCATGTCCTTAGTGTGTGGCCCAATAGGTTCTCATAACGTTGGCATTGTGTCTAAACCACTTTAGACACATAAGCAATGAGCGACATCTAGCAATGCATCATTGTTAATCAAGTGACAAGAAAGTCGAGATCCGACTTAACATTCGTGATTATGATAATGTATGACCTTGTCCTTCCATCCTCGATATCTAGATTGACTAATGAGGCATAGACTGTGTCATCCTTGATCAATCTTTGTGTTTCTTGATCCCCGAATAGACACACTCAAACAACTGTGCTCAATATCTCATATTTACTCATTTGAGCATGGTCATGCGTTTTAGTAGTCCTACTCGACCAAGGGGCCCACAGATATCACTTCTGTCATATGGGAGGGATAGATCCCTTTTACATCACTCACATCCCTCCGCATAATACATTACATACCCAGTGATCGCCTTTATAGTCCACCCTGTTATGGGTGGCGTTTGACGATACCAAAGTACATAACTCCTTATGTAGGGAACCATAGTGACTTCAGGTCTATGTACTATTCATATTAATAGTCACATGAGAATGTTTATGACACTCATATGACAATCTATGAAACTTTCTCATGGCGGGTCAATTCAATACACATTCTCTAATGTATACACATGTGTCAACTTGATATCATATATCCATGACTTGTGAGCTCAAGTCATCAATTGACCTACATGCTAGTCTCCATGCATTAATATTGTCCTTGAATATTAATGCTTGACTAGGAATAGTTTAGTGTAGTGTTCTCTACATTATCTCACTATTGATTCAACCAATCGATATGATGTAGATAAGAACCTACTACCCAAGGACATTATTATACTTAGTTATTCGGCACAAATATAAAGTAAGTATAGTAACCAAACATGTCTTTATTAATGATAGAATATGATACAAAAGATCCCTAGTTAATCATTACATAATTGGCTTTAGGGCTCCTATTAACAGAGAAGACACTATAAAAATAAGTGTCATACTCGTAAGACTCGTATGTCACCACCGGCGGCAACGAAGGTATCGGTGCTAGGTGTCCGGAGGGACAACAACCATATCAGATGCTTCAAGTGCCAAAAGCAAGGATACTACAAGAACCAGTGTCCAGACTAGAGGATCAGCAGGTTAACAATGCCATAAAATGTGACGACGGTAAAGGAGATACAAAAATTAATTTCCAGAATAATATTTTTTTTAAATTACTGCACAGTTGTATAATCTTTCTTGTAATTTAGATAACAATGTTAATTTTTCTGATAAATTAGATTTTTTGTAAAGCAAACTTAATGTATTGCATGATAAATTAGCTAGTAATGGACCCAAATCAAATATTGATAATATTAAAATATTAAATATTAACTCCTTAATTTTTAATATTAATGTTGAAATCTTAGAAATTAATTCTAACTTTTTTCAAACAATCTAATAATACTCAAGATAATTATAATGATTCTGACGACAATTCTCATGATTTTGAAGATAATGCACAACCTTTAATTAATAATACTGAAGATAATCTTAATAATTCTGATAATAATACTGAACCCTTAATTAGTATTTCTGAAGATAATAATGAAATATTAATTAATAATTCTCAGGATAATTCTAATAATGTTAAAGATAATTATGAAACCTTAATTATTAATTTTACTAATTTTGAATATAATAATACAACTTTAATTAGTAATCCTGAAAATTATTCTACTTATTTTGAAGATAATGATATAACATTTATCAATTCTGAATGTAACTCTGAAGATGAAGATGATTCTAAAGATGAAGATAAATTTACTAAAATTGAATCTATAATTAAAAAGGCTTATAAGAATGCTAATAAAACAAAAGTATTATATAAAATTGAAAACATAAAAACGAAAGAAATATTAGATGAATCAGAATTCTTTGAATTAATGGAAATGATGTAATTAGACCCAAAATTATTATTGAAATCTTAAAAATTTATATCTTAATTAATCCAAATCTTAAATTTAAATTAATTACCTTCAATTAAATCTTATTTCAAATCTTAAAAACTTAAATCTTAATTAATCCAAATCTTAAATCTTAATTAAATCTTAAATTTAAATTAATTACCTTCAATTAAATCTTAATTCAAATCTTAAATACTTAAATGTTAATTAACAATTCAACGTTAATTAGAAACTCAATCCTTAATTCAAAATTCAAATTCATGAACTAAATTTAAATTAATTACCTTCGATTATGAAACTAAATAAAATTCTACCCAACTAGAACAATAAACTTAATAATAATAAATATATCAAAGTGGGTTGACATATTCGCGGGTTCACACGTTCTATATCAAATCGAGAATTTGATACTTTATTAGAAATCAAATTAAATTGCTTCGACTTGATTAACACATGCATAACTATCATGCTCATGCATCTGTTTGTGTTTTTCTTCCATATATCTGTCATGTCATTCTTGCTAGTTTATTTCTTGATTAATCTAGAATGGATAGATAGGAATAAGATTAGTTGACACTTACCTAACATAGTATCAGGGTGGGGAGAGATGATAGTACGTTAGGGAACCTTGGTTTAGGAAGTCAGGAAGGGTAAGGAGTACCCGACTTGGTCGACCTAGCTATGTGAAACTAGCCAAAGCTACCTCGCCACATCCTAGACTAGTTAGACCAGAGTTTTTCAAAAAGTAAATTGAAAGTATCATTTCTTTAAAAGGCTTTGTCTAAGGAAAGGTTCGTTGTTCTGATAACCAAGAAGGGCCTGTATCTCGCCAAGACCTGGAAGCCAATTATTGAAAGTTACTTTTAAGTTACTAATTGTTAAACTTAAATCTAACTCGAGGTCAAACAATCTATAAAATTAAATTGAGAAAAATTATTCAAGCATTTCACAATACACATAAGGCAATCATGCTTGTTTGTACTGTGACACTTAGAATGGGTGAGATGATGAGGACTAATCAATTGATAAATGTTTTCAAAATGGTTTTCAAAAATCCTTAGAATATTTTCTTAAAAAATATATTTTAAAAATAGTGATTAAACATAATAATATTTTAATGAATTTCAAGCATGATTGTGTATATCTATAAATATATTTCAAAAATTATATATCTTTTCGAAAATAGTTTGACCTACACTTAGACACATATCCTCTATGTCAATACTAAAGTCCCTTAAGACACTTAGGTAGAGTTTCTTGTAGTTATCAAGGGTAGCCAAAAGGTATTAGGTTCAGGGAGAGTCTATCTTTTTGTAATTTTTTTTAACATTTCTTTTGAAAATTATTTTTCAAAAATTTATCTCTGTCAAAATGGTTTTTGCTTAAAAAATTATTACTTCTTTCAAATGATTTTTGAAAAATATTTTTTTTAAATTTATTATGTCTTTCAAAATAGTTTTCGAAAAATACTTCTTCAAAAATTATCATATTCTTTCAAAAATATTTTTCTAAAATATGCGTTAATTGCTCTTATGATTTGGATAAACTCTAAAGACACATAGGAAGTGTTCCTTATGATCTGCAAGGATTCCAAAGATTATGTTAGACATAGGGGGAGTCCCAATCAAAAGAACAATTAGTCTTTTAATTTCTGATTACTTTAAAATCTTTCTTAAAATTTTTTTGTAATCTTTTCATTTGAATCAAACCCTAAGACTCACAGGAAGATTAACTTGTTGTCAATAAGCTTCCTATGGCTGTGTCAGGTTTAGGGGGAGGTTCAAATTAAAAGAACCATTAGAAGTTTCAAAAATACTATATTTTCAAAAAACACTATCTTTTCAAAACTACATTATTTTTGAAATTACAATAGTCTCATTTTCCAAAACATATTTTGAAAATCTTTGAAAAATTACTTAGTTTGAAAAAATACATTATTTTTGAAATTACAATAGTCTCATTTTCCTAAAATATTTTTCAAAAAAAAAGGAATATTTGTTTTATAGAATAAAATAAAAAAGGAGAATTTTTGAAAAGTATGTTTTCTTTAAAAAAATCTTAAATATTTTTAAAAATCGTATTGTTGGTGCAAATTATAAAATCTTTATTATTGTCTTCTATTTCTATTTGGTGTGTGTCAAAGGGGGGGGGGGGAGAGTACTTAAGTAAGTTAGATTTTCTTCAATTTCCCTCAAAGTATTGACCTAAAACCCTTAGATTAAAACCTAACTTAAGATTATTGTCAAACATCAAAAAGGGGGAGATTGTTGGTGTAAAGAGTATCAGACATGATCAATCAACCTCTAGTGTTTCGATGTTTGACAATATACTAAGGTCTGGTCAAAGTAATCAAGGGTTAAGCCAAACAGGACCTGATGTTTATAGGGTAAACCCAAACTTGATCAGGTTGACCAAAGGGTTAGCCAAATAGGACCTGATGTTTGGCAGGGTGATCAAACCTAGATCTGATATGTTTGACAATATACCAAGGTTTTATCTATTAGAATAAGGGTTAGTCAAATAGGATCTGATGTTTGGCAGAGAACCAGGGTTGGTCAGAGATAAGCCAAACAGGACTTCATGTTTGGCAGAGTAATAAAACATATGGAGTAAGCCAAATAGGATTTGATGTTTGGCAAAAAGAAGTCTAGTTAGGACTATGATGATTAGCAAACAAGTCCTTATCGAGGCACGAAGTCCTGGCCGAGGGTTGCACGTCCTAGTTCGGGGAATTAGGCATGAAGTCTAGACATGTAGGGTTGAGCACGAAGTCCTGGTCGGGGATTGGGCAACGAAGACTTGGCAAGTGAAGTCGAGCACGAAGACTTGGTCCGGGAGATCGAGCAGATAACTTTGTAGAGCGAGGATCACAGACAGGAGTCAAGACAAGTCAAGGTTGAACGTCGTCATGTTCCGAGTTCTCGGAGGGCGAGCAAAAGTCCTGGTCAGGGATCGGGCAACGAAGACTTGGCAAGTGAAGCCGAGCCCAAAGACATGGTCTGGGGGACCGAGCAGAAGACTTTGTCGAGCGGGGATCCCGGATAGGAGTTGAGACGGGTCGAGGTCGAATATCGTCGAGTTCTAGATTCTTGGAGGCCAAGCAAATGTCCAACCGGAGGTCCTGGTTGGCAAAAGATAACTTCTCTAGAGTGGAGTAGGTGAGGGCGCGTTCCTCGAAAAAGGAACAGTAGGCGTTGGTCCAACCTAGGGTTTCGGATAAAACCTGAAAATCAGGACCAAGATAGCACTTGTAGTAATTCATACATGTTTTTATTTTATATATTATTGTATATTTGGAACTAATCCTTGTTGCAGCTAAAAAGAGAAAGCAGCTTGACTAGGGTGCCTGAATGGGACTCAGGCGCTTGAGAGCTGGCAAATGGTGGTTGAGCTGGCGTAACGGTCAGAAACCTGGCTATCATGGAAAGTGCTGAGTGGAGGTTCCACATCAACACTCAGGCACCTGAATGGGACTCAAGTGCCTGGCCAAGATAGAATTTGACCGGACAGCAGATAGTGTTTCCACCTGATACGCCGCAACGGGGCACCTAAATGGCCATTCGGGCACCTGAGTAACACTATAAAAAGGGTTCAAGTGCAACAATTCAAATATGAATTCTCAAATCTGCTAACTCATTCCCTACGAAGAAAAAGTGCTAAGACGAAGCTCTGCAACCAAGGAGGCTCCGGGAAGAAGTGTGCGGTGCTTCGGACTTCTAGAGTTGACCAAGACCTTCTCACTTTGGTTTGCGTATTACAAGTTGTACTTATTCCATTATTATTTGAGCTTGTACTTAAACTGTAAGACGAGTTTCTCCACCTCTAGAAAACTTCTGGAAAGGAGACCACTAGTGGATGGGCACTTACCGTAATTAGGCCTTGGGCGTATTGACCCTGGAGGGTTGGGAACCAAGTAAAACCCACGTGTTTACATCCTGTATTTTCTCTTTATCTTTTATTCCACTGCTACTAACAACTCTGATATTAAGTGAATGATCGACGAAGGTCCGACGAAGTTTTTGCGAAGTGATATTCACCCCCCCTCTATCGCTCAATCTCGATCCTACAATTGGATCAGAGCGGGTGGCTCTGATCGGACTCACCGCTAAAGGAGCATGAAGGCTAGAAATTGAGGGGGAGCCAAGGGTGAATATGGTATATTTTAATTATGTCAGATTTTAAGTTTCATATAATTTGTTTCAAGTGTAGTGAGAGAGGACACTACAAAAATAAGTGTCCTACTCGTAAGACTCTTACATCACCACCAACGACAATGAAGGTATCGGTGCTAGGAGTCTATAGGGCTTCATACTTTGGTTTGCATATTACAAGTTGTACTTATTTCATTATTGTTCTGGAAGGAATCGATACAGATGGCCAGTCACCAGAGTCCAGCCCACGAGGATGATGACGAGAGGGGAAGAGCTCCTACCCTGCGAGATTAACATAAGCGTTAATGGGAACATGCCAGAGATTGTTCGGCGAAGCCCACTCCGATGCTCAAGTCAGTACGAGAGTCTCTGAGAGAGAAAGAACTAAGGAGAAGTATCAGTAAGATGAGCGTAACCCCTTTACCAGGGGGTTGGAGTGCCTTTTATGCCTGAGGCGATAGTCACACGTCTCCTCAATTGTCGGTTACTAGATAATCCTTGTAACAGTCCTTGCAAAATTAAATTCAGACCGTTGCAATAATTAAGACTTTAATGGCCGTATATTGTGGGTCATGATTATCCCATAATTATTGGTGGTAATTATCCACATATTCGTAAAAAAGGGGACGGTTACTTCAGGTCGGGCTACAGGATAGGACGATCCTTGGGCTCCGCTACCCCAGGTGATCTCGGGGTCCCTTGGTCCGGGAGGATCTCGGGCGTCTGTCTTCCCGAGGTGATCACGACGACCTGACCTCCCGAGGTGATCTCGGGCCTATGTCTTCCTGGGGCGATCTCAAGAGTAGGCCTGCCCGAGGTGGTCTCGGGAGTCTACTTTCCCGAGGGGGTCTCGGGAGTCAGAGAGAGAGTCGTTCAGACTCGGTGGATCTTGCCACATAGCTTCTTCAGTCCACGTGTCAACCACGGGGTGCACACGGGTTTCTCCGTCTCTGAAAAACTTCCAGAAATGAGACCACTAGTGGACGGGCACTTCTCGTAATTAGGCCTTGGACATATTGATCCTGGGGGGTTGGGAACCATGTAAATCCTGCGTTTTTGCATTGTGTATTTTTGTTTTATCTTTTATTCCGCTGCTACTAACAACTCTGATATTAAGTGAACGATCGACGAAGGTCTGATGAAGTTTTTGCGAAGTGATATTTGTGGGATCGTTGTAATCAGTAGGGGGGGTGAATAGCGATTATGTAAAATTTTCGGAAAACAAACAGAACGCAGCGGAAGAAATAAAAATCACAACGCTAAAAAGTTTTATTTTTTACTTGGTTCAGAGTTTTTGACGGCTCCTATTCCAAGGCCCATGGTCCTTGACCATTTTCGTTGGGCAATTCTATATGTCGCAAAAATATTACAGATATTTAAGTTGAATACAGAATTTGAACAAGGAATTAAACAATACCAACGCCACCGAAAAGGATTATAGACTATCTTGGACGGTGTGTCGACGATCTTGATCATATACGGTGCGGTCGAACTCGAGCATGGAAGAGTTCTAAAGAGCGTTGGCATGCTTGAGTTGCGAGAAAGCTTCTTTACGTTGGAATGAGTTGATACTAAAAAGCAAGGGGTGAAGCCTCTTTTATATAGGGTTCTCGGGCGCCTGAGGCTTATGGGGCGGCTGACACGTGTCGTGGATCCGTCGCGCCCCTATCCGCAGACTCGGCCAAACTCCTATCTTTTGTTCTTGGGCGCTTGGGTTCCCTGGGGCACCTGATGGCTCACGGGCGCCTAAGTTGCTGACGTGGCAGCCTGCCAGCTCAGCTGAACCCCCGCTCGAAAACAGCCATCTAGGCGCCTGATACCTATCAGGCACTTGGCTTCCCGGGCGCTTGGCTCCTCTTAGGCGCCTGGGATGCAGTGGTAAATACATCTTCACTCCTACAACCAGGGTTAGTCCAAAAACAATATATAATATAAATAATTGAAATAAATCACAGCCGGAGCTGTCATGATTCTGACTTTGGATTTCAAAATGAAACCCTAGGTCGAACTGACACCTACTGTTCCTGTTGGAATAGCTTGGCGGGTTTCCTAAGCGAACATTGGGTCGTCCATGAGAGACCTCTCCATGTCCACGTATTAAAAAATTTAATTTGAATGGAGACCTATCTCCCAAACGACCGTTTCGTCGTCGTACTAATTGATTCGAGTTACAACTTAGCCAAACTTAAAGTTCAAGCCTTGTAACTCGCCTAACCAATTAGCCGCGAAAAAGACGACGAGTGGATCACCGGTTTTTGTGTTTATTATCGGGGTCCAAGATAATTAATCATGGCAATTAATTAACAAATAATTAATAACAAGATTAATTGTCAACACCACATAAAATGATAGAAACAAGGAACCAAAGAGAAAGTTATACCTTTTCTTTTATCTCTTGATCTTCTATTGTATGACCCTCTCCACTTGGATGTCATGTGGGCGACGATCTACCATGAACCGGAATCGCCAAGGCTCCAATAATCCTCCACCAAGGTTGCGCCAAACCCTAACTCCCAAGAAGAGTTGCACCGGCCACCACCTACACCTTCCTTCCACACCGCTGGCCAACTCCCACCTTTCTCCTTGCACCGTCGGCCTACAGTCCATCTATATGGATACGCCGACCAAAGGAGTAAAGGGAGAAAGAGGAAGATGAAGAAGGAGGAGAGAAAACAACCCAACCCTAACCACTCTTCTCCTCCTCTTGATCGCCGGTGCCGAGCACCAATAATTGTGCACTGCCGGCCAACTCTTATCTCCTCTCAACTTGTTGAAGCCGAGCCCTTAGGAAGGAGAAGAGATGAGGATGAAGAGGAGAAGATGAAGACACTTCTTCTTCTCCCCTTGCGCCACTTCTTTCTTCTTCTTCCAACTCGCCGGCGCCAACCCTAGGTGAGAGAATGAGGGAGAGAGTGTGGGATCAGATTGAATCGATACAGGGGGGGTGAATATCAATCGTAAAAATTTTCGGACAAAGAGAGTAATTGCGCAGCGGAAATAGTAAACACAATCGCTAACACGGTTTGTTTTTACTTGGTTCGGAGTCGCGGTCGGCTCCTACTCCAAGACCCACGGTCCTTGACCGTTTACGATGGGCAATTCTATATTTTCATAAAAGATTACAAGTTGGAGTACAAATATAGAATTTAAAATGAAATTACAGCACTTAAAAGAATGACTTTTACCAACGATCGGAGTAGTTGGAAGTTTGGAGAAGTGGGTCGTCGTCAGCGCTTGAATCGCGAGTACGGAGCTTGTCGGAGCGTAGCGCTTGAGCCAATGTGTCGGAAGCAATTGATGTTGAAGCCTTGGGGGTGAACCCCCTTTTATAGTCATGGCTAGGGTGCCTGTGTTGAAGGGGGAACCTGACACGTGGCCTCCTCTGCGCGAACCTCAATCCGCAGACTTGGCCAGCGCTTATCCCTTCAACTGGGGCGCCTATGTTAAGCATAGGCGCCTCACTTGACTTGGTCACTTGCGTGGCAGTTTGCTTCGTTTGCTTTGGAATAAATCTTCACTGGGGCGCCTGTCTCAATACAGGCACCTAGCCCAGTTAGGGCGCCTCACTCCATTGAGGCGCCTAGCAGCAGAAATCTCCTTTCTTTTATTCCTGCAACCAGGGTTAGTTCCAAAGACACAAGAAGCATACAAATGATAAGATTAGAACATGATTTACAGCCTGATCTGTCTTTGTTTTTTTGAAAGAAAAACAAAAATTTTATTCCAAAAAAAGAGGTCTATATTAGAAGGGGAAAACCTGACCTTCTAATATAGAATTACAGCGACTCAGAATGATTTACAAATAATGCAAGAAGGAAAATATGACCACTGACTGCCTATATAATTCTATACAATTATCAGCCTCTTATTGTTAAAGCTCCAGCATCCCTTTTTTACTTGCTTCCAGTAGCAACAATAGCTCCAATCTTCCAAGTATAAGTCAAAAGCCCATGTACCAAACCGCCTTAAAAATAAAATCTTTGTAGCATGCTTTTGTATCACACCCGATGTTCACTTTAGGCAAGTGACCAACCAGAAACGGATTTTGATGTGTCTTTACCGTAGTCGTTACTACGTACTAGATAGACCTATGATGGATCCATTCACCCTTTTAGGCTTTTTGGCAAAGCCTCAGCCATCAATGAATTTGAGATGTCTTTACCGTAGCCGTTTGCTACGGACTAGATGAATCAGATTTGGTGGATTCATTCACCATCCCTATCTATTAATCTTTCCGATCCTCCATTCCGTAATGCAGTGAGATCCAGCAAAAAGACCTCCATACACAATTGCTCATGTATCCTCTACAGCTTTTTGTTTTCCAGAAAAAGGCCATCCACTACAAAGTTCTGCTCATCCTCTGAAATTTCTCCCTTCAAAATATTAGTACCAGCAATCTGACAGTCCAAACCAACTAAACAGATTCATCCAAGAGATTTATAGAAAAACAAAGCATACCATTCCCATAAATCCATTTGATTCTGACATTTTCCAGCAAACCGACAGTCCAGGACCAGAGAATTCCCTTTTTCTTTTCAACCTTTCTGCACATTTCAACCTTTCTGCACATTTCCAAGCTCCCCACTGACAGTTCTATACATATTAGCAGAAATAATAAAAAATTCCCATGTGGCAACTTCAGAATATATGTATCAGTTACAACACACCAAAGCATATATGTATCAGTTTCAGCATATCAAAGAATATATGTATCAGTTTCAGAATATATGTATCAGTTCTATAACATTTCCTTTTGGTTTTCAGGCACAAATTAGCATAACAAAGCAAAGATCAGATTCCATTCATTCTTCAATTTTCCAGTTCCTGATCGAAGTCTTGCATTAGAAATAGGCAGAAACAATTTAGTGGATTTCATATGCCAGCTGATAGCAAACTCTTGTGCCATCTGATATCAATCCAGCCACCAGAAAAATTAAAATCCATTCCAATGAATCCTTTCAGAAACTCTATATTCCTTAAGGAGAAGGAAATCCAAACCAAGCAGTGGAGAAGCATATATAATGAAGTATTTGTAAAAGATATTTGCAGTCTTCAGAATTTAACAAAAAGATCAGATAAGCAAACAACAAATAGCAACCCCATGAATGCCCTGCCTAAACAATAAGTTTCCAATCAGTACAAGTTTCACATGTTATGCAAATAGCTGCACTTCCCTACCATTCATAGAACTTCACAAGACTGTTCCCAGCTCGTGCCAAAAAATAAAGCCAGCCATCATATCTTGCAATTTAGCATCTCAGCATATGCAGGCCAACACTTCATCTCTAAATGTCTTTCCATCACCTATAGATGCTAAATTATCTTCTGATCCAATCTAATATAAGGAACACCCAATTTATCCACCTTGCAAATGCCATACAAGATCTTATCTATTTCATGTCTTAAAAACACTTTGTCATCTTTAAACTTGAAATCTTGATTGGCCAAATAATCTGCAGCCGCATTCGCCTCTTGGTACACATGTGAGCATTCCACTCGATGCTTCATAATTAAGTAGCAATCTGATTTTTAAAACCAGCTTCCTTTGTTCCCAACCAACTGCCGAGGACTGTATGATTTTCAGCGCAATCATTGAGTCTGATTCTAACCAAACTGGCAAGTAATTGTGGGCTACACATAACTCCAAACCAGCTAGCATTGCCTTCAGTTTTGCATTTACATTGGAGCTCACTCCCAACGTGCCACATTTTGCCATAAGAAACTAGCCTGTTTGATCTCGAATAATCACCCCATATGATGACTCCCCTGGATTTCCTCTTGAGCATCTATCCGTATTTAGTTTGTAGCATCCAACTCCCGGCCTCCTCCAATGAACCACAGTAATAATATTCCTGATGCTCACTTTGACAGACAGCCCCCAAATTCTGGCAATTTGTGTGAAACCTTTCCAATGCTTTCTTTTAATGGTACCCGCAGCTTCCCCTAGGATAATGTATTGGATTATATTTCTTCTGATCTTCTGCACATCTTGCTTATGGCCTTTGTGTTTGGCATCATTTCTGGCAATCCACAAGAACCATAGGATAAGAAAAGGCATGGCTTCCCTTATGTGTCCTCCATGAGACCATTCAGATCTTATTTTCCAATTCACCATTGATGTGTATCCATACACACCAAATAAATTAGCAAAGTAAGACCATACCTCCTTAGCAACTAGGCCCTCAAAGAACAAATGTTCCCAAGTTTCCATATGTACACAGCAAAGACATTTAGAGACTAAATGTATCCCTCTCTGTTGCAAAATGGAATCCACTGGTAATCTTTGCTTTAAGAACCGCCATGAAAAAATAGCAATGCTTGGGCTAAGAAGGCCATTCCAAATTACAAAATTTATAGGGGCCATTGATTGCACTTGCTGAACACTATTCCATGCAGATTTTAACGAGAATTTGTCATCCATTGAGGGCTTCCATAGGATGTGATCCAGCTTTTCCAAGTGTGCAGGGATTTCCTCAACTTCAGTAGCTAAATTGTGTGGGATTAGCCTCTTAATTCTATCCATCTTCCAGTGGGGACCATCCATTAAATCAGCAACCCTTATTTCAAGATTTTCAGCCGGGACACAGGACTGAAAAAGGGGACCACTATCAAGCCAAGCATCATACCAAAATTTGAGCTTTCCGTCTCCAATAACCCAACATATATTTTGTTCTGCCAAGCTGCGAATTTTGATCAACCTGTGCCAAATAGGAGAAGCATTACTTTTCAGGGGGACTACGACTGGATGAGTAGAGCCACAATACATTTTTGTAAGGAAAATTGCCCAAGGAGTGGATTGCTCTCTGAATATATACCATAGTTTAACCGCCATAGCCAAACTAAAGTCAGCTAACTTTCTCACACCTAAACCCCCTTCCAGTTTCTGCTTACTAATCTCTGTCCAAGCCACCCAATGAGGTTTTCTCTTATTGTCCGTGGAGCCCCAGAAGAAACTAGCAAATATCATCAACCAACTTATGCAAAATTGATATAGGAGGAAGGAGCACTTGCAATATGTATAAAGGCATCGAAGCTAGCACGCTTTGAAATAATAGTAGTTGGCCACCATATGAAAGACATGTTATATTCCAGCCTAGGAGTTTTTGCCTTATCCTATCTAGCAAAGGTTGGAAATACATTGTCTTTTTGTGTCCATTTAAGATTGGGATGCCTAAGTAATGCATAGGCCATGTGCCCTCTGAGAAACCTGTAACAGCAAGGATGGAGCCTCTACGGACAGCCGGTATGCTTCGTGCAAGGTAAACTAAACTTTTTCCAGCATTAACAGATTGACCTAACTGCAACTCATATTCATCAAGGTAGGCCTTTACCTTTTTCACACAATCTATGGAGCCATTCAAGAAAACCATGATATCATCCGGATAAGCAAGGTGAGATACCCTCATATCACAGCCTGTAGCAAAACATAACTTCGAGTTGTTAATAAATAGTTCCTCTAAACCCCTCGAAAAGAACTCTGAAGCAATGATAAATAGGAAAGGGGAGATAGGATCCCCGTGTCTTAGTCCTCTTGCTGCTTGAAAGAACCCCTCAAGATGACCATTAATACGGAGCAAGAATCGACAAAAACTTATACATCTCCTGATCATATCTATAAAGGAACTCTTGAATCCAAAGGCTGCCATGATCTTGAATAATATGCTCCACTGTACCCTATCAAAAGCATTGGCCATATCAAGCTTCTTCATCAAATTTCCTCCTCTGACATGAAAATTCAACTTATGAGTTAGCTCTTGGGCTAAAAGGATATTATCAGAAATTAGTCTGCCCTCCACAAAACCACTTTGCGCCGGGGATATGATCTTACTTGGAATCTTTGCCAATCGATTTGCCAGCAACTTTGATACTATCTTGTAAGAAACATTGCATAAACTAATGGGCCTAAAGTCCTGCCATTTTTGAGCATTTGTTGTCTTTGGTATCAAAACAATAGTCATGGCAGACATTCCTTTTGGAAAATATCCACCATTCAAGAAATCCAACACTGCCTGATGAACATCTTCTTTAACAATATCCTAGCAAGAGACATAGAAAGCTACAAAGAAACCATCTGGACCTGCTGCACTGTCTTGATCCATTTCCCAAATTACTTCCTTTATTTCCTCCAAAGATGGAATGGTTGTTAATGCTCCATTGTCTTCCTCAGTGATGAGCTTCGGTATATACCTCAGATCCGCTGTCATACAATTAAAGTTTTCCCCTGTTAGTAATTGTTCAAAATACTTGACACCCGAGGCTCTGATAAGGTCTGGTTCTTCTAAGCATTCCCCTTCATCCCAAATTCAAAAAATTCTATTAGTGGCCCTTCTTATTTGAACCCTGTTATGGAAAAATCATGTGTTTTTATCCGCCTCAGCCATCCATTTGACTGCTGCTCGTTGTCTCCAAAAATCTTCCTCCATTTGAAGTGTCTTAAAGAAATGAGCTTGGCTTTTGTTTCTGTTGATTCGGTTCTCTTCTGTAGGCTCTGCATCAAACTGTTTCTCTGCAAGAGTAAACTGATCTTCAGCTCTTTGGATGTTGTCATGAATATTCCCAAATATCTCCTTGTTCCACTGTTTTAAATGGGCCTTTAGTCTTTTTAATTTACACTGCAATTTAAGAAGGCCATAAAGTGAGCAAGGCAAGTTCCAATTTAACCTTACCGTTTGCTTGAAACCATGGTGCTGTAACCACATCATTTGAAACATGAATGAAGCCACTGCTTGCTCAAATTTTGGGAAAGAAATCAGTAGAGGGCAATGGTCTAAGGCAGCACGACTTAAATGTTCCACTCGGACTGAAAACCCGTGACCTTGCCAAGAAGAAGAGATTAAAATTCTATCCAACCGCTTCCATATTCTGTTGTTTGTCCAGGTAAAACAATCTCCTACATAACCTGCATCTATCAGACCCGTAGCCATCATAAAGTTATTAAAATCCTCTATTGCTCCTGACCTTGTCACAGTTCCAGCAGATTGTTCAGATGCATTTGCAATAACATTGAAATCACCACCTACCATCCAGAACTCCTCCAACTCTGGCTTAATACTCACCATCTGTTCCCAAAGCTCATATCTATTAGTTCTTGAATATTTAGCATAGACTATTGTAACCAGCATGTCTATTGGTAAAATAACAGATTTTAAACTAAGATGCAAAAATTGTTCATGGTTTACCAAAACTGTGCAGTCAATGTTAGCATCATGTACAAACCAAATTTTTCCTTAGCAATTAGAAACAGCTGAAGATAACCCCAATCTTTTTGTAATAAAAGGAGCATCAAGATCAATGAAAGGTTCTATGATTCCTAAAAAATTCAAATGATATTTATTCTTCAAGAAATGTAATCTTCAAAGAGAGGTAGGGTTACCAACCCCCCTAATGTTCCATATCATGCCCGACATTAAGATATTGTTGAATAGGAAGCCATTTGAGCTTGGGATTGACTTCTAGTGACACGCCGAGATGCACCAGAAGGAAAATTTTTATTACTGTCTTTCCATTGAGGATCAAACTGAGTGGGATCTTTGATTGGTTCCATAGATAGGGAAGAAGTCCTTTTTAATTGCCTCACTTCATCTTCATCAGTGTCAAAATCCTCCATAAAAGATTTTACCACGTCTACCCCCTCAGAATCCTTTTGGCTAGCAAGTGTAGATACTGCTGGGTCTGCTAACTTCTTTTGCTGCACATTTAAGGCTGCTGCTACCCTTGACAACTCATCTGAAATATTGTTAAATTCTAGAACTCTTATGTTATCCTGTACTTCCTTCTCCTTCTCAGGTTTATCCTGCATTTTTGCTGGATAGAAATCGTCAGTTGGTGCAAGTTGTGATGAATTTGATACGACTGGCACATTCATCTTTGACACCTGCACTTCCTTTCCATGACCTGTTTTCTGCATTACTCTGTTTACCCTCTGCACACCTTTCTCTGCACTTGATATTACCATAGCTTTCCCTTTATCTTCCCTGTTTCCACTACCTGGCAACCCTTGAAGATCATTGCCATTATTCAATATTCGGTTATTCCCACTATGATCATTTTGAATTCCATCCTTCTGCCCCTCTCCCATCAAATCTTGAGGAATCAGTGATCCCAAAGGATTTTGCTCATCTCTGAATTCATTACTGTATTCCTTCCTACTTTCATGGTCAGCTGCTTCCCTGATATCTTCTCCATTATTTTTCTCTTCCAGACCCTTGTCCTCAGGATCGTTCAGACTCCCTTGCTCCAAATCCTCCAAACCTTCCAAATTATGAAATATGTTCCCAGATCCAAAGTCCACTCTGTTACCATTAAGTTGATGGCTGTTAGCTTTTCTCTTTTGAACCCAAGCTTGCTTTCCTATTCCATGTGACTCTCCAAGGCGTTTGTCGTTTAAGAATTCTCCATCCACCATGCCAACATTATTTTCATATCTTTGTGTTAATCTCCCTCGCAAGTCCTCTCCATTAGCAATGTTATCAAACCTATTGTTTTTCTTTTCATGCTTCTGTTGGTTTCCATTAAAATAGCATTCCTCAACAGAGTGTCCCAAATGAAAACATTGTTCACAATACTTGGGATACTTCTCAAAAATGACCTTCTGAAGCCTCTTCTCCTCGCCAATTCCAATCCAAAATTCTTCCACCTTCGGCTTTAGCAAATCAATTTCAACACACACTCGTGCCATGTATAATCTTGATCCATCTGCATTGGCTTCATCGATTTTATTTGGCTTCACCACTATCCGAGCAGCAGAAAACAAGCAATTCTTGTTAAACATGTGAATAGGGAAATCTGGAAATTGTATCCATACCGGGACTATGGAAGATTCGGTCTCGTAGGAGAAGTGTGGAGACCATTTGAAGATGCGCAAAGGCACACTCCCCATATACCAGATCCCCCGAGACCAAATTTGTGCCATGTCTTCGTTGGAGGTAAGATGCAAAAAAAGATGTCCCGATCGCAAAAAACGGATATTGTAAAGATTAGACAATCTTAGATTTTTGAAAGCTTGCGTAGTAACTAAAAAAACTAGGGCGCTTTCCAGAAAATTTTCCAATAAGCGAGAAACAATACGGATCAGCCATGGAGGTTACCTCCTCCTTAGTGTAGAAGATGCCAGGTTTACTGTTCTACGTCGTCACCTCCTTGAAAGCTTTCTTTAAAGCCCGCGGCGAGGTTGGTCTCAAAATCGCCACGTACGTTGATGGTCGCTCAGTCACGGCCCCTTGGGAGATTGGCATACCTTCAGGAGACTTCAATGAGGTATTTGGAAGAGGAGGGAAATGGGATAAATCAGGCACCAGCATCTTGTTGGCGCCGGCGGCCATTGCCGCAGAAGAAAAAGGCGCGCAGGCACCTTTTCACCCAAATCGCCTTTGAATCGCCGCAGAAGAAAAAGGCGCGCAAGCACCTTTTCACCCAAATCGCCTTTGAATCGCCGCAGAGACCAAAACTCCCGAGCTCCAGTTTTGTTTTTTTTTTTGCCTAAGCTGTCAAGGTTCTGACTTTGGACTTCCCAAATGGAGCCCTAGGTTGAACCGATGCCTAATGTTCCCTCCTACGGGGAACACGTCCTCACCTACTCCTCTCGGGAGAATTTACCTTTTTGCCAACCGACTCCTCCAGTTGGCCTTTTGCCCAGCTTCACTCACCAGGTCTTCGTGCCCAATCCGCGACCAGGTCTTAGTGCCCAGCATCACTCACTAGGTCTTAGTACCCAGCTTCACTCAGGTCTTAGTGCCCAGGTTCACTCACCAGATCTTAGTACCCAACCTTACGTCAGGACTTAGTTGCCCAGCCCACGGCCAGGACTTAGTGCCCAATTCATAGAACCAGGACTTAGTGTCTAGTGTACCTAGGACTTTACCTACACAGTTAATCAGCATTGTTAGATCACAACAACACCTTAACTTCTGAACTCTTTGCCATTATCAAAACATAGGTTCGACTTTGGTACTTCCGGCACCATCTATCTCCCCCTTTTTGATTTATGGCAACACGGTTCAAAAAAGTAAAGTTAAAAAAACATTCTATAGTAATCTAACAACAATAAGTATCACAAAAAATACTAAAAATTCATTTATCTCCCCCTAAAAATATTCTCCCCCTAAAATTTTCAATTATATATGGGGTTTTGTAAATCTTCTAAGTGCTTTTAAGTTTGACTAAGTGTTTGTCAAAATCGAGCATTTGTAAAAAAAACTTTTCAACACTTAGACAATTTTTGATAAAGTTTTGCATTTCTATTTTTGTTAGAGAACATTGTAAACACAAAATCACTTAGGCAAGACAAATTTTGAAAATAGATTTCCCTTAAAAAGTTTTGACTTTGAGAACTTGGGAAAACATTTGATTATTACCAAAAACTTTTTCTATACATAGAAAAATTTGCTTTGAAAACACTTTCTGCATTTTAAAACATTTTTTAGAAAAAAACTTTAACCAATTTTTTCAAATAGAATTTGTTCACTAAGAAGAATTTTACTTAGCACATTTTGCCAAAAAGTTTCAGAAAAATTTTAGCTCAGACAACTTTTGTTTACTCAGAAAAATTTTCTAAGAAATATTTTAACACAACTGCACTTTAAAAATATTTAAAGTCCTTTGAAAGTATTTTTGAAAGCACTTTAAAAAACTTTGAAGTATTTAAAAATATTTTTTAAACACTCAAAAGTACTTAGAAAAATTTAGAAAGATTTTTGAAATACTCAGAGAATTTTGAAGATACCTAGAAAATTTTGAAGTACTTAAACATTTTACTTTACTTTTTGAAAGAAAGATGAAAATTTTGAAAAATTAGAAAAAAATTTCTCCTCTGTTTCTCTCTCTCCCCCTTTGTCATATATCAAAAAAAGATGATAACAATTATTGCAAGTTAATTCAGACTTAGAGAGAAAAATTGAAAATCTGTATCGAACCAACTCTAATTAATTCAAGCAGGAAAAATTACCAAACCAAATTAAACCAATCTTGTTCGGGACCTGTCTAACCCAGTTAACTACTTACTAACTGTTATGAAACAGTAGCTTTCACTAGGGTTAGTCAAGTTAAGTGATCTGATCAAGTTAGATTTTCTAAGCTTGACACTTAACCTGATTGTTGTTCAACTAGTATTTATTGCTCCAATTACTGCAGATGCACTGACTTAAAGCATCTTGAATCAAGGCATAGACCTAAACATCTCAACCCAGTCTAGGTTATCAATCAAAAGTACCCTAAGGTGCTTGTGAGATGCTGGCTTCTAGATCTGTAGGTGCATGTAATTCTAGGGTTAGGGCCTAAGCTAAGTCCATTTGCTCAAAAACCCTAGTTTTGAAGGGGATAAGTTTTTAAAAAAAAACTAAGTCGAAAAATCATTTTAAATTTCAAAAACTTGATAAAAGAAATGATTTTTCAAATTGCTAATTTTCGAAACAAATTTAAAAAAAAATAGGAAAACAAATGAAAAATATAAAACAGTCCTATTCTACTAAGCACAACCCTAACTGCCTTCGTAGTGAGCTAAACTCAGATTCAGGTAAGGGTTTGGTAAAAATGTCAGCTAAGTTGGATTTTGAGTCTACATGCTTAAGTACTATCTCGCCCCTGGCTACTGATCCCTTACAAAATGATGTTTAACTTCTATATGTTTTGTTCGAGAATGTTGAATTGGGTTCTTCGTCAAATTGATTGAACTAATGTTATCAATAAAAACTTGGGTTTGAGTGTAGTCAAGCTGGAAATCCTTAAGAGTGTGCATCATCCATAAAAGTTGTGTCACACACTCTCCTAGGGCAATATATTCTTCTTCGGTTGTAGATAAGGCTACGTAGTGTTGCTTTCTACTACACCATCTGACTAGGCTATGTCCTAACAGTTGGCAACTTCCACTTGTACTCTTTCTATCTAACTTGCACCCAACATAGTCAGAGTCAGAATATCTTGATAATTCAAAAGTGGAAGTTCTAGGATATCAAATTCCTACATTTAAGGTACCCTTAATGTGTAACGCCCGCCTTTTTCCCACACCTTACGGGGTGGCGAGAGGTGGCGTTACGCTAACATACATATAGGCATATGAACATCGTATTGCAGCGGAATAATTTAAAACTTTATACATACATGCAACTAACACTTGAGTTAAGTAGACATGTCTTAACCATCATTCCTAAACATAGTGACATGGTAACTTAGCATGTTAACATCATACGTAACATCATGATATGAAAATCACATAAATCATCCATAAGCAACATACGTAGTAAGTTATTCTTTAGGCATAACTATCATAAGTATAGCATGAAACTTAAGAAGACAATGCAAAACATAAGACATGTGACAAAGTATAAATATGAGAATCTTTTTCTTTTCCTTTGCCATGTCACTGCCACACACACACTCTTACCCCTCCTGCTGCTTCCCTTAATATCCTCTTGCTTGGTCTGCGGTATAAGAAAATAAAACTATAAGCACATAGGCTGAGTAAGACCCTTTCCTACTCACCAAAACCATACGTCACATAAAATAAAACATATAACATACTTATCATAGAAAAGTTCTTGATATAAAACCTAAGCATATGAAATACTAACATGGCATGGTTTTTGACATAAAACATAAGCATATGGAACATTTAACATGACATGGTTCTTAACATAAAACATAAGCATATGAAACATTTAACATGACATGGTTCTTAACATAAAGCATAAGCATATGAAACAATTAACATAGCATGGTTCTTAACATAAATCAAAAGCATATGAAACATTTAACATGACATGGTTCTTAACATAAAGCATAAGCATATGAAACATTTAACATGGCATGGTTCTTAACATAAAACATAAGCATATGAAACATTTAACATGGCATGGTTCTTAACATAAAGCATAAGCATATGAAACAATTAACATGGCATGGTACTTGACATAAACATGAGCATAAAATATACTTAACATGGATGCATAACATGAATGGATGCATGAGTCAAATGCATATAACCTAAGGATGCTTATTTGAAAATCATACTTATAAATACTTAAACATAATCATCACATCATGGGGGCCCTGGCTTGTACCACATACATACATCATATGCGCGCATCCCTAAGTAAATACGAGGTAGCTAGTCTCGACCTACTAGGGTAAGGACAGCTGTGGTAGTCTCAAAAACCGAGGCTTTCATGAGGAGCCCATCCCTGTTGGATAGCTGCGGTAGTCCCAGAACCGGGGATAGCTGCGGTAGTCCCACACCGAGGCTTACATGAGGAGCCCATCCCTTGGACCCTTATTTCGGTCCGGTACAAGCCCATTCATAAAGTAAAATAGCTTCACATGCTTCATCATTTATAGAACATACATAACATATTTAAAGACATAAACATAATAGCATAAAGCATACTTAGCATTTCATCGTTCATAATTCATGCATAACATCATAATGTCTTAAAGGCATAAACATCATCTTCATTCATTGTCTTCTTTCATAAGTCATGACATACATACATAATTATGCCTTGAGACATAAACATCATCTTAGTTCATAAAGCTTGCATGATCATGGTACATAAGGTAAGCATGTATTACATACATGGTACATATCACGTAGCATACATAATCATAGTATTTATCATAAAGCATGCATGAGTAGGATTCCTATGAACATGATACATATTACATAGGTTCATGGCCTTTAACATAAAACATGCATAGGTCTTCATAACCATATATCTATCATAGGCATTTAACATAATACATGCACCATTCTACACCAACCATAAGGCCTATTTCACCATACATGTGTTCATGGTATATGGTTTAAAGCATTCATGAATAAAACATGGCACATAACATAAGTATACAAAGTCATGATACATAGCTCATAAAGATAAGGTTTTAGGTACCATATAATTCATACAACATACTTGAACATATATCTACATTATAATAAGTCATAAACACATACACTTGAAACCTTAGATTAACCCAAACCCTAGAACTTGTGCTTGGCCGAAAGTCATAAGTGGGGGTTCCCATGGTTCAAGTAACATGTGAGGTGCCACAAGTAATATATCACCCATACATTATATACAATGTTATAGGAAACCATTAGAATACATGATTGGAGCTAACCCCAAAGTCCTAGCCCTAAACCTTGACTTGGCCGAACCCTAGAAGGGTTTTAAGTCCATGGGGAATTCATTTAATACACAAATAATATCCATTATATCCTAGATAAACATAATAAACATGCTTGGAGGGTTAGATCTAATCCTAACCATGAAGATGGGATGGTGGCCGAAACCCTAGAGGGTCTTAGGGTGCTACAAAATTTCCCCAAACCATAATTTATCCTTTATTTATCATAAGGAAACAT
Organism: Boesenbergia rotunda; assembly: GCA_024364735.1. Classification (NCBI taxonomy): domain Eukaryota; kingdom Viridiplantae; phylum Streptophyta; class Magnoliopsida; order Zingiberales; family Zingiberaceae; genus Boesenbergia; species Boesenbergia rotunda. Next base: position 472,723 of record JAGFNQ010001162.1, on the reverse strand, counting down.
TAGGGAGCATGAATGAGGGTTTACATCATCCCCAAACCTAAATACAAGGTTTGGCCGAAACCCTAGAACCCAAACCTCATGGTTTTCTCACTTAGATCCTAAACAAACACTTAAATCATGATAGACATCAAAGAAACAATTATACCACAGGTGAGGGAGTCTTACCTTTCTTGATCTTGGTTATAAACCTTGAATAGAGGAACAAAAGAAAATCTTCTTGACCCTAGAACTCTCCTTAGCCCTTGTAGCCTTGTAGGAAGCCTTGGATTGTCAAGATCAAGGTCTTCTTGTGAAGCTTCTCCAAGGGAAAACCCCTTGTGGGTTTTGGCTAGAAGGAGGAAGAAGAGGGAGAGAAAGAGCTTTGGTGGAAGAAGAAAACAAATAACTTAAGTGCTATGTTGTCTCTTCCCTTCCCCTCTCTTTTATACTAAATGAAGGGGGCAGGTGAAGGGGCATGGTGTCTCTTCTCTTTGTGACTCTTCACTTCCTTTAGCCTCAACTAAAATCCTCTTCCTTTTCCAGTAGCACTCCCTTGCTAGGTGAATTGGTTAGTACATGCATGATGAGGCTTTGCCTCTACCTTAGGTCCAAGGTGATCCTTGGTGCATGCACTTTATTTTTATTTCTTTTTCTTTTATTTTTGACAAAGCCCACATAAGAGCCCACTAAGAGTTATGCTAATTTTCCTAATTGGAGCCCAATTCTATTCATGCTAAAATTCTACCCAATGTTCACTAATAACCATGGTACTAGAAGAACCCATATAATGCCCATTGTACCTAGCTTTTAATTTATATAAGAGATCTTGCTACGGTTTAAAGAAAAATATTGAGAGGATTTTACGGGTCGTTACATAATGTACCTTAGTACTCTTTTTAGGGCTACTAAGTGGGATTTCTTAGCACAAGTTTGGTATCTAGCACACATTCCTACAGAAAACAAAATATCAGGTCTACTAGAGGTTAAGTAAAGTAGACTACCAATCATGCTTCGGTATAACTTAAGATCTACAGGCTTACCTTCAGGCTCATTATCAATTTTGACATTAGTTGCCATAAGGGTACTTAAGCTGTTTGAATTATCCATTTTGAATTTCTTTATTAACAATTTGGCATATTTGGATTGGTGAACATAATTGTCATCTCTAGTTTGTTTAATTTGTAACTGTAAGAAAAAGTTGAGCTCACCTACTAAGCTCATTTCGAATTCACTTTCCATTATTTTTACAAATTCTTTTAGAAAATTAGAGTTAGTGAATCCAAATATTATATCATCAACATAAATTTATGCAATAAAAATATCATTTTCTAAAGTTTTAACAAAAAGTGTGGAGTCTATTTGACCTTGGTTAAATTCCTTAGAAATTAGATAAGTGGATAATCGTTCATACCATGCCCTAGGTGCTTGTTTCAACCCATAAAGTGTTTTTCTAAGTTTAAAAACATATTCAGGTTTTCTTAGGTCCTCAAACCCTGGGGGTTGCCCTACATAAACTTCTTCTTTAATAAACCCATTTAGAAAAGAAGACTTGACATCCATTTGATATAGCTTAAACCCTATATGGGCTGTAAAGGATAATAACATTCTAATTGATTCATGTCTGGCTACTGGGGCATAGGTTTCATCATAATCTAACACTTCGACCTGACTAACCCCTTTAGCTACTAAGCAGGCTTTATTTCTAATAATTTCTCATTGATCATTTAGTTTGTTTCTAAAAACCCACTTAGTATCTATAATTGATTTGCCCTCAAGTTTAGGTACTAGTTCCCAGACTTGGTTTCTTTCAAATTGGGCTAACTCCTCTTGTATAGCTATGATCCAATCAGGGTCAGGTAGGGCTTCCTCTATAGTCTTATGTTTAATTTTTGAAATGAGTGCTATCTAACTAAGATTTCTATAGGAGGACCTAGTTCTGACTCCAAAGGTTAGATCACCCATAATTTGATCAGAAGGATAATTGAGGCTGGGTTTCATTGTCCTTCTAGAACTAGGTTCAGCCTCAGGCTTGGCTGGACGGTTCGGTTCAGTGTTTGGTTAAACTACTTGGTTTGGTTCAGTTATTGGTTCAGTTGATACCTCAGTAGTTGGTTCAAGCAGTGGTTCAATTGATGATTCAATTATTGGTTCACTGTCTTCTTGATCAAGATTTGATTGGTTTAAATTATGATTATCTTTTGGTTCAACTTCTTCATCAAAAATTAAATTAGTAGTTTCTTCAATTTTGTGGGTTTGTTTATTATAAACCCTATAGGCTCCACTAGTTGTTGAATATCCTAAGAAGATCCCTGGGTTGACTTAGATTGAAACTTACCTAGGTAGTCCTTAGTGTTCAAGATATGGACTTTGCACCCAAAGACCCTTAGGTAGTGTAGGTTAGGCAGTCTATGTTGGGACCGGGTGCATGTCGACAGGGATACAGGTTCGTAAAATTCAAAATTTTTACGTGCAGCGGAAAAATTAGCATAAAATAATTTCCTAAATTATTTTGACCACGTATCTAGCATGCAACCTTATAGTGTGTTGACATAATCATAAAATAAAACTTTGCGGAAAAGTAAACTAATTTACATTATACCTCTCGTAACTCGAAGTAAGGGACGAGATCCAACCGTAGCGTCCCTTGGAAGCTTCGCCTCTATTCGCGTCCACGCCGAGTTCTCTTCGGGATGACTTCGCAAAGTCACGAGTTTTGTGCCAACGAGAACTACTAGATTCTCTATAGGCACAACAAAGAAGAACAAGAGAAAAATAGGAAACTAACCACCAAGAAACGGAATCGAATTCCGAGAGGGAAGGAGATGAGATCCGCTTCTTCTTCTTCTTGGTTGGCTTCTCCTTCTTCTTGATAGCTCACGGCAACCAAGAGGGGAGGAGGGGTTTGCGCCGGCCCTAGTTGGAGGAAGGTTCTTCAAGGGGCGCCAGCCCTAGAAGCTTCAATGTGGGCGCCGGCCCTAGGTGGGGAGAAGGGAAGGAGAAGATAAAAGAGAGAGAGAGAGGGAGCTCTATATCAATACACGATTATTGATTGGGAATCCAAGGCTTGCCTATGGTTCCTTATATAGTTGCTTCTCCCTCGCTAAGTCTCCTCTTTAACAGAATTAACGGAATTAGTTATCATAAGAATTTTTATCTTATAAAATTTCTTATGACTTATTCTGTTAAGCCTAGTCTTATTATAACTAAGTTATAATAAAACAAATTTTTCTTCTCTTTTAAATTATGGAATAAATTTTATAAGAAATTTATAAACTTTCTTATTATGGAAAAATCAATTCATAATTGATTTTATAAATTTAAAATAAACCAATTCATGGATTATTTTAACTTCCATAAAAAGAATAAATTATAAATTTATTTATATAAATTTCTTTATACAAATTTATTTATCCATAATTTATAAAACAAATCACACTAGATTTATTTTATTAATTAAACCAAAATTAATTGGTTTTCTCCCCAATAGGTGGCCGGCCAAACCAAGGGGTTTGGCACCCTCCTTGGCCGGCCAATCAAGCCCCACCAATCGCGAATTAAACTCATTTAATTCGCCCAATAAGCCTTCAAAAGACTTAGCCAATTTTAGCTTCCATTGCGCCTCTGATTAACTCAGATTCGACTTATTTCTCTTGATCGGAAAATCCAATTTTCAACTCGTTTTAAATCCCTCGGATTACTCGTAGTGCGTGTGACTAAATAGGCTTTCGATTTATGTTGGCCGTCTATAATCAACCAATTATAGAACGATCATGAGTGGCACCTAGTAGTACATCATGACCCCCAATTAATCGAAAGATCAACGGTTTGACCTCAGAAGAAATTATTCTGAAACCCTTCAGCAGCTCTAATGAGTCGTGCCCCATTCCCTTCACCATCTTATACCCACTTGGTTCAGGACACGGTCTATTTGTGTCAGTCCCCACTAGGCTGACTACGTCACACCTAGCCCAAGTAATGTCTTTCTCGTCCTTTGGATTTCTAATTACTCTCATGTATTTAAGAGACTCGCACTCTTAACATGATATACTCTGGCCAGAGGTTTTGAGTAACAATCCGACGATAGGCCTGGGTATACATCTCCTCGCAAGGAGTGGTGAATCCTTTGTAGGCTGTTCAAACATCTTCGGGCACTTCGGCTCATACCCAATCATCCTGGGTCCACACCTCCTTGGAGATGCTTGCTTAAGATGTTAAAGTATATGTCTCCATGACCAAGATGACTTGAACACCGCAAGTCAAAGGAACATCGCACTTAAGCTGCAGTAAGAACTTCATTGACATATCTTTATAGATAACCATATGAAGTTTTACAGCTAGTCACTCCAATGAACTAGTTATCTTAACTAGCATCCATGTTTATCTCCGGACATCCCAATGTCACCAGCCAGTGAAAATCAGCTGATTAGAGAATAACCCATGCTAGTCTCAACAGAATTGATAGTGTCCGTTTTTATCAATTCATCGACTAGGGATAATTTCAATACTTTACAATTGCACATTAGAGATAATCACTAGTTGTGATCCCATCACAAATTCTCTTATGCTGTGAGTTGTATTGCGGACATTCAGTAGATGAGTTTAAGATCCCAATCAAATACACAAAACATGTATACTCAAATAGTGAATTATCATTTATTAATATAAATGTTTACATCATAAGGCGATTGCCTTTGGACACTTCTCTCATATCACTAACAGTCTATGATAATATAGTTCATAAGGGGTTTTATCGTGTCTTTTATTAATTAGTACCCTATTTTGAATATAGTATGTCGTACTTACCACTTCTGCCCAAAATTGGTTAGCAAAATTGGTTAGCTAGACTATATTCATTGAGCATGGTTCTAGCAGCTTCCTGAAGGGTTCTATTTTTTCTTTCTACTATCTCATTTTGTTGGGGGGTTCTTGACGGACGCAAAATAGACTGTCACGAATGTGGGTCTCAAATTTAGAATATTTATAAAAACTGGAAACCCTTTTTGCAATCAAAGAATAAAAGCGTAGTAAAGGGGCCTCAGGTCGTATTTTTCCAAGGGCTAGTTCAAGTTGGTTTGATTTGAGCTTGGGTTTATGTGTAGTTACTATTTTTGGGTTTCAAATATAACTTTGGTTTTGGGTTGAACTTCGGGAATGAAATCATAATTCAAGAGTAAGAAAAAGATAGAAATTCAGAAAGAAATGAAATGTAGAACCTATTAGTTCTGAGCACAATACAAACTAACAAGTGTTGTTTGACTTCAGCTAATATGAAACTCTAGATAACCAAGTACCAAACAAGCTAACTACTGATCAGAAATAAATTCCCACTTGACACAAACTTGCAGAAATGAAATGAACCTAGTATTCAGGACAGAAAAGCTTACTGCCGCAATTTGATACTAAATGCAAAAAGGATTCTACAATTCAGAACAGGAACATTGCAAAAACTGGAAGGGAGAAATTTGCAGCACTAATTTGAATGCAGAAGTCCACAATAACTAATTCAGCAACAAACTGCAGAACATTGACAAAACCAAATGCTGAAACAAAAGCTGATACATGCAACGTAGCTTAAACCAAATGCAGAAACCTATACCAATTGCTATGAAAATGAAACCACTTCAATATGAAATCAGGAAACAAAACCTAGACATCACTTGGCACAAAATTTAGGAATCAAATGACAAAACTGATGCGCAGCAACTTAAGTTGGCACACAGAATAGAAAGACAGAACTGATATGCAACTAATTCCTCAGCTTAAAAAGGTAAGCTATCATTTAAATGAAATTGAAGACTGAATGAAGAAATTCAGAAGTGAGGTTCAGAAAAGTGCAGAAACAAGAGTATGCAGAAACATTCAGAATTGTAGAAAATGCTCCTAATGCAGAATGAACATAACAAAATAAGCTAGATACGAATGCATCATCCATTGTTCAGACAAGATATAGGAAACTAAGGTTTACTTGACTCAAACTGCAGCAACTATGACTGAAAATTGCAGGAATATAATTGATACGCTAGCTAAGACTGATACATAGAAAACAATTTTGATACGCTCAGATTAAAACTAGAATTGAACTGAAATTGCAGCTATTGTCCACTAAACAAACTCACTAACTCATCTACTTGCAGAATGGAACCTAATTAAAGCAGAAACCAAATCAGAAATGAAACTAAGCAGCTGATTCGAATTACAGAAACAGAACAGTAGCAGAAATTGAAACTACAGCTAATTAACAGAAATTCATAAAGGAAACTATCATCAATCCCCTCTCCTAGCTCAAGGACTCCTTGCCGTCACACAAGGGCGAGCTTCAGACCCGTAAGCTCAACAAATTGCTGGGAAAAAGCACTCTGCGAACCAATCCAACTCAGCTTTGTTTTTGGGCAATTTAGAGCTGGATTCTTCACTTCAAGCTCTTCCCGTCGATCTAGAACTTGCTCTAAGATCGGAATTGATGAGGCCACACCTTCAGATGAAGAACTTGCTGAAGAAAACGAAGAAGAAAATGAAGGAAATGAGCTGCGGCGAGGACGCGACAACGGCTGAAGGCTGGGAAATTTTGATTAAATACTTAACAATGGACGACCCAGATTAATCCGAAGCTTGATAACTCGATCTGGGTCCACTTCCGACTCAAGTTTGACCCAATATGCCCTAGGTCCATGATCCTTTATGCCTGCAAAAATATATTGCAAATTTAGTGGCCAAAATAATTCAAATATGTACAAATTTGCAATTTAGTCCAAAAAGCAATAATTTCTAAACCTAGGGTAGATTCACAATTAAGCAAGAAAAATATGGGTCAAACATGGATTTTGACATCTAAAATAATCAATAAAATGGTACTTATCAACTCCCCCACACTTAAGCCTGAGCGTCTCGCGAAACCACTAAGTATGTATCCCTTAGGTTTTCTCAAACATAAGTAGAAGCAATTGAAAAGAAATTACCTAGGGTTGTTAATTCTCAAAAATCTAAGCTCTATGGATTAGTATCTTGTCCTTAAATCAACAACTTAACAAATTCAACCTTTATGATTCATTGAGATGAATTTCACTCTCTAAACCTTTCAAAGGAAGTTTTTAGTGGCTCTCCTCCTAAGTTCTAAGTACATGATGAAAATGGAGCTCACTCATACACACATGCTTCTTGCACTACCATAGGTTTGCTTATTATCTACTCTCCGCCATTATTCATGATTAGAATCAATCATCCATAAAAGTTTATTCAAAAGTCTTTACATATGAAATGGTAGAAATGAAATAAAAGCCAAGTAAATAGCAAATTTGAATGAGTGGAAGACTTGGATGTTCAAGGATATTCTTGATGCCCTTTGCCCTCCTTTCAGTCCATATAATGAAGTCCAAAGTGGAATGAAATGAGGCTTTGACATTACCCTTCAAAAATCTTATGAAAAGAATTCAACTCCTTTGTGCCAATTTTTTTTCCTTGCGTGCCAATTTTGCTCTTCTCTTTTCTGTTCTGTTTTTTTTCTTCTTTCCTCTACTGACATCAGAATATAATAGATCAAAGCTCTGATTCAGATAAGAACATCTCCACTGATTTCATGGTGCCAACAATCCAATATGTGCCAACTTTGTTCCTTTTGTTTTTCTCAAACTGTTTTTTTTTCTTTTCCAAACTGTTTTTTTTCTTTTTCTTCCAGCTGCTTATTTCCTGATTTTTCTGTAGCCTCTCTTTATTCATTCATGGTGTGATCAGCTTCCCCGAATCCAGCAGCATCAGTTAATACTTGCAATCAAATGATACAAAACCCAATTTTCAGCCTCTTCATCTTTTCCATAGATGCATTTCTGCGTCTCAACTTGCTGCCCTCCAATTTTCTGTTCTCCAGAGTTATTGCTAGTTATTGTTTTAATCCTTGACAGCACCTTTGCATTGGTTTCAATTCAAATCAGTCCAGCATCAATTCAGATCTGCACAACCTTTTTTTTTCTGTTTTGGCACAAACATTTCTGCATTTGTTTCGAATTTTCAGCATTTTATTTCTGCTTGAATTCAGACTTTAGCATGGTGTTCCAGTTTTCCTGCAATCAGCTTCTAGTAGGGTGGCCGAACATCTCCTTTTCTTTTTGGCACAGATTCCCTTAGCTTCGGATTTCTCAGCTTGTTTCAGTTTCTGCTCAATTTTTTTTTCAGTTTCTGCTCAAGCTTTCAGCCTTAAATTCAAACTTAAGCAGAATGTTGCTAATTTTAACTTCCCTAATTCCAACTTTCCAATCCTTAAATAGATCCTTTTGTGACACAAGCTTCATTTATTTCAGATTTTTTTCTCTTTTGACACAGATTTTCCTTTTCTTTGTGTGCCAGTTTTTTCTTCAATGCAGATTTTTTTTTATATTGCGTGCCACTTGGATCTTCAAAGGATGATGAGAAATCTGAATGCTTCAATTGGTTCCATCCCTTATCACTTCTTCTTGTGCATTCTCGACACCAAACTCACTCAACTTGGCACATGTAATTTCAGAAAAAAAAATTTCAAATGAAGTGCTTCCTTGATGAAAATTCATTCCAAAACACTAGCCACTCCCCCACACTTAATCCTTTGTTCGTCTCGGGCAAAATAAAATCAAACAACATCCCCAAACAAACAAGTCCCTAGAAAGTATGGTTAGGAGTAGAAAATAAGGAAAGAAAAATAGAATGAACATGATTATTGCCAAAATTTGACATGGAAAGGTAAACAAATTTATTAGCCTCTATAGATGTGATCAATCATTGAAATATGGTTTTGAAAGAACCTAAGCAAGTTCTAGAGTACAATCACATGTATGTGTCACAAAAATAAGGCTAATCCTCACTAGGTAAAAATAATTCATCTCAAATCTTCAATCAAGCATCCATGGCCAAGTAGTACTCAAGCATCCAAGATTTCATCCATGATCTCAAATCCTAAGTTTTAACAACCAAATTTAATTTGTTTTCAAAAGACTCTAAAATGCTATGGAGATAACCTAAGGGATACATTTATTCCTAATCATGCAAGAAAAAGTGCTAAAAGAAAAAACATGGTATTTACAATGACTTTTATTCATGTCACATATTTATTAGCAAGAACTCATTTTAAAAGTGAAAACATGCAATAAAGGAAAAGGAAAGAAAGATCAAACTCCCTTTTATTTCTAGCGGTCGGAGTCTGTCAAGAAATAGCCTCCATCGTGGTAGTGGAGGAGTCTGGGTGTGCGAAAGAGCTTCTTTCATTTGTTCAACTTTACGGTGCATCGCTCCCCCACACTTGGACTTAACAGCAATCTGTTCAGGTGGCCGAAGGTTATTTAGATACAAGACCCATTTAAGAGGTAGAGTTTTTCGGAATAAAGTAAAATCTACTCCCTCTTTATTCTTTTTGGAAAACCATTCAGGAGGTTGAAGACTATCTAAATGGAGTACCCACTCAAGAAATCTCTGCGACCCTACAAAGACATGTAAAACCTTTCTCAAGCGTGCGAGGTAAGAAAGAAGTGCAATATCATCAATCACTACATAAAATGTATCTAAAAATGCATCGCATCCAATAAAATCAATTTTTGGTACCTCAGTAAATTTTTCACAAGCATATTCTACATGAGGTATATCCAGAAATGTTTCACAGTCAATAAATTCAATCTCAGGCACCTCCAGAAGTTTTTCACATTCAATTTCAGTATAAGATATAGCAAGGGATTCCTCACAAAAAACAACTTCAATTTCAGGTTCAACTAAAAATTTTTCACAATCAGTTTTAGCATAATCTGTCTCATGAATATCATAGCCATGAATAAAATCAAGCCTGAGTGCCTCTAAAGAATTTTCATAATTATTTTTCACAAATGATGCATCAAGACATTCTTCATATGCAAATCTAGACATCTCCTTGAAATTTTCTAAAGGAAAAGAAGAAATACTTACCTGATCGTGCTGAAAAATGTTTGTTGGTTCTACAAGAAATACATCCATCTCAGGCTCAAATTCTGGTGGACATTTATCTGGAATAGGTGATCCTTGGGTACTTGCTCCCATCATGCAAGTCCCTACACTTCCTAGAATTGGTGGTGGTCCCTGGGGCTCTGTGCAATCCCCTACACCTGTAGAGTCATCTCCTGTGCATGCCTCCTTAGTAATACCTGCAACAACCTTATTAAAAAGATTAGGACTATCAATAGCAATATCATCACAAAATAGAAAACAAGAAAAATCCGGTAAAGCTTCAGTTTTGAAATCAAGGCTGTCACATGCTTTTCCATCTATCTCCTCAGCTTCCTCTGAAATCAAAGCTCCTCCCACTATGTCTAATGCAACATCATCAGCAATTAACTGTGCCTCTACAGTCTCATCTGTGGTGTCCAAGCTCAGAATAGAGTGATCTCCCCTAGGGTCCTTCATGGCATCGAAAATGCTAAACTGGACTACTGTGTCTCCCACCTCCATCGAAAGTGTGCCAGCATAAACATCAATCTTTGTTCTGGCCGTCTTCAGAAAAGGCCTCCCAAGGATGAGTGGGGATCTACGTGCAAGATACTCTCTCTCCATGTCTAGAATGTAGAAGTCTGCAGGGAAAATCAACTCTTTCACTTTAACCAAAACATCTTCAATAACTCCTGCGGGCGGGTCTGGCTTCTATCTGCTAGCTGAATCACAACTCCAGTGGGCTGTAGAGGGCCAATGCCAAGCATCTGGAAGACCGTCCTGGGCATGACATTAATGGAAGCTCCTAAATCCAACATGGCATCATGTAGCGTGGTGCTCCCTATCTCACAAGATACAGTAAACATGCCAGGGTCTTCACATTTCTGAGGTATGGTATGGATGAGTGATGAAACATTTTTTCCAATGCTGACCAATTCATTTTCCTTAAGTCTCTTCTTGTGAACACAAAGATCCTTCAGAAATTTTGCATACTTAGGAACCTGTTTAATCATTGTCAGCAAGGGTACATTAATTTCTACTTTGCTAAAAAGTTTTACCAGCTCATTGTACTCTTTGGTTTTCTCCTCCTCCACTTGTCTTTTTGTTGGAGTTCTCCCCTGTGGAAAAGGCAAGGGCACCCTAATTTCTTCCTCTTGAATCGAAGATGGAAGGGTTGAGTTGTGAGCTGCTGCCCCACTTGGAATGGCTGCTGTAAAATCTGTTTCGAGACTGATTTGTGCTTCATCTTCCACTAAAATCACAGGGTTGCTTGATGAGGGAGTTGAGCATGGGCTAGGGGTGGAATCAACTGAATTTGAAGAGGTTTTGGGGCTGTTTTGGGCTGGAAATGAAGATGCTGCCCTGTTTTCAGAAAATTCAGCTCTTGGACCGTTTTGAGTTGATGCAACCTTCCCACTTCTCAAATAAATAGCGCTAACATTTCCCTTTGGGTTCGGAACAGCTTGGGAAGGTAGTTGGCTTGATCCTTGAGCTTTAAGTTGATTAACATCATTAGCCAATTGCCCAATTTGCCTTCCGAGGTTTTGTAAAGCTCCAATGATATCATCCTGCTGTAATTGTTTGAATTGGGGCTGTTGGGGCTGATTGGAGTTCTGAAATTGTTGTTGAATTGGCTGATAAGTAGGTTGGAATGTGGGTTAAAATTGCTGAGAATTACAGCCTTGAAAATTCTGATTTTGAAGTGAAAAATTTTGTGGCGAGGGCTGATTTTGCATAGGCTGAAACCCTTGATTGTAAGGTTGGAAATTCTGGTTAAAGGGCTGTGAAGGCTGGAAATTCAGCTGGTTTTGAGGTTGGAATGGTTGAAACGATTGATAACCTTGCTACCCCTGCTGATATGGTTGGAATTGAGGCTGGAATTGTTGAAATTGGGGCTGCGGTTGCTGAAATGTAGGCTGAAAATTCGAATCCGAAGGCTGAAATTGCTGTGGCTGCTGGAATTGTTGCTGTGCTTGCTGGAAATTCTGTGGAGGCTGCTGCAATTGCTGTGTTTGAGGGTTTTGTTGGCAGAAAGAGTTCCCATATTTTAGATTTGGGTGATCCCTCCAACCGGGGTTGTAAGTAGAGGAGTAAGGATTGTTTCTTGCTTGAAATTGTCCTCTTACCAATGCTGCTACTGTCTCGTCTTGTTGGAGGGTAGGATATGAATCTGAAGTGTGCTCTTGACTAGAGCAAATACTGCATACCCCTATCACTTGATTAGATTATGGAGTTGCTGAAAGATTTGAGCCTTGATTTGCATTATTAACCTTCAATTGCTTAATAAGTGATGTGATCTCTGCCAATGAATTCCTTATCTCTTTCTGATCAGTAGGAACTACCTGAACTTCACCCACTCCTCTGGTGGTCAAAGCTCTGCTTCCAAATTGTTGGGAATTCTCAGCCATATTAGAAATGAGCTCCCTAGCTTGAATTGGCGTTTTGTTCACTAGGGCCCCTCCAGCTCCAGATCTATCATAATTCTGTCCATCTGCAGCAATCCCTCATAAAAGTATTGAATCAAAAGTTGCTCGCTGATCTGATGCTGGGGGCAACTAGAACACAACTTGTTGAATCTCTCCTAGTAATCATAGAGTGTCTCCCCCACCACTTGCTGAATGCCACAGATACTTTTTATGATTATTGCTGTTCTGGAGGCTGGGAAATATTTTTCCAAAAATGCCTTCTTCATAGAGATCCAACTAGACACATGCCCCGTGGGTAGATAGTAAAACCAATCTTTTGCTGCTCCTGTCAGTGTGAAGGAAAAAGCTCTCAGCTTGATATCTTCTTCAGAAATGCCCTGAGGCTTCATAGTAGAGCATACAACATGGAATTCGTGCAGGTGTCTATTTGGATCCTCTCCAGATAATCCCTGAAACTTTGGCAGCAAATTGATGAGTCCAGATCTGAGCTCGAAATCTCTCGCCAGCTCTGGATAAGCAATGCTAGAGTACTGAAATGAAGCATCTGGTGCTGCGAGTTCCTTCATGGTCTTCTGGTCGTCTGCCATGATACTGCCTGACTGAGTGAAAATAGTCTGAATAGGAGGGATATCTGTAGTCTCAGAAAGAATGCCCTGGTTCCTCCTGGCTCTGAAAGTCCTCTCAATCTCAGGGTCAAATTCTTCAAGATCACCACCTGTAGACCTGGTCATAAAACCAAAACAAATCGCAGTAAAAGTAGATAAAGAGATAAAACACATAAAATCAGATCACCAGATATAGCAATAAGCACAAAAATAAATCAAGAAAGATATGAAATAAATGCACAAGCAAAAAAAATCAAACAAATCAACTAGTAGTTTCCCCGGCAACGGCGCCAAAAATTTGACGGACCCAAAATAGACTGTCACGAATGTGGGTCTCAAATTTAGAATATTTATAAAAACTGGAAACCCTTTTTGCAATCAAAGAATAAAAGCGTAGTAAGGGGCCTCAGGTCGTATTTTTCCAAGGGCTAATTCAAGTTGGTTTGATTTGAGCTCGGGTTTATGTGTGTTGGATCGAGAGAACCGATAGAGGGGGGGGTGAATATCGGAAATCATTCGGATTTAGGGAAAGAGAAATTGCACAGCGGAAGATAAAAACAAACACGCGAACACAGTAATTTTTACTTGGTTCGGAGCCTAGGTTGACTCATACTCCAAGGCCCACGGTCGTTGACCGTTTACTTTGGGCAATTCTATATGAGGCGCAATAATAGTTTACAAAGATTGATTTACAAATATAGCACAGTAAACTTAACAATTAAAAAGAAAAACTCTTCTTTTATCGACGTCTGATGTAGGTTGTCTTTTTCGGAGCAGCGAGACGTCGTCGGCTCGAGTTGGGAGGTTTCCGGAGCGAGGTGCGAGAGCAGAAGAGCGTAGAAGCATTGATTGAAAGTCTTACATGAAGCCTGGGGTCGAGGGCCCTTTATATAGGGCCTGGGGGCGCCCGGGACGTCGGGGGCGCCCCCCCCCCCACGTGGCGGTCGATCCATCTCCAGCGCGGTCAACATCTGATCCCTTCAAAATCGGGATCAGGTTTGACTAGGGCGCCCGAAGCGCTCGGGGCGCCCGCATTGATCGAGTCAAGCCTTCATCCTTTTGGCTTCGTGAGGGTGTGCTTTGGCAGCTGGCACTGGGGGCGCCCGCGACAGGCGGGGCCCGCGACAGGCGGGACCCCGCGACAGGCGGCGGGAGGCGGGCGCCCGCGACAGGCGGGGCGCCCGGAGCATCCGGGGCGCCCCGACATATAACTGTCGAGGCGTGTTTTCACTCCTGCTGACTTGGGTTGACCTTGGGGGCGCCCGGAACATCCGGGGCGCCCTGCTCAGCTTCTGCCTCACTCCTTTGAGGCTCTCTGAGCTGCAGATACTCAGTCCTTCGATCCTGCATCCAGGGTTAGTCCAAAAAATAGTATTATATTATTTTATACAGCCTTAGCTGTCTTGGTTCTGACTTTGGGTTTCCAAAATGGAACCCTAGGTCGAACCGACGCCTACTGTTCCCTCGACGGGGAATGCGTCCTCACCTACTCCTCTCGGGAGATTGTACCTGATGTCAACCGCTCCTCTGGTTGGACTTTTGCCTAGCGGTCCTTTGCCAGGTCTTGAGTACCAAGCTGCCCTTCGCCTGGTGCCTAGCAGTCCTTCGCTAGGGCTTTGTTTCCTGGCAGCCCTTCGCCAGGTGCCTAGCAGCCCTTCGCTAGGACTTTGTTTCCTGGCAGCCCTTCGCCAGGTGCCTAGCAGCCCTTCGCTAGGACTTTGTTTCATGGCAGCCCTTCGCCAGGTGCCTAGCAGCCCTTCGCTAGGACTTTTCCTGCACACTTGAGTAACATTGTTAGATCACCAATAAACTTAACTTTGAATCCTTTGCCAATATCAAAACAAGGTTCGATATGGTGCTTCCTGCACCAACAATCTCCCCCTTTTTGATTTATGGCAACACAATTCAAAGTTATGTTAAAAACTTATAACAGTTAAGAACAAAAGGTAAACAATGAAGTATAACTGTTTATGAACAGAATTAATGTAGAGTAAAAAAAATCTTTATTTCTCATACTCCCCCTAAAACCCTGAATACTTGTGTTATAAGGCACTTAAAACACTTAACTTTGACCTTTCCTCCCCCTTTGACATATATCAAAAACATACATGGGCGAACAAGGTTCTTAATAGGGAGTTTTGAGTTTTTGTAAAAATTTCTAAGTTTTTTTGACAAAGTGTTTTTCAAAAAAAATAAAAGCCTTTGCACCAAAAGCTTTTTACACTTAGACAATTTTCCATTTTGAAGAGCTTTGCAAGCCTAAATTTTGTTTAAAACCAAAAAAAATTACTTCGGCAAAATTTTGAATTCAAATTTCCCAAAAACAATTTGTTTACCAAAAACAGTTTTGCACACTTAGAAATATTTGTTTGGAAACACTTTGTGCATTTTGGAAAACAAGATCTTTAAGAAATTTCTAAACAAGTTTTTCACCAAAAAACTTTACTTGGAAATATTTGGCAAAATTTTTGAACAAGTTTTTTGCTCAAACAAATTTTGTTTATTAAGGAAAAAATTTACTTAGGAGAAGACATGCACTTAACAAAAATTTGAAACACTTAGAAATACTTAGAAACTTTTGAAGCACTTTTTGAAAAAGAGATAAAGATTAAAACAATTTCTCTCTTTCCTTTCTCTCCCCCTTAATGTGAAATTCTTCTCCTAAGTTTTAAACCATTTCTAAGATAACCTTCCAAAAAAAAGAAAACGTTTAAGGAAGAATTTAATTTCTACTCTCCCCCTTGGCCATATATCAATAACAAAATATATTTTGAATGATGTTTTAAAAGAAATTTATGTATCAGAGCCTATGTGTTTTGAAAACATAAAAATACTTAGCATAATTCTTGAAAGTATAGCAAAAAAACTTTAAACTGCACCAACAAAACTCCACTTAAAAAAATATTCTATATTTGTAGGCAAGTCTTTTAGAAACTTCATGCACTTAGAACACTATTGCCTTTACAAGTATTAGTACTTTTCAAAACATTGTACTTTGAAAAATAGAAGTACTTTTGAAGATTATGCAAAAAAAATTAATTTTAAGTTGAATACTTGACTTGATTTCTTTTCCAGTCTGACACAATCCTTGGAAACCTTGTTAACTACAAGGACATTTTCCTAAGTGTCCTGGAAATTTTTCAACCCAAGTAAATATTATTTCAAAGGTATTTCAAAAATAATTTTATAAGCCTCAAAAACATTTTAAAATAATATTATTTTGTAAGACAAATGTTTTCGACACAATTTTGAAAATATAGTGTATGAAAACATATTATTTAGAATTGTTTAATAACTCTTTTAATTTGACCTCCCCCTAAACTTGATACAGTCCTTGGAAGCTTGTTGACCACAAGTATTCTTCCTCTGAGTTCTTAGGGTTCGATTTAAATTATAAGAATTATCTAATAACTTCAAAACAAATAATTACCAAAAAAATATTTCAGAAATTCTTCTTTAGACTCAAACTCCCCCTAAATTTGACACATCCTAGGAGTCCTTGTAGATCATGAAGTGGACCTTCCTCTGTGTCTTTAGGATTTATTAAAATCAAAAGAATAATTTTGAACAATCTTCTGAGTATGATAACTTTCAAGATAAATTTTTGAAAACATAACTTGAAATGATAGCACAGTTTTCGAAAATTATGATGATAATTTTTCAACGAGATAGTAATATCGAGGGTTTTTGAATAAGTTTTAAATCATAAGGTTTTTGAAAAATTTGAAGTTTTCGAAAAAAAATTAAGAAGAACTCCCCCTGTATCCGACACAGTCTGTCTTTTATCTAAGTTCCTTAAGGGACTTCAGTGTTGACCAGGTTTGACTATATGGACTAGGGTTGACTATTTTGACTAAATCAGAATAAGCCCTAGACTCTATTTATTGTGATATTTGACAAAAAAATGTGATAAATGAAAAAGTAGGGTACAGTACAATAAATTAAAAATTAGAGGTAAGTTTGAATAATTTTTGCAAACTTTTTTATTTAAAAGGTAGTGAATCATGCTTTTAGGTCCTAGATGTCTCACCCGGTTCTACGTGGTCAAACATGTTAACCTTATGGGTTGTGTGAGATAAATATTTAATTTTAACAAAAAATGGTTAATTTTGAAACATTAAACCTTAGTTTTAAAAAAATGATTTTTGAGGATTTTGAAATTAATTAGAATTTTAACTTTGAATTTTAAAAGTTAGTTAAATTAAATTTGAATGTTAAAAGTCAGATGAATTAAATTTGAATTTGAAAGTTAGATGAATTAAATTTGAATTTGATTGAATTAAATTTAATTTATTAAGATTTAATTGAATTTAATTGATTTAATTAAGATTTAATTGAATTTAATTGATTTAATTAAGATTTAATTGAATTTAATTGATTTAATTAAGATTTGATTTTGATTTAATTAGAATTAGTTGGTTGGGTTGGACTCAACTTTTAGGTCCTAAGCATCTCACCCATTTCTAAGTGACAAAACAGGATATCCTTAACTGTTTTGTGAGATGCATATTTTAATAGAAAGATTTATTTTGAAAAGGCCATGATTAATTTTGAAAAG
Source organism: Boesenbergia rotunda (assembly GCA_024364735.1). Lineage (NCBI taxonomy): Eukaryota > Viridiplantae > Streptophyta > Magnoliopsida > Zingiberales > Zingiberaceae > Boesenbergia > Boesenbergia rotunda. The sequence continues at coordinate 455,243 of JAGFNQ010001162.1, read as the reverse complement.
TTAAATTGATTTTTAAACCCAATTTAAATTTATTTTGAAAAGAGATATTTGAATCTAGAATTAACTGAAAATTTATGTTAGATTCGAATTTAACAAAGAGTAAATTGAATTTGAATTTCAAAAATTGGCTTCCAGGTCTTGGCGAGGCACTAGGCCTTCTTTGGCCGTAGCCTTATTGGATCATCAACCCTTTCCTAGACAAAGCCTTTTAGTGAAATTTTATCTTCAAAATTACTTTTTGGTAAATTCTGATCTAACTAGTTTGGGTCTTGGATCGGTAGCTTCGGCTAGTTTCACCTGTCTAAAGAGACCAAGTATACTTGACCTTATTAGAATTAGTTTCCCTAACGTACTATCATCTAACCTCCACCCAATACTACGTTGTCAAGTTTCAGTTAAGTTGTTTTAGTCCTCATCTAACTAATCCTAATTTTAAGCAAAAAAAAATAAAAATAAAATAACAAACAACACACAATTAAAGCAAACAAAAAAAATGATCTAAGTTATATCATAATCGAAATAATACTCAGGTTTTTTAAAATCAACAAGGTTGGGAATTAAATTTTTTGACATATTAACCTTAACTATTTTGTATGAATTAATTACGTTCTTTGAGGTAAATATTAGATTTTCAAATATCGTAAATTTACCATTTGATTCCCGGTTGGGAATCTCCCCCTTGATACTTGCCGTCTTTAGCATCTTGTAGTGGTCGCGAGTCATCCGGACCAGCTTCCGATCATCCCCTTCTTCGTCGTCAATTCTGAGTCTGAGTTGGACTCAGGTATTGGTTGAGGCCTCTTATAATTCTCTTGGAGTTTTTCCTACAATAAAAACTATACCTTCCTCGACCATTGCAATATCAGCTTGATTATTTAATCTTAATTCAGAAAACGATTCAAATTAATTACCGATTTTGTCTCAGAAAACTCGTCGTTTGACTCTGGTTTGATTTCGACGTCGGGTGTCGAGTCTGTCTTGTTAGTAATATGAGAGAAGTGTCCTAAGGCAATCGCCTTATGATTGTAATCATTTACTTTAATAAATGAATATTCACTATTTGAGTATACATGTTCGTGTATTTGATTGAGATCTTAAACTCATTTACTGAATGTCTGCAATACAATTCACAACATGAGAGAATTTGTGATGAATTCACAACTAGTGATTATCTCTACATGTGCAATTGTGAAGTATTGAAAATATCCCTAGTCAATGAATTGATAAATACGGACACTATCAATTCTGTTGAGACTAGCATGGGTTATTCTCTAATCAGCTGATTCTCACTGGCTGGTTGCATTGGGATGTCCGGAGATAAACATGAATGCTAGTTAAGGGAACTAGTTCATTGGAGTGACTGACTGTAAAACTTCACATGGTAGTCTATATATAGACATGTCAGTGAAGTTCTTACTGCAGCTTAAGTGTGATGTTCCTTTGACTTGCGGTGTTCAAGTCATCTTGGTCATGGAGACTTATACTTTAACATCTTAAGCAAGCATCTCCAAGGAGGTGTGGACCCAGGATGGTTGGGTATAAGCCGAAGTGCCTGAAGATGTTTGAACAGCCTACAAAGGATTCACCACTCCTTGCGAGTAGATGTATACCCAGGCCTATCGTCGGATTGTTACTCAAAGCCTCTGGCCAGAGCATGTCATGCTTAGAGTATGAGTCTCTTAAATACATGAGAGTAATTAGAAATCCAAAGGACGAGAGAACGTTACTTGGGCTAGGTGTGACGTAGTCAGCCTAGTGGGGACTGACACACACAGACCATGTCCTGAACCAAGTGGGTATAAGATGGTGAAGGGAATGAGGCACGATTCATTAGAGCTGCTGAAGGGTTTCAGAATTATTTCTGAGGTCAACCGTTGATCTTTCGATTAATTGGGGGTCATGATGTACTACTAGGTGCCACTCATGATCGTTCTATAATTGGTTGATTATAGACGGCCAACATAAATCGAAAGCCTATTTAGTCGCACGCACTATGAGTAATCCGAGGGATTTAAAACGAGTTGAAAATTGGATTTTCCAATCAAGAGAAATAAGTCGAATCTGAATTTATCAGAGGCGCATCGGAAGCTTAAAATGGCTAAGTCTTTTGAAGGCTTATTGGGCGAATTAAATGCGTTTAATTCGCGAGGGAAGGGCTTGGTGTGGCCCGCCAAAGAGGGTGCCCACCCTCTTTGGTTTGGCCGGCCACAATAAAAGAGAGAAACCAATTTAATTGGTTTAAATTATAAAATAAAGCAAGCGCGATTTGTTTTATAAAATTATAGATAAATAAATTAATTTATATAAAGAAATTTATATAAAGAAAATTGTAGAAATTTATTCTTTTTATGGAAATTAAAATGAACCATGAATTGGTTTAATTTTAATTTATAAAATCAATTATGAATTGATTTTTCCATGATAAGAAAATTTTATACAAATTTTATTCCATAATTAAAAGGAGAGATGTATTTGTTTTATTATAAAGTTAGTTATAATAAAACTTGGCATAACGGAATAATTCATAAGAGAATTTATGAGATAAATTTCTTATGAAAATTTATTCCGTTAATTCCGTTAAAAGGGAGACTTGGCAATAGAGAGGCTACTATATAAAGGAACCAAAGGCAAGCCTTGAATTCGAACAATTAATCAAGAGATTAAGAAGCTCTCTCTCTCTCTCTTATTCTCTCTCTCTCTCTAGGGCCGGCGCATCCCCCTCTCTCTCTCTAGGGCCGGCGCACCCCCTAGGGCCGGCGCCATCTTCCCTAGCCGTGAGCCACCACCAAGACGAAGCGGGTCGCGTCTTCTTCCTCCCTTCACGGAATCTTGATTCCGTTACTTGGTGGTTAGTTTCTATCTTTTCTCTCTTGATATTCTAGTTGTGCCTTTGGAGAATCTACTAGTTCTCGTCGGCACAAAACTCGTGGCTTTGCGAAGTCATTCCGAAGAGAACCCGGCGTGGACGCGAATAGAGGCGGAGCTTCCAAGGGACGCTACGGTTGGATCTCGTCCCTTACTTCGAGTTACGCGAGGTAATGAGTAAATTAGTTTACTTTCTGCAAAATTTTAATTTATGATCATGTCCACACATCATAAGGTCGCATGCTAGATACGTGGTTAAAAATAATTTAAGAAATTATTTATGCTAATTCTTCCGCTGCACGTAAATATTTCAAAATTTACGAACTCGTATCCTTGTCAACATGCACCCGGTCCCAACAGTGGTATCAGAGTCGGTTAGTATTCGACATAATCATATAATTGTTTTGCGGAAAACTTTGTCATAATCTCAATTTTGGAAAAATTTTCAATTATGGAAATTTTCCAATTATTATAAATTTTAGATTTAGGAATTTCAAAGTTTGGAAATCCTCATGAAATTTCGCAAACGTTTGAAATATCCTAGTTTCTTAAATTTTATGATAATTGAGAAAACATCCCATCTTTGGAAACTTTCCAATTTTGGAAATTCCTATTTTGGAAATTTTTAAATTTTGGAAATATGTAAGTTTTCTTTGTACCAGAAACTTACAATTATTCTGAAAACCTATTATGAAATCTCGCAATTTTGGGCACTTTCTTTCAAGAAAGTCTAGATAAATTTATGGATAATTAATTGACAATTAAATTCAAATTGGTTTTAAATTATCAACAAAATTCTTTATTTTGGATTGAGCCTCGGGGAGCCGTCCAATTTAAAGTTAGTTGTTGTAATTTAATTTCCCAATTTTGAATGAAATTCTCATGTTTAATTTGGTTGCGCTTCAGAAGCGGACCAAATTGAATTTACGACAAATTTCTTTTCTTTGGGTATCTGAGCCTCGGGGAGCCACCCTTAGAAAACAATTTGTTGTAATTAATTAAACCCATGAATAAAATATGATTTAAGAGGTGATGCTCTTACATATTGTTGTCTCCAAAATTAATTAGGAAAATGGTTTCCTATAGAGTTTTCTTAAAAAAGATTTTCATGAAAATAATATGTGGTTGAATTAAGGGAATTGTCTCTTAATTTAATAAGATTTGATTTAGAGAAATCAAAGTCTTAAACATATTATTTCCGAAATTGATTATGACAATTTAGGAAATTGTTTCCCAAAACAATTCCTTGAATAAAGTATGAAATTAGAATTAGGAAATCCGGTTCCTAATTCAATTAATGAGACTTGATAAATTAAGTCACATACATACTTTATTAAGGAAATTGTTAGTCATGACATAATTATATGTCATGAATGTGCTTAGAAAAGAAAGGATGAGACCTAAAACCCCTTACAAAATATTATGGCTAACACCTTCCATTAATATGGTTAGAATCGGAGTTTTGTTTCTCGTTTGGGTTGATGGACACATCCATGCCCGGCTTGAACCTCAACATGTTCAAACCATGGAATTAGTTTATGAATAATATAGTTGGAGTCAAAGGTCAATCCTTAGTTTTGGTTATTGGACACATCCAAGCCTGACTAAACGGTTGAATGAGCTCCAACCATATTAAAACTATTTCTTGATTAATGGGTCAGCCTTAAGCTTGGAGCATCGATTTGTTGTGCCACAGCCAAGGTCGATGTAAAGAGAGGTGCAGTTGGGTGCTATGTATAATGTTGCATACTTGTTAATGAGTTAACAACCCAATGATTTATGCAAACATTCAATTAGTTGATAGCATAAAGTGATAGTTACATATATGTGATATGTAATCGGTATAATTACATACCTTCATAGCTAAGAATAACTTGATGGCCACAGCCATGGTGGTTCTTATCTATGGTTGGATATCAACCTATTTGGAGATGTTCCTACGATCTCCCGAATTGATAAAAAGGGTTATTCAATTCGAAAAATAAATAGGATTTTATTAATGTATGTTGATGCATTCTTTATCATTCTTCTCACATAAGCTCAATTTGTATTTCTAGGATAATCACTCGATCATGTCTTCTCTGAATTTGCGTTCCATTTTGGACAACAATAAACTAACTGGGCCAAACTTCATGGACTGGCTTCGAAACCTGAGGATAGTCCTCAAGGGAGAGAAGCTTGCCTATGTCCTTGAAGAACAACTTCCTAACCGTCCTCCTGAAGATGCAACTCCAGACCAGTTTCCTGAGTTGCTCAACCTGCTGAAGACTGTAGAGCCTTGTGTGAAGCAGGATCAGAAGACGGTACTGTTAGTTGGTTCCTCGAAGAACGGTTCTAAGAGGAAAGCCAAAGAACAGAATAAAGGAAAGAAGAAAAAGGCCAAAAAGACTGAAAAGACACCAAAAGGCACTTGCCATCATTGTGGCAAGGAGGGTCACTAGCGAAGAAACTGCAAGGTTTATCTTGAGTCCTTGAAAGAGAAGGCATCTGATGCCCCATCCTCTTCAAGTATCTTCGTTATTGAATGTCACTCTATTTCCTCAAATACCTGGGTACTTGATACTGGGTGTAGCTCACATATATGTAATGACATACAGGGGCTAAGGAATAGAAGAAGCCTCGTCAAAGGAGAAGCGAATTTGCGAGTTGGAAATGGAGCAAAGATTGTTGCTGTTGCCATCGGAACATATTTGCTAAAGCTCCCCACTGGACGTGTCTTAGAATTGGATAATTGTTATTTTGTTCCTTCGTTAATAAAGAACATTGTATCTATTTCATGTTTGAATGAAAAGGGTTATCATTTAACTTTTAGTAACAATTGTTGTTACATAACTTTAAATGGCATTCTTTATGGGAATGGAACTTTGTGCAATGGTATCTACACGTTAGATTTATCCGGTGACGTTTTCAATATCGAAGTTAGCAACAAACGTGCTCGAATAGATAATCGAATAGACTCCTACACGTGGCATTGTCGTCTTGGCCATGTAAGTAAGAAACGCATGACCAAATTACACCGATGTGGAATTTTGGAATCATTTGAACCCGGTTCATTTGATACATGCGAATCATGCTTAAAAGGCAAGATGGCCAAATTACCCTTTTCTGGAAAAGGTAATCCAGTGGGAGAATTGCTTGGTCTAATACATACTGATGTATGTGGACCAATGTCAACTCTTGCACAAGGAGGCTATAGCTACTTCATCACCTTTATCGATGATCACTCACGATTCGGGTATGTGTTCTTGATGAAACACAAATCTGAAGCTTTTGAGAAATTCAAAGAGTTCAGAAATGAAGTAGAGAAACAGCTTGACAAAAGTATTAAGATACTTCGATCCGATCGGGGTGGTGAATACTTAAGTCAAGAGTTTCAAGATTATCTTAGGGACAATGGGATATTGTCCCAATGGACTCCGCCGTATACACCACAGCATAATGGTATCTGAGAGGCGCAACCGAACCTTGATGGACATGGTTAGGTCGATGATGAATCATGCAACTCTTCCAAAATCCTTTTGGGGCTATGCACTTAAGACAGCTGTTTACTTGCTAAACAGAGTCCCGACCAAGGTAGTCTCTACTACTCCATATGAGACATGGAATAGTAAGAAACCTCACTTAACTCACCTTAAGATATGGGGTTGTCCTGCTTATGTGAAGCGGACTATATCAGACAAATTGGATGCTAAGTCTGATAAATGTCTATTTATTGGATACCCTAAGGAAACGAAGGGTTACCAATTCTATCATCCCATGGAACAAAAGGTGTTTGTTTCAACAGTGGGAGTGGCATTGAACTTGATGAGAAACTCCAATAGACATTACAGAGACACCTAGTCAAGACCCACAACTAATAACTCATAATGATGAGCTATCAGTTGAACCTAAAACAACACCACCTCTTCGTAGGTCTGATAGGACACGCAATATTCTAGAGAGATACGGATTTCTCATAAGTGAATCGAACGACGTGTTACTCATAAGCGATGATGAACCTATCAGTTATGAAGATGTTCTGAAATGTTCAGAAAGGGACAAATGGCTTGAAGCCATGAAGTCGGAAATGGATTCCATGTACGAAAATCAAGTATGGGACTTGGTTAACCCACCTGAAGGGATTAAGCCCATAGGGTGCAAGTGGGTTTTCAAGAAGAAAACCGACATGGAAGGTAATGTTGTTACCTTTAAGGCTAGATTAGTGGCAAAAGGATATCGTCAGAAACAAGGAATTGATAATGACGAAACCTATTCGCCAGTAGCTATGCTTAAATCCATTCGGATGCTCCTAGCCATAGCAGCTCATTATGATTATGAGATATGGCAAATGGATGTGAAAACAGCTTTCCTTAATGGAAACCTGCTTGAGGATGTATACATGATACAACCTGAAGGTTTCACATCGGTTGATAAAACCAAAGTATGCAAGCTTCGACGATCCATATATGGACTGAAGCAAGCATCCAGGAGCTGGAACATCCGTTTTGATGAGACAATCAAAGAGTTTGATTTCTCACAAAATCCTGACGAACCTTGTGTGTACAAGAAGGTTAGTGGGAGTGCAGTCGTATTCCTAGTGCTATATGTCGATGACATATTGCTTATAGGAAACGATATATCAGTCTTACAGACAGTTAAAATTTGGTTTTCCAAAACTTTCTCCATGAAAGACCTGGGAGAAGCAACCTATATCCTTGGGATTAGAATCTATAGAGATAGATCAAAACGGTTGCTTGGTCTTTCGCAGTCTACATATATAGACCGAGTGCTAAAAAGGTTTAGTCTGTCGGAATCCAAGAAAGGTTACCTTCCCATCAGGCATGGGATCAACCTTTCAAAGTCTATGTGTCCGCGCACAGAAGACCAGAGGATTTGCATGAATAAGATTCCTTATGTATCCGTGATAGGATCTATCATGTATGTTATGTTATGTACTAGGCCCGATGTATCGTATACTCTGAGCGTCACGAGCAGATACCAGTCGGATCCAGGAATGGATCATTGGGCGGCTGTCAAGACAATCCTTAAGTACTTAAGAAGAACTAAGGGTGTGTTCCTAATATATGGAGAAGATGATATGGTGATACGTGGCTATACAGATGCCAGTTTCCAGACAGATAAGGATGACTCTAAATCACAGTCTGGATATGTATTTATCTTGAATAGAGGCGCATTAAGTTGGAAGAGTTCCAAACAAGACACCGTAGCGGATTCTACCACGGAAGCAGTCTGGATCAAGAAGTTTGTCTCAAAACTTGGTGAGGTTCCAACCATTGATGAAGCAATACCGGTTTATTGCGACAACAATGGAGCTATTGCACAACCAAAGGAACCAAGGTCTCATCAGCGATCCAAACACGTGCTTCGCCGCTATCATTTGATCAGAGAGATTATAAGTAGGAATGATATACAAATTGAGAAAATTCCCACCGAAAGGAATTTAGCGGATCCTTTAACTAAGGCCTTGCCTCAAAGCAAGTTTGAGGGTCATGTTAGAGCCTGTGGTATTGGATACCGTAGCGATTGACATTAGGCCAAGTGGGAGTTTGTTAGTAATATGAGAGAAGTGTCCTAAGGCAATCGCCTTATGATTGTAATCATTTACTTTAATAAATGAATATTCACTATTTGAGTATACATGTTCGTGTATTTGATTGAGATCTTAAACTCATTTACTGAATGTCCGCAATACAATTCACAACATGAGAGAATTTGTGATGAATTCACAACTAGTGATTATCTCTACATGTGCAATTGTGAAGTATTGAAAATATCCCTAGTCGATGAATTGATAAATACGGACACTATCAATTCTGTTGAGACTAGCATGGGTTATTCTCTAATCAGCTGATTCTCACTGGCAGGTGATATTGGGATGTCCGGAGATAAACATGAATGCTAGTTAAGGGAACTAGTTCATTGGAGTGACTGACTGTAAAACTTCACATGGTAGTCTATATATAGACATGTCAGTGAAGTTCTTACTGCAGCTTAAGTGCGATGTTCCTTTGACTTGCGGTGTTCAAGTCATCTTGGTCATGAAGACTTATACTTTAACATCTTAAGCAAGCATCTCCAAGGAGGTGTGGACCCAGGATGGTTGGGTATAAGCCGAAGTGCCTGAAGATGTTTGAACAGCCTACAAAGGATTTACCACTCCTAGCGAGGAGATGTATACCCAGGCCTATCGTCGGATTGTTACTCAAAGCCTCTGGCCAGAGCATGTCATGTTTAGAGTATGAGTCTGTTAAATACATGAGAGTAATTAGAAATCCAAAGGACGAGAGAACGTTACTTGGGCTAGGTGTGACGTAGTCAGCCTAGTGGGGACTGACACACACAGACTATGTCCTGAACCAAGTGGGTATAAGATGGTGAAGGGAATGAGGCACGATTCATTAGAGCTGCTGAAGGGTTTTAGAATTATTTCTGAGGTCAACCGTTGATCTTTCGATTAATTGGGGGTCATGATGTACTACTAGGTGTCACTCATGATCGTTCTATTATTGGTTGATTATAGACGGCCAACATAAATCGAAAGCCTATTTAGTCACACACACTACGAGTAATCCGAGGGATTTAAAACGAGTTGAAAATTAGATTTTCCAATCAAGAGAAATAAGTCGAATCTGAATTTATCAGAGGCGCATCGGAAGCTTAAAATGGCTAAGTCTTTTGAAGGCTTATTGGGTGAATTAAATGCGTTTAATTCGCGAGGGAAGGGCTTGGTGTGGCCTGCCAAAGAGGGTGCCCACCCTCTTTGGTTTGGCCGGCCACAATAAAAGAGAGAAACCAATTTAATTGGTTTAAATTATAAAATAAATCAAGCGCGATTTGTTTTATAAAATTATGGATAAATAAATTAATTTATATAAAGAAATTTATATAAAGAAAATTGTAGAAATTTATTCTTTTTATGGAAATTAAAATGAACCATGAATTGGTTTAATTTTAATTTATAAAATCAATTATGAATTGATTTTTCCATGATAAGAAAATTTTATACAAATTTTATTCCATAATTAAAAGGAGAGATGTATTTGTTTTATTATAAAGTTAGTTATAATAAAACTTGGCATAACGAATAATTCATAAGAGAATTTATGAGATAAATTTCTTATGAAAATTTATTCCGTTAATTCCGTTAAAAGGGAGACTTGGCAATAGAGAGGCTACTATATAAAGGAACCAAAGGCAAGCCTTGAATTCGAACAATTAATCAAGAGATTAAGAAGCTATCTCTCTCTCTCTCTTATTCTCTCTCTCTCTAGGGCCAGCGCATCCCCCTCTCTCTCTCTAGGGCCGGCGCACCCCCCTAGGGCCGGCGCCATCTTCCCTAGCCGTGAGCCACCACCAAGACGAAGCGGGTCGCGTCTTCTTCCTCCCTTCACGGAATCTTGATTCCTTTACATGGTGGTTAGTTTCAATCTTTTCTCTCTTGATATTCTAGTTGTGCCTTTGGAGAATCTAGTAGTTCTCGTCGGCACAAAACTCATGGCTTTGCGAAGTCATCCCGAAGAGAACCCGGCGTGGATGCGAATAGAGGCGGAGCTTCCAAGGGACGCTACGGTTGGATCTCGTCCCTTACTTCGAGTTACGCGAGGTAATGAGTAAATTAGTTTACTTTCTGCAAAATTTTAATTTATGATCATGTCCACACATCATAAGGTCGCATGCTAGATACGTGGTTAAAAAAAATTTAAGAAATTATTTATGCTAATTCTTCCGCTGCACGTAAATATTTTAAAATTTACGAACCCGTATCCTTGTCAACATGCACCCGGTCCCAACATGTCTCAGCTACTTGTTCTTGAGCTTCTATGATCTCAACATCGGAGCTCTCTTCGTGTAGATTGATTAGCTTTTCCCACATCTCCTTGGCACAGTTGAAGGATCCGACCCACTTCAGTTCTTCTTTGGTCAGGCCGCATTGTAAGATTGTTGTTGCCCTGACATCAGTCTCGATCTTCCTCAGAGTTGGTTCGTCCAATTTTTCCCTGGCGATTAATGATCCATCTTCTGTGGGAAGGGAGAACCCTATTTGAATGATCATCCATATGTCCATATGGGCCTTCAGATGGAACTCCATTAGACTTTTCCTGGAATTGAAGTTCTCGCCGGAGAATAGCGGTGGACGGGCACTGTTCCATTCTTGGTTAGCCATTTAGTTTAACCTCGTACAGAAAAGAAGTAACAAAAATATACGAAGACTTGGTCTTGGATTACTACTGCGGGAGAAGGGAAAAAGTAGCTCAAAATAAATATTGCACGAATTTCGAGGCGGAATGATAATAAAATAATAAAAACAATTTTTGACAAATTTCTGAAAATATTAATTTTGTCAATTCTGATTAATGATGAAAAATTAAAAATTTAATGTTAAAAAAAATTTGCTTGAATTATGGTAGCACGAATTTCAAGGAAAATATTAAAAAAAAGTTTATGACAAATTTTCAAAAATTGTTCGTTTTATCAATTTTGACTTATAGTGAAAAAATGAGAATTCAAAATTGAAAAATGAGAATTTAAATACACCTACAGATATTATTTATTTGAAAATAAAAAGTGAGACTGATCGAGTGGTGTTGATTAACAAAAAGAAAAATAAAAAATTTTGTAAATCCAAAAAACTCCCAAATTGGTGGTTGCACCAAATTTGAGCTTCCCCGCTCTGATACCACTTGTTGGATCGAGAGAACCGATAGAGGGGGGGTGAATATCGAAAATCGTTCGGATTTAGGGAAAGAGAAATTGCACAGTGGAAGATAAAAACAAACACGCGAACACAGTAATTTTTACTTGGTTCGGAGCCTAGGTCGACTCCTACTCCAAGACCCACGGTCGTTGACCGTTTACTTTGGGCAATTCTATATGAGGCGCAATAATAGTTAACAAAGATTAATTTACAAATATAGCACAGTAAACTTAACAATTAAAAAGAAAAACTCTTCTTTTACCGATGTCCGATGTAAGTTGTCTTTTTTGGAGCAGCGGGACGTCGTCGGCTCGAGTTGGGAGGTTTCCGGAGCGAGGCGCGAGAGCAGAAGAGCGTAGAAGCGTTGATTGAAAGTCTTGCATGAAGCCTGGGGTCGAGGGCCCTTTATATAGGGCCTGGGGGTGCCCGGGACGTCGGGGGCGCCCCCCCACGTGGCGGTCGATCCGTCTCCTGCGCGGTCAACATCTGATCCCTTCAAAATCGGGATCAGGTTTGACCGGGGCGCCCGGAGCGCTCGGGGCGCCCGTAGCGCTCGGGGCGCCCGCATTGATCGGGTCAAGACATTGTGGATAGCCGACATTTCTGGCGGTAACTCTAGTTCGTAGGCCACTTTGCCTACCCGTCTCAGAATCTGATACGGTCCCACATATCTCGGACTCAGCTTACCTTTCTTCCCGAATCTCATTACCCCTTTCATAGGGGCCACTTTCAGGAATACTGAATCCCCAACCTCAAACTCTAATGGTCTGCGTCGCTTGTCAGCGTAGCTTTTCTACCGACTCTGAGCAGTCTCTATCCTCTGGCGGATATTCTTTATAGCCTGAGTGTTTTCGTCTATAATATCCGTCTGGAGTCCCATCTCCTTTTTTTCACCACTCTCAAGCCAGCATATAGGAGATCTGCATTTCCTTCCGTATAGTGCTTCGTACAGTGTCATCCCGATAGTAGCCTGATAACTGTTGTTATAAGCAAATTCTGCCAGGCTCAGGTATCGACACCAGCTTCCCTTAAATCCAAGGCACAAGCTCGCAATATGTCCTCTAATATCTGGTTTACTCTTTCAGTCTGCCCGTCAGTCTGGGGGTGAAAGGCAGTACTGAATTTCAGCTTCTGCCAAGAGCCTTCTGCACGTGTCCCCAAAAATCTGAAGTAAATCGACCATCCCGATCAGAGATGATGGTCTTGGGAACCCCGTGTAGTCGGACAATTTCCTTGACGTACAGTTGAGCCAGCTGCTCCACTGAATAGGTCATCCTGATAGCCAGAAAATGGGCAGACTTGGTGAGTCTGTCCACAATAACCCATATACCATCATATCCATTCGTCGTTCTAGGCAGCCCAGAGATGAAATCCATAGAGATGTCTTCCCATTTCCACTCGGGGATAGACAGAGGTTGCAAAACTCCTCCAGGCCTCTGGTGTTCCGCTTTGACCCTCTGGCAGGTCAAACACATACTGATATAGTGGGCTACATCTCGCTTCATACCGGACCACCAAAACTTGCTCTTCAGATCTTGATACATCTTGGTAGACCCAGGATGCATCGCATAAGGTGTTCCGTGAGCTTCCTCGAGGATTCTTGTCCACAAGTCGGAGTCGTCGGGAACACATAATCGATCCCGAAAATATAAGACTCCGCTGTCCGAAATCCGAAATCCATCGTCCTTGCCTCCGAGAACCTCTTGCTTGATTCTCTGAAAACTCGGATCATGATTCTGCTTTTCCAGAATATCGTCGAATAATGTCGGCGCAATCATCAGGGTGGATAACTGTCCTGATATGATTTCAATCCCGTAATTCATAATTTCTTCCCCTAAGGGTTGTGACAAAGCGGATAAAGACATTAAAGTAGCACATGATTTTCTACTGAGAGCATCGGCTACCTTGTTGGCTTTTCCCGGATGGTACAGGATCTCACAATCATAATCCTTGACCAATTCCAGCCATCTGCGCTGTCTCATATTCAAATCTTTCTGGGTGAAGAAATATCGCAGACTCTGGTGATCTGTATAAACTTTACACTGGGTTCCATATAGATAGTGCCTCCATATTTTCAGTGCAAAGACCATCGCTGCTAACTCTAAGTCATGGGTAGGGTATTTCTTTCATGTTCCTTCAGTTGCCTAGAGGCATAGGCAATTACCTTCCCATTTTGCATAAGCACAGCTCCGAGTCCAAGTTTGGATGCGTCGCTGTACATATCGAAACCCATATCGCTCTCTGGAAGAGTCAATATTAGAGCGCTAGTCAGCCTCCTTTTCAGTTCCGTAAAGCTCTTTTCACATTCCTCGGTCCATATATATTTCTTGTCTTTCTTTGTAAGAGCTGTCATAGGGGCTGCAATCCGAGAGAAGTTCTCTACGAATTTTCTGTAATAGCCTGCTAGCCCGAGGAAACTTCTGATTTCACTGGCATTCTTGGGTCTAGTCCAGTTACTCACGGCTTCGATTTTAATTGGGTCCACCATTACTCCTTCTTTGGAGATAACATGTCCCAAAAATGATACTTGATCGAGCCAGAACTCGCATTTGGAAAATTTAGCATACAGTTGTTCCTTCCGAAGAATCTGTAGTACTATACTCAGGTGCTCAGCATGTTCTTCGGGAGTTCTCGAATATATAAGGATATCGTCGATAAAGACGATCACAAATCTGTCGAGGAATTCCGAGAATACCCGGTTCATTAAGTCCATAAACATAGCTGGCGCATTGGTAACTCCAAATGGCATAACTACGAACTCATAATGTCCGTATCTGGTTCGGAAAGCCGTCTTCGGTATATCCTCCTTTTTCACCCTGACTTGGTGATAACCAGATCTCAGGTCAATCTTAGAGAAAACCGTGGCTCCCTTCAGTTGATCGAACAGGTCATCTATCCTGGGTAGAGGGTACCTGTTTTTGATAGTCACGTTGTTCAGCGCCCGATAGTCGATACACATTCGCATCGACCCATCCTTCTTTTTCACGAACAGTACGGGAGCTCCCCAGGGGGAATGACTAGGGCGGATGAGTCCCTTGTCAAGAAGCTCTTGTAACTGCCCTTGTAATTCCTTTAATTCCGTCGGCGCCATACGGTACGGTGCCTTAGAAATGGGGTTAGTACCAGGAACCAACTCAATTGCAAATTCTATATCTCTTTCAGGTGCTAACCCTGGTAAGTCATCGGGAAATACCTCTGGGTAATTGCATACGACTTTGACGTCTTCTAGCTTCGGTCCCTCTGTAGGACTGGTATCAACCACACGAGCTAGAAATCCAGAGCATCCCTTTTCTAACATCTTCCTTGCTTTCAGAGCCGACAAGAATTTACTTGTCTTCTTCTTCGGTTCTCCGATAAATTCGAATAGAATTTCCGCCTCAGGTCGGAAGATAACTCTTCGTTTACGGCACTCAATAGAGGCGCCATATTTGTTCAAGAAATCCATGCCCAATATCACATCATAATCTGACATATCAAGCACTATCAGATCGCAGTAGAGTTCCTTATCTGCGATTCTGATCGGTGCGGCACGTAGCATTTGGGTAGAGGGCATCACCTCACCTGAGGGCAGTGTTGTCAGAAATTTACAGTCTAAATCTTGCAGTGACATATCATTTCTTTTGGCATATTGCATAGAGATAAACGAATGTGTTGCCCCAGTGTCTCTAGCTTTTACTCAATCCCACCCCATCCTGGCGTCGCCAGTGAGGCAGAACGAGACACATTTAATTTTTTTCTCATGCTCGGGCCAGTCTAATAATTCCACTGTGCTTTCAACTGTCTTGAGCCAGGCCTGGGCGTCCCAGGGCTCGCAGGTGCCAGAGAACTTTTCCGGCTTCAGTCTCTGCCACTGAATCAGATAGGCCTCCTGTCAGACTCCTCAGACCGGAGTGTCCGGGGGTGCTTGTGCAGTTGGAGGCTCAGTCGGTATCGCATTCTGACTTCCCTGCGGGGTTGTAGTGTTCCCCTGCTGGGTCATCAGAGTGTTTATTATCTGCTGTTGTTCAGTGACCTGACGTTGCAGGTCTGTGATCACTTGCATCATATTAGGTGGGGGTGCTGTCTCATTACCCCGATTGCTACGTCCTCTAGCCATATCTATCATACAGGTGATAAATAAGCTACATAAGAATTAACGCTACTTTCTCTTGTTATGCAAGCATAAATCATCTCTATATATCATTACTGTACATGAAATAAAATAAAGCGAGGTTAGGATCTCTTACTTGGAAGCGGCAGGATGAAGCTTGATGTGTGTGTGGTGGAGGGGAAACTTGGCTCTGATACCAACCTGTAACGCCCGCCCTTATATCTACTCTCGGGGCGGGGTTACGTACAATCATTCATTCATATAATTATTTTCTTTTCTTCTAGCATAAAATTAAAACAAACAACAATGCAAGGACTAAGTGCTAAGCATGCTAGTCAGTGCATGTCAATCCAATATCATGCTTGAATCATTAGAACATCATTGGAAATATTTTAATCAATAGTTATTCTATAACATGATAGGTTCACATATTATTTCAAGCTCACAACATAACCAACCAAAATCAAGTATAAGAGAATTCTAAGTTTAATCATTATCATGCAATATCAAACCTAATAACTAGCATTCATTGTTGAAGAAAACATCATCATAAACATAGTAATGTAGATATAAAGATCTTTCTTTCCCGAGCCACCACCCCACACATCTTCAGCCTCCTGCCTCTTCCTTTAGTTTAAGTGTTCCTTACCCTTATCTGCAGCATAAGACAACACATAAACTTGTAAGCACAAATGCTTAGTAAGGATCCTGTCCTACTCGCAAAATCCATACGCAAGCATACAACATGTACACATAATAAATCATAAGCATGAGTTCATCAAAGCATACTAAACATCCAAGTTTCTAAGCATGTAGTATAAAGTACCTTAAGCATACCCTTCACATATAATAAATGTTTTCAATGAATGTTTTCAAAACAATTCCATAAAGGTATTACTTAAAAATACATCCATATCATATTGGGCCCGGTTGTGTACCACATATCGCGCGTTACCTATTGCGCGTTCCCTAATGAATTGGGGTAGCGAGACACCAACCCATTAGAGCAGGACCCTTCCGTCCTACCGGAGCCATGACCTTACGTTAACATGCACCCCGGATTTGTTTAACGATCCCCTTCCGAGTCGGGTACACAACTTCCAAAGTAAAATACTTATCATGCTTTTACATATATGCTAAGGAGTACTCCAAATCCACTCTTAAGGGACACACCACTCTTCAAGGGTGCTCATGATCCCGTAGGGACACACCACACAACATAAGGGTGCTCTTGATCCCAAACTTAGTGGAGTATCCTTTCAAGCATTTTATTATACATATCACATGCAATTCATAAAGGGTGCCCCATGGGCTATAAAGCATGCTCATACATACATCATATTTCAACCACTTAAACATACTTATATATGACAAAATTGATCACATCAATCATATTCATATCATAACATGCTTCATGGTTTAATTTAACCCTTCCTAACCCTAAACCTAGGGTTTGGCCGAAAATCAAAGGTAGGGTAGCTTAGATTTTTAACATCAAACATCCCATACAAGCATCACATATATATACATCATGTATCATACTAAGCATAGCATACATCATGGAGTAATCAACCTTCACAACCCTAATGCTCATGCCTTGGCCGAATATCACATGCTAGGGACATTAAGATTTCCAATCAAGCATTCCATTTAAACATCACATGCATATACTTATCATCTTGCTAAACATAATCATGTCTCGTAGGGTAATTTAACCTTCACAATCCCTAATGTTCATGCCTTGGCCAAATATCACATGCTAGGGAACCTTAAGATTTCCAATCAAGCATTTCATTTAGACATCACATGCATATACATATCATCTTACTAAACATAATCATGTCTCGTTGGGTAGTTTAACCTTCACATACATATCATGCAACATATTAAGCCTAGAATACATCCTAGGATAATCATGTACCCTAAACCCTAATTTTTCTAGGGTTGGCCGGAAGTCAAGGGTAGGGGAACTAGGGTTCTTGAACTTAGGTTTCACACAAACATTTACACAAACACTTTGTCTACACTACTAAACATGGATACATCATAGGAAATCATACAACCCTAAACCGTTTTTGCTTCATGATTTGGCCGAAACTTTATAGGGGGTTCAACCCTAATTCTTGTCATCACAACATGTAGGGAAAACAACATATAAGTATACCCTAAATTCCAAGGGGTCTTCCTATGCAACAAGGAGTAACCAAGGCCTCCTCTTTGAGGTTGGCCGAAACCTATACAAGGCAAAACCCTAAAATTTTGTTCATAACATCATGAAGGAAACAACATATACATATACCCTAAGTTCCAAGGGTCTACTCATGTAACAAGAAGTAACCAAGGCCTCCTCTAAGGGGGTGGCCGAAACTCACTAAAGGGAAACAATCCCCATTTTTCGAAAACTACAAGGAGAAGAACTCATACAATAACCATTACACTGCAGGCGAGGGGATACTTACATCCTTTCACTTGAATTTCCCTTAGGGTACCCTTGGTTGAAGTTAGAGTGAGAGTTTCCTTACTAGCACTTCACTAGAACCTTTGGCCCTTGTAGAGGGCATGATCCTTGGATGGGATCTTCTTCCTTCCAAATTCCCTAGGGTTAGAACCCTAGGGTGAAATTTCGAAACTTGAAAAGGGGAGAAGGGAGGCTTAGGTTTCGGTTTTGGAGTGGGGAGAGTGAGGAAGAAGAAGAGAGGAAGTTATTCCAACCTCTTCATCTCTTATTTATACTTTTCTCATGAAGAGACATGTCTCTTCACTTCCCTAGCTTTAACAAGCATGTTTCTTATTCTCTCAATATGAAACATGGCTTGGTTCATTGGTTATGACATGACTAGTGCAACTAGGAGCTTCAAGGTTCAATCCATGCTTCCTCATTTCTACATCTTCTTTTTATTACATTTTGCACTAATCCATATCGAAGCCCATTAAACCAAGCACATCATAACATTTCATAATAATAATGTTTCATGAATTCATAATATTTCATATGGAAAAATTTTGGGGTGTTACAAATTCATAAAGGAAACTATCATCAATCCCCTCTCCTAGCTCAAGGACTCCTTGCCATCACACAAGGGTGAGCTTCGGACCCGTAAGCGCAACAAATCGCTGGGAAAAAGCACTCTGCGAACCAATCCAACTCAGCTTTGTTTTTGGGCAATTTAGAGTTGGATTCTTCACTTCAAGCTCTTCTCGTCGATCTAGAACTTGCTCTAAGATCGAAATTGATGAGGCCACGCCTTCGGATGAAGAACTTGCTGAAGAAAACGAAGAAGAAAACGAAGGAAACGAGCTGCGGCGAGGACGCGACAACGGCTGAAGGCCGGGAAATTTTGATTAAATACTTAACAATGGACGGCCCAGATTAATCCGAAGCTTGATAACTCGATCTGGGTCCACTTCTGACTCAAGTTTGACCCAATATGCCCTAGGTCCATGATCCTTTATGCCTGCAAAAATAGATTGCAAATTTAGTGGCCAAAATAATTCAAATATGTACAAATTTGTAATTTAGTCCAAAATAGCAATAATTTCTAGAACCTAGGGTAGATTCACAATTAAGCAAGAAAAATATGGGTCAAACATGGATTTTGACATCTAAAATAATCAATAAAATGGTACTTATCACGAATGTGGGTCTCAAATTTAGATATTTATGAATGTTGGAAACTCTTTTTGCTAACAAAGAATAAAATGGTAGTAAAGGGGCCACAGGTCGTATTTTTCCTAGGGCTAGTTGAGATGGTTTGACTCGATGCTTGAATTTATGTGTCGTCAACTAGTTTTGGGTTTCAAGTAAAATTCGGATCTGATTTCAATTAGAAATGGAGAAGCAATAAGAAGTAAAGAAAACTTACCCAAGTGAACTTAAGCAAGGCAATAGCAACTATGAACTCAATTAATGGTGAACTCAGTTAACTAATGCAAATGTGCATGAACTTGGAAAAATAAATTCGAATTCCAATGTGAGTCTACACTACAGGTTATGTTCAATTTCATACCCATCCATTCCGAGTGCTCCACTTGATACAAAAATATGCAGCCACTAAAACACTATTATGCAAAAATTGAAGCTTAAAGTTCAAAACTGCTGACTGTGAAACAAACTGAACTCGAACTCAATACCACACTAGAAGATTTGTTGGACTTCAGGAATTTAAACTCAAAACTACTGAAACATCTGCTGAAACTTCACTTAGCACAAAACCAGAAATGACTCAAACTCGATACACATGGGCAATGCTTATGTGCCAAAAAGAATTGATGCTAAGTGCCAAGCTAATTCTAATGATTCGGGATTGAAGTTAATCAATTAGGCATGGAAAGCACAACTATGAATGCAGTAAATTGCAGGGATAAATGCAGAATTCATAATCCGAATAAAACTGATCAAAATAGGGACAAGTGCTGCAGAATTTCAAGAATGAAGTGGAGAAATCCGGCTGCTAGTTGGATTCAAAGACAAACAGGCTACTGCTGTGAAACAATTGGAGGTGAAGCAAACAATTTAAGTGCAAACTTCAAAAGCAAATAAATGTGCAGAGAGGGAATTTGATACGCATGAACAGGAATGATACGCAGCTGAAACTAAATACAGAAATTGTAATATGAAAACAGGGACAATGAATTCAGAAACTCACAAAGCGATTTAGATCAATTATACCAACCTAATATCAAAAATGATTTGGAATTGAACTAGCCTAACTGATATGAAATGCAGGAACTAAAGGCTGATACGCAGGATGATGAAAAACTGATACACTGGAACAAAATTGGAACGCAACAATGATACAGAAGCAATAAACATAAATTAAACTGAAATTAAGTTCGATTTATCACTGAACAAAATGCCTAGCTAATTTACTTGCAGAAAATAAACCTAACTTAAACAAAACAATTAGAAAACGAAACTAAGCAATCTGATACGAATGCAGTAATGGAACAGAAATGAGATTACAGCTAATAAACGAAATTAACTAAACCTCAATCTCTCATCTCAGCTCAAGAAATCCTTGCTGTCACTCAAGGATGAGCCTCGAATTAAGGAGGAACGATTCATACAAGAAAATGAATCATCTGATACAAGATTCAGAAATGAAATGGCAGAAACGAAATCTACTGCTAATAACTAAAAATTCGCCAATTAAGCTAAGCCTCAATCCAAATCCTTGCTGTCACTCAAGGATGAGCCTCGAATTGAGGTGGTCACGCCTTCTTGGATGAAGAAATTGCAGAAGAAAATGAAGAAGAAAACGAAGGAAACGAGCTGCGGCGAGGACGCGACAACGGCTGAAGGCTGGGAAATTTTGATTAAATACTTAACAATGGACGACCCAGATTAATCCAAAGCTTGATAACTCGATCTGGGTCCACTTCCGACTCAAGTTTGACCCAATATGCCCTAGGTCCATGATCCTTTATGCCTGCAAAAATAGATTGCAAATTTAGTGGCCAAAATGATTCAAATATGTACAAATTTGTAATTTAGTCCAAAATAGCAATAATTTCTAGAACTAGGGTAGATTCACAATTAACCAAGAAAAATATGGGTCAAACATGGATTTTGACATCTAAAATAATCAATAAAATGGTACTTATCAGTTCTAGGACAGGAAAACTCATGAATATACCCATTGATTTTGCAGAATTCCTCAAACCTTTGATTTTCAAACTCTACCCCGTGATCACTTCTAAGTCTTTTAATTTTATTATCATTTTGATTTTAAATTATTTTGCATAAGTCAATAAATAAGTTCAGGGTTTCATCCTTAGTTTTCAGGAACCTAACCCAGGTAAACCTAGAGTAATCGTCAATAATTACTAAGTAGTACCGATTCCTGCTTAGTGACTTGGCTCCATGTGCATCAAATAGGTCAAGGTGCAGGAGCTCAAGTGTGGTCTGGGTTAAGTCTGATTGAGTGGTTTGTGAGTAGACTTAGTTTGTTTACCTTGTTTACATGGGTTACAAATTGTGTTCTCAAAATTCTTGATTTTAGGTACACCTTTAATTAAACCAAGTTGGGTCATTTTAGAGATAAGTTTGACATGAGTGTGACCTAATCTCCTATGCCAAAGGTTAGATTCTTCTAATTGCGTCAGAAAGCAATTTGGTACTAAGGGTAAATTAATAGTGTAAATATTATTTTTCTTAGTACCCTTAAGCATTATTTCTGAGTTTTGGAGGTTTCTAATAAGGCAGTCAGAGTTGGTGAAGGTAACTATGTAACTAGTATCAGAGAGTTGACTAATACTAAGTAAATTGAACTTAAAATTTTCAACCAAGAGAACTTTCTTAATAATGCAATCAGATTTAAGTTCAATGTTACCTAACCTAATGACTTTGAGTGCAGCATTGTTGCCAAATGCTACCGAGCCTAGGTTCTTGAACTTGATTTTGGTGAATTTCAATTTGTCTCCAGTGATGTGTCTGGAGCATCCACTATCCAACATCCATTGGTCCAATTCTTTATGTTCCTACACATAAAGTATTTGTTGATTTGGATCCAATAGAGTTAGGGATAGCTTGAATTGATTTTCATAGCCTAGTCTGTCACACCCAATCTAGTGTTATCAAACATGTTAACCTTATGGGTTTTGTGAGACAGGTTTTTTTTAAACAATATTTTAATTTTAAAAAATGGTTAATTTCGAAAATATGGAGTTAATTTTGGAAAACAATTATTAAGTTATGTTTATTGATTTTAAAAAATATGTTAAATCTATGATTGAATGAAATTTGTGTTAGATTCAAATTTGACAGATAGTAATTTGAACTTTGAAAATTGGCTTCCAGGTCTTGGCGAGGCACAGGGGCCTTCTTTGGCCGTAACCTTATTGGAGCAACAACTCTTTCCTTGACAATGCCTTTTATCGAAGTTTCATTTTTAAAATTACATTTTGAAAAATTCTGGTCTAACTAGTTTAGGTCTTGGATTGGTAACTTCGACTAGTTCCACCAAAAAGGCTTCCCTAACGTACTATCATCTCACCTCCACCTAATACTATGTTGTTCAAACTTCAAATTAATCATTTGTCCTTAATCTAACCAATCCTAAATCTAAGCATGATAATTAAAATTTGCAAAAAGAAAATAGACAAGCAAGCAAGCAATTCAGTAAAATTATCTAACTATAAATATGGTTTTATATTGACTCCCCCTGGGTTATAGCCTCGATAAGGGTTAGGCAAGATGTGAATCTTGTCCTTGGGGATCCAATACTGGTTTGGTCCAGCCTGTTTATTTAAACACAGCTTGGGGACCCATGCTTGGACTTGGGTTCTAGGTTGGTTCAATACAGAATAATATGAACATTGTCTCGACTTGGTTCGATAACCTAGTCCGGATCGGTTGAGAACGGACTTCTATTTTCCAAGAATCATCTCAAGACCCTTGGAACTCGAAGTGAACCGTTCTAAGGCAACTCTGAGCTCCTTGACTTGAGTTTTCAAGGAGAAATTCTCTTCCTCAAGCTTTTGGACTTGACACAATCAAGGACCTCGAGTTGACTTCCTCTTTTAGGAGTTTTACTTCCTCTCGGAGGGACTCAACCCGGATTTTGGCTTTTGCCAAGTTTCGAGACAAATAAGAAATTAGCTTAGATAAGTCATATTCTGAATAACCTCTTACAATGATTTGTCCGTTCTCCGAGATCGTGAGTCTTCCGGTGTTGACATCCTCGTCTGGTTCCGATTCTGATCTGGAGTCGACGTCTTCCGAGGCGGTTAAGGCAAGTAGATTTGTGTGCGAGACTTCCTCTTCTTCTTTGGAAGATGACTCGTCCCAGGTGGCTAGAAGAGCCTTCTTTCTGCACGCCTTCTTTGTTTCCTTTAGGTTGGGGCACTCTAACTTGAAGTGTCCCTTTTTGTTGCATTCATAGCAGGTGACGGTTGAGGGTTCTGCTGGAACATTCTTTCTTCGGCTTGATTTCTTCTTGCTCGTTTGGTACTTGAGTTCTTTGTAGTAATCACGAGCTAGCCGGACTAATTTGGGTCAATCCCCTTCGTTGTCTTCTGATTCTAAGTCTGAGTCAGACTCGGGTACTAGTTGAGGCTTCTTCTTAGAAACTTTTCCTTGAGTTTTACCTGCAATAAAAGCGATACCATTCTCGACCAAGGTAGTATTAGTTTGTTCGTGCAGTTCTAGCTCAGAAAATAACTCATCCAATTTAATTTCAGATAAATTCCTTGAAACCTTGTAGGCATCCACCATAGACGCCTATAGTGAGTTTCTCGAAAATGAATTTAAAGTATACCTTATTAGGTCATGGTTTTCAACCTTATGACCTATCATGTGCAGTCCGTTCATCAGCTCCTGGATTCTGGCGTGGAGTTGAGCTGCAGTCTCGCCGTCGTGCATCTTTATTGTATAGAGTCTGTTGAGCAACAAATCTCTTTTGCTGATCCTGGTGTTGGAAGTGCCTTCGTGCAACTCAATCAGCTTGTTCCAAAGCTCCTTCGCACTATTGAAGGGTCCTACACGGTTCAGCTCTTCTTTTGTTAGGCTGCACTATAATGTTTGGTCGCTTTTGCATCAACCTCAATCTTCTTCTTTAGTGGGCCGTCCTACTCAGTATAGTGTTGCACCACGCCTTGTGCATTCTTTGGAATTTCCAGTCCAGACTGGATAATTATCCACATGTCCAGCTGAGTTTTCAGGTCGACTTCCATCCTACTTTTCTAGTAGGAGAAATCTTCTTCACTGAAAAGAGGGTGTCTGGCAGTGTTGTATCCCTCTTGCATGGCCATTAAATTTTTAACTGAAAAGAATAAAAACAAACTCGTTCCAAGATAGAGTCTTGGATTAGTAGTGCTGGAAGAATATTAATAAAAAAAAACCGAGTGGTGTTGCATTAACCTCGATTAACGAGAAAAATACGAGCTAAAGAAGAAAAAAAGTTAGAATTCAAAAATCCAAAAAAAAAATTCTCAAACTGGTGGTTGCACCAAGTTTGAGCCACCCACTCTGATACCACTTGTGGGATCGGACTGAATCGATAGGGGGGTGAATATCGATCGTAAAAATTTTCGGACAAAGAGAATAATTGCACAGCAGAAATAGTAAACACAATCGCTAACACGGTTTGTTTTTACTTGGTCGGGAGTCGCGGTCAGCTCCTACTCCAAGGCCCACGGTCCTTGACCATTTACGATGGGCAATTCTATATTTTCGTAAAAGATTACTAGTTGGAGTACAAATATAGAATTTAAAACGAAATTACAGCACTTAAAAAAAAGACTTTTACTGACGACCGGAGTAGTTGGATGGTTGGAGCAGCGGGTCATCGTCGGTGCTTGAATCACGAGTACGGAGCTTGTCAGAGCGTAGCGCTTGAGCAAAAGTGTCGAAAGCAATTGATGTTGAAGCCTTGGGGGTGAACCCCCTTTTATAGTCATGGCTGGGGCGCCTGTGTTGAAGGGGGCGCCTGACACGTGGCTTCCTCTGCGCAAACCTCAATCCGCAGACTTGGCCAGCACTTATCCCATCAACTGGGGCACCTGAGCTGTCTGGGGCGCCTGTGTTAACACAGGAGCCTCACTTGACTTGGTCCAGAGGCTTGCATGGCAGTTTGCTTCATTTGCTTTGGAATAACTCTTCACTAGGGCGCCTGTCTCAATACAAGCGCCTAGCCCAGTTAGGGCACCTCACTCCATTGAGGCGCCTAGCAACAGAAATCTCCTTTCCTTTATTCCTGCAACCAGGGTTAGTTCCAAAGACACAAGAAGCATACAAATGATAAGATTAGAACATGATTTACAGCCTGAGTTGTCTTGGTTCTGACTTTGGGCTTCCCAAATGGAACCCTAGGTCGAACCGACGCCTAATGTTCTCTCCTATGGGGAACATGTCCTCACCTACTCCTCTCAGGAGAATTTACCTTTTTGCCAACCGGCTCCTCCAGTTGGACTTTTGCCCAGCTTCACTCACCAGGTCTTCGTGCCTAATCCGCGACCAGGTCTTAGTGCCCAGCTTCACTCACCAGGTCTTAGTGCCCAGCTTCACTCACTAGGAAAAAGCTCATGCAAGTGTTCTGGGACTCGGAAAGGAGGATCCTCATGGGCTCAACAGTAGAGTTTGTATTGGAGGATTTGTAAGTGGATTATGGGTCAGCAAGTCGTGCTGGGTGGAACTAGGCAGATAGATGATGTCACCTAACGAAGAGAAAGCAAAGTGATAAAGAACGTAATGACAATCAATCGTAAGTAAACGTTGAAAAGGTCGAAGCCCACTTTCCCCCCTAAGTTCAGCATCAATC
This sequence comes from Boesenbergia rotunda, assembly GCA_024364735.1. NCBI lineage: Eukaryota > Viridiplantae > Streptophyta > Magnoliopsida > Zingiberales > Zingiberaceae > Boesenbergia > Boesenbergia rotunda. Next base: position 429,334 of record JAGFNQ010001162.1, on the reverse strand, counting down.
AATTTATTCTTCTCTATTTCCATTCCTGTCTTACCACATCTCAAGTAGAGGAACTTACACCAGACCAGACTAGTAAGAATAGGAATAGGCACGGTCCGAGCTCAGCCCCAACCTTACGTCAGGACATAGTTGCCCAGCCTACGTCCAGGACTTAGTGCCCAATTCATAGAACCAGGACTTAGTGCCTAGTGTACCTAGGACTTTACTTGCACACTTAATCAGCATTGTTAGATCACAACAACACCTTAACTTCTGAACCCTTTGCCATTATCGAAACATAGGTTCGACTTTGGTGCTTCCGGCAACAACAGAGAGCTTAGGGTTTCTTGGGAAGTCTTGGATGATCAATTGGATGCTCGGTTTCATGACACCATGAGGTATTTATAGGGCTACAATACGGGCCATGAGGAGGATGTAAGATGTGTATTCTGAAAGACATGACTTTTATTATATGAACATCTTTATTATGAAAAGAGAATCACAGTACACTAGGTATTTGTTTATAATAGTAGATACACGAAGTCTCATTGCTTTGCATTGTAGATAACATGGTGTGTGGTGTCACACGGAAGATCATGTTATCAGTTCCTTGCTTAGCATAAAATAGAGGCCCACAACCGAGATGGAATTGGACAACCCATCGGGATGGTTGTAGTGTAATTAGGTGTGGTTGGTCTTGACCATAGAATTACACTAGTGTGCTTTGAGTACATTGGGTGGGACCGAAACCCGAGGTTATCCAATTTGTACTGACAAGATAATTAGATAGGACCTCAGTTGATATTATGGAGGACGATCCCTTAATCCCGAAATAATATCGGGCATATATTATTAATTATTATTTCTTTGATTTATCAATGGGCGAGATCTATTCTGTTAGATTGACAGACCCGGTAAGTTGGGAAATAATATTAATAATATGATGTGCCGATGATTATTGATGGAATCCGTGTCCTGGTGAGTCAGGATGATGATGCCCCTTGATGAGCTCAAAAGGTTCATCATTCTAAACCCTGCAGGTGGATTTGATCCGGCACATTGATAAGATTGAGTGGTACTAATCAAGGATCCAGAAGTTAATTAATTTAAATTGTTAATAATTTAATTAATTAATGAGCATGCGAGATCTGAATTGAATTGAATTTTCTAAAAGTAGCTTTTCAGAAAAGAGTTTGAGTATCAAACAAATAATTTTAACTTAACTTGATTTTTGAATAATAATTTTGAGACTTGATTTTTTTGAACAATAATTTTGAACTTTGATTTTTTCGAAACCAAGGAATAAATTACTTGACTAGGAAATTATTAACTTGAAAAAAAATATCTTGACTTGGAAAAAAATTTTAACTTGACTTTTTCTTTTCTCTCCCCCTTTGTCATATATCAAAAAATATAAAAAAATATTTGCATGAAAAAAGATAGTTTAACATATCAGAGCCTATTTGATATAAAAATGAAGGCAACTACAGGAAGTAATTAATCTAAGTTTGACCCAAGTAACAAATTGTGAACCCAGTTAACATCCTATTGAGTCCAAGCATGAAGAAAACCTTTTCATAAAGAAAATAACCAAATTAAACTCTTTCGGTCCCTGTCTAACCCAGTTAGTTACTTACTAATTGTTATATAACAGTAGCTTTTACTAGGGTTAGTCAAGTTAAGTAATCTGATCAAGTTAGATTGTCTAAGCCTGAATACTTGATTACTGTTCAAATGTATTTATCGCCCCAACTGCTCTTGATACACGAACTTAAAGCATCTTGAGTCAAGGCATAGACCTAAGCATCTCAACCCAATCTAGGTTATCAATCAAAGTGTCCTAATGTGCTTGTGAGATGTTGGCTTATAGATCTATAGGAGCATGCAATTCTAGGGTTAAGTCCTAAGCTAAGTCAATTACGTAGAAAACCCCTAGTTTTGAAGGGGATAATTTTTAGAAAAATCTAAGTCAGAAAAAACATTTAAAAATCAAAACTTAATTAAAAAATGATTTTTCTAAAAATATGAAATAATTTTTTTTGAAAAATAGAATATGGAAAAAAAATTTGAAAAGAAAACAGTCATATTCTACTAAGCATATTCTTAATTGCCTTCTTAGTGAACTAAACTCATATTTAGGAAGTGGTTTAGTGAAAATATCGGCTAGGTTAGATTTTGAGTCTACATGTGTAAGTACGATTTCGCTCCTAGCTACGTGATCCCTAACAAAATGATGTCTGTCTTCTATATGCTTAGTTCTGGAATGGTGGATAGGATTTTTGGTAAGATTGATTGAACTTATATTGTCAACAAATACCTTAGTTTGGGTGTAATCCAGGTTGAAATCCTTAAGGGTATGCACCATCCATAAAAGTTGGGCTACACACTCCCCTAGGGTAACATATTCTGCTTCAGTTGTGGATAAGGCAACACAATGTTGCTTTCTACTACACCAGCTAACTAGACTCTGTCCTAGTAACTGAAAGCTTCCACTCGTACTTTTTCTATCTAATTTACACCCGGCATAATATGAATCCAAAAATCCTGACAATTCAAAGTGGATGTCCTAGGATACCAAATACCTACGTTTATTGTGCCTTTAATATATCTAAGGTTCCTTTTAACCGCAATTAAGTGGGACTCCTTAGCACAAGTTTGGTACCTAGCACAAATGCCTACGACAAATGGTATATCAGGTCTACTAGCAGTTAGGTAAACTAGACTACCTATAATACTTCTATAGTGTTTTAAGTCAACAAGCTTACCTTCAGGGTCGTTATCTATTTTGGCATTTGTAGCCATAGGAATATTTAAATTTTTTGAATTATTAATTTTAAATTTCTTAAATAATTCTCTTGCATATTTTGATTGATGAATGTAATTATCATTTTTTGTTTGTTTAATTTGTAAACCTAAAAAGAAGTTCAATTCTCCTACTAGACACATTTCGAATTCGTTTTCCATAATTTTAATAAAGTATTTTAGGAAGTTAGTGTTTGTTGATCCAAAAAATATATCATCTACCTAAACTTGGGCTATAAAAATATCTTTTTCTAAAGTTTTAAAAAATAAAGTTGAATCAATTTGACCTTGGTTAAAACCTTTAGAGATTAAATAGGTGGGCAACCTTTCATACCAAGCCCTAGGTGCTTGTTTTAATCCATACAAGTCTTCTCTAAGTTTGAACACATGATTAGGGTAGTCAAGATCCTCAAAACCTGGGGGTTGTCCTACATAGACTTCCTCTTTAATAAATACATTTAGGAAGGCAGACTTGACATCCATTTGATATAACAAAATCCTTTATAGGCTACAAAGGCTAGTAGCATCCTAATTGACTCAAGTCTGGCTATAGGGGCATAGGTTTCATCATAGTCTAATCCTTCTACTTGACTATATCCTTTTGCTACTAAGAGGGCATTGTTCCTTACTATCTCACCTTGATCATTCAATTTATTCCTAAATATCCACTTAGTGTCTATGATAGACTTACCTTCTGGTTTAGGAACTAAGTCCCAGACTTGGTTTCTTTCAAACTGTGCTAATTCCTCTTGCATGGCTATGATCCAGTCTGGGTCAGGTAAGGCCTCTTCGAAATTAGTGCTACTTGACTTAGGTTTCTATCGGAGGACCTTGTTCTAACTCTTAGGGTTGGATCACCCATAATTTGGTTAGCTGGGTGATTTAGTCTAGTTCTTGGATTGCCTAGAGCTTGGTTCAGCCTCAGGTCCAGCTGGTAGGTTTTGGGTTGGGACATGATCAAAAGTTTGAATTGGTTCGGTCATTGGTTCAATTATTGGTTCAACTGTTGGTTCAATTGTTGGTTCAACTGTTGGTTCAATTTCATCTTGATCTTGATTAGAAGTAGTTGGTTTTCATGAATTGGTTGTGTTCATTGAGTTGGGTTTTGTGATGATTTCTTCGTCGAATATAACATTTGTGGTTTCTTCAATTCTAAGGGTATGTTTGTTAAAGACCCTATATGCCTGACTCGTGGTTCAATATCCTACAAATATTCCTGGGGTTGATTTAGATTGAAATTTTCCTAGATAGTCTTTTGTATTTAAGATATGGACCTTACACCCAAATAATCTTAGATAATATAGGTTGGGCATTCTTTGGTAATATATTTCGTAAGGTGTTTTATTGTGTCTTTTATTTATTAGTACCCTATTTTGAACATAACATGTGGTGTTTATCGCTTCTGCCCATAATTGATTGGTTAAACTATATTCATTTAGCCTGATCCTAGTGGCTTCTTGTGTTAGGATGTATACTAAAAGTCTTTCTTTTCTGTATGGTCATCCACATTTTGAAAGAGAATCACAATAACACTAGATGCGTATTTATATTAGTATATGCATAAAAGTACTTTACTTTGCATTGTATATAACATGGTGTGTGGTGACACACGAAAGATCATGTTATCAGTTCCTTGCCTAGTATAAGCAGAGGCTCACAGCCGAGATAGAATTGGGCAAACCATCGGGATGGTTGTAGTGTAATTAGGTGTGGTTTGTCTTGACCATAGAATTACACTAGTGTACTTTGTGTGCACTGAGCAAGACAAAAACCAGAGGTCATCCAATTTGTATAAACTTGATAATTGGATTAGACCTCGGATTTATTATGGAGTACAATCCCTAAATCCCGATATAATAACGGGCACATATAGTTAATAATTATTTCTTTGATTTACCAATCGGCGAGATTTATTCTTCTAAATCGATAGGCCCGGTAAGTTGGGAAATAATATTAATTATATGGTGTGTCATTGATTATTGACGGAATCTGTGTCCTGGTGAGTCGGGATGATGATGCCCCCTTGATGAGTTCATAAGGTTCATCATGTTAAACTCTGCAGGTGGCTTTGATCCAACATGATGATAAGGTTGAGTGGTACTAGTCAAGGAGCCAGAAGTTGATTAATTAAAATTGTCAATAATTTAAATTAATCGACGGACATTCGACATCTTAAACACGGGGGGATGGATGACTCATAATAGGTAGAGCCCATATGTAAATATGGGGGTTGGTGAGGTAATTCAATGAAGATCCTTTAGTGGAATGGATCTTCATTAATGGATCGGGTGTGGATCCATTAGTAGGCGAAGATCCAACTCCTCCTCATGGTCCCTATCGTAGCCCTATATATATACCCCATGTGTAATAAAACCAAGTTAATTAATTAATCCAATTGAAACACTAGAAAACCCTAAGCCTCTCCTTCTCTCCTCTCTCCCTCTCTCTTCCTCTCTGAGCGGCACCGAACAGACCTGTTGTTCCTTCTCTTCTCCCGCATGGGTACAACTCCAAGGTTGTGCATGCGAGCGGATGTTCATCCTCCACGCCAAACAGCACCTGCTATTTCTTCTCCATGCATGAAGTGGGAGAAAGAAGGTGGCGCAAGCAACCTTCACAGCCAAGGCGTCTAAGTTGCCCATGCAACTTGTTTTTGTTATCTCCTTGGTGGAGAAGTGGTTCAGGGCAGTGGCCTTCAGATGGAGAGAAAGAAGAGCACGCAACCTTCGGTTGCCTTCAGGTGAAGAGCAAGAAGGTTGAAGCAACCTTCGGTGGCTTTGGTGGAGAGTAGGGCGCATGTGGAGTCAAGCAACTTGTTGCTCGCAACTTTGCTCGGGAGCAAAGCCATGGCGCCACCAGTGGAGGAGAAGATTAGTAGGGTTTGTGTTCGGATTATCTTCTTCCTTGGAGTGGCCGGCGGCATCCCTTTGGTTAGGGATTAGTTGGCGAAAGGAGAAGGGATCGACTTGGTGACCACGATTCAGGGTAGATCATCACCCACACGACGTCCAAGAGGGGAGGGTCATACAGTAGAAGATCGTAAGGTAACGGATGGTATATACTCTTCCTTGGCTCCTTATTTCGTCTCGTCATTTTATGTGTAATTAATTAATTATTGTGGTTGTGATTATGTGTTAATCATGTTGATAATTAATTAATTGGACCCCAATTATAAACACAAAAACCGGCGATCCACTCATCATCTTTTCCACGGTCGTTTGGTTAGGAGAATTACAAGGCTCGATCTTTGTGATTGGCCAAGTTCTAATTCATACCAAACAATACGATGACGAGATGGTCGTTGAGAGACGGGTCTCCATTCGGATTAATTTTTAATCCATAGACATGGAGAGGTCTCTCAAGCACGAACAAGTATTCGCTAGGGAAACCCGCCAAGCCATACCCATCAATTGGTATCAGAGCTGAGGTTTCCGGTATTGTGTGTTTAGGATTGATTAATTTATGCACTTTTTCATATATTTTATTTTGCTGGATGATATATGGATGTGCGTAGGCTAACTTTGTATTGTAGGCACTAGATTCCAACTTATCATGGCCAAATAATTGATGTATGTGATGGTTGTGCTATTTTTGTAAATTAATTAAATCCTCGGGGTTGACGAGACTAGGTAGTATTTAATTTTTGTAATTAAATATGACATATGTTTAGCCAAGCTTTTGTTTACTTTCGATCTAGATTTCATGTACACTCCTTCGTGGAGTACAGGATCGATGATGTAAGTTTTTAGCTAGTCATCTCGGCTCGGAGATCCCCTCAAGGTGGCTTGCGCATGGTGTAGGGAGGAGCGGACGAGGTGACGACACGACTGGAGGTGCATTGGATACCAAGGCCATGAAAGTTGAAAAATCTAGGATTTTCTATTTCATTATGTTGGTTATGTGCTTGTCGTGTGTGTGCATGTTAAAAATTCCTCAAATTATATAACTAAGTGGGAGAGGGACCCTAAGGGTCCCGTGGCCTCCATTACAATCCGATAAGTGATGCGAACAAGTCTGCACATCGGCTCTGAGTGTCTTCCTCCCCATCGGATGGGCTTGTTTTGCGGATCACTGGATCGGAAAAGATTATAGAAAATTATTGAAGAGCGTGTGCACTTCCCCATCGGACGACACATAATCAAAAATAATTTTCTTAGTGTCGTGTAATGGTGAACACGTAGATACGAATAATAGTATCCTCCCCATCGGAGTCACTGCTATTATTTGCAAGGCTGAAGTGAACCAACTATTTATTTTATTTATCAAAAAGTTAGGTTGACAAGATAGTAAGATTAATGGGTAAAACCTCCTCTTACGAATGTAGAGATTCGTATATGTCCACACCATCGTGCATGTGAATTTCTCAGTGTTTAGAGGTGTTGGGTGATTTAGAAAATTTATTGTTTGAGGAATCAATTTATTTTCGAATTCTAAAGTAGTGTATGTTGTGATTCTCAGGATTTTCAAAATGACCTTTAATCCCATATCAACCATACTTAAGGAGAACAAACTTACTGGACTCAATTACATTGACTGGAAAAGAATCCTAGACATTGTCCTTACTGCTGAAGAGTACAAATATGTGCTCTTCGAGGACTGTCCCGCAAAGCCTAACGAGAACTCTAGTGAAGAGCAGAGGGAGTGTTACAAGAAGTGGATCAAGTCAGATGAGATGGCGCGGTGTTATATTCTGGCATCTATGTCGAATGTATTGCAACATCAGCATCAGGCCATGCCCACTACTAGTGACATGATGCTAAACCTCAAGGAGTTGTTTGGGCACCAGGGTCGGGCCGCTAGGCAGGTTGCGATGAAGAATCTGATAACGCCTACTATGGTCGAAGGAACGCCCGTAAGGGATCATGTCCTAAAAATGATGGCTCACCTCAATGAGATTAAGGTACTGGGAGCATAGATCGACGGGGAAACCCAGGTTGATATTATACTCCAGTCTCTGCCTAGGAGTTTTGAGCAGTTCCAGCTCAACTATAACATGAACAAGCATGAGTATACGTTGGGGGAACTCTTGGGAGAACCCTAGGTGGCAGAGAGGCTTTTTCGTCAGAGTTCGCAGGCCTTGGTAACTCAGAAGGTTTCTACTTCTGTGTCAAGAGGCAAAAAGAAGAAGAAATAAGCTGAGTCCAAGAAGGCAGCAGGATCGCAGGGACCTCAGGCTGGTGTGAAAAAGCCGAAAGGCAAGTACTTCACTAGCCAGTAGACTAGATATTGGAAGACGAACTATCCCCGTCGTCAAGAGAAAGGTATATCTTTTCCTTTTGTCGTTGTAACATGTTTAGCGGTGTTATCTACCGGTACCTGGTGTATAGATACGGATGCCACTAAACATATCTGCAATTCGTTGCAGGGGTTCCAGGAAGCCCAACGACTAGCTGAGGAAGAGATTACTGTATATATGGGATATGCTACGGAGGTGGCTATTATTGCAGTGGGAGTTATTTATCTTTAGATAGGAAAATAAAGTTTTGGTTTTAAGAAAATTGCTTTTATGTACCTAATTTTTAGAAAGAACTTTGGTCCAGTTTCTGAAATAATGGATATTCTATTGCCTTGTGTTATGAAAAGTGAAATAGAAAGATTATTTGTTTTGGAACATGGATAAGCAATTTAAGCAATTAGAAATAAAGTCTCCCATGATGCAAATAGTAGCTAATAGCTCATCATTTAAATCAAAATGAGAGAAAGGTTCCTTCCAAGATGAACCAAACATGTCTTTGGCATATAAGGCTTGGTTATATTAACCTTAGTAAGATTCAAAGATCGATAGCCAATGGGCCCTGAGGTTCATTAGTGGTGGGAGACTTCCCAACCTTTGAATCTTACTTGGAAGGTAAGACGACCAAGAGGCCTTTCAAGGCCAAGGGGTATAGGGCTAAAAGATATGTTAGAATTGGTTCATTCTGATTTGTGTCGTCCTATGCCTATCCAGGATAGAGGTAGCTTTGAATACTTCGTGAGTCGAATATTCAAAGGTATGGATATTTTTGCTTGATAGCCACAAGTTTGAATACTTTGATCTGCTCAAAGAATTTTAGGCTGATGTGGAGAAACATCAACGTAAAAGTATCAAGACACTACGATCAGATCGTAGTAATGAGTACCTTTTGGGAGAATTTAGGACTTACTCATCAGAGGTTGGGATCCAATCCCAATTGATTGCACCCGGTACACCCCAATGGAACGATGCAACAGAGCAAAGGAAAAGGGCTCTTATGGAAATGGTTAGGATAATGATGAGCTGCTTCGAGTTGCCAGATTCGTTCTGGGGATATGCTCTAGAAACGGCAGCGTACATACTTGATACCATCTAGGTCAGTGCCTTCTACTCCCGTAGAAGTGTGGACTGGGCGAACGCCAAGTCTAAGACATATTCGGACATGGGATAGCATAGCACATGTGCTGAGAGGGAATACTGATAAGTTGGAATCTCGTGCGCTTGTTCATATGGTATCCTAGAGGAATAAAAGGTGGTTCTATAGTCTTAAGGATCAGAGGGTAATCGTTGGGATGAATACCCGATTCTTAGAAGAGGACTATGTGATGTACCACAAGCCCATGAGTAGACTAGTTCTTGAAGAATTAATAGGGGTCATTCCGACCTTAGTATCAACTGTACAAGAAGATATACCACAAGTCATTGCACCGCGTGTCACAGAAGATACACAGGTGAAACCTCGTTGTAGTTGGAGGGTTGTTAGTCAACCGAATGGATTCATGATCTTGGGAGAGTCTTTGGACTCGGTTCCTGGCGACCATGAATCAAGATCCCTGGACCTATGACGAGGAACATCCGCTTTGAAGAGATAATCTAGTCATATGGATTTGTTCAAAAGATGGATGAGATTTGTGTATGTAAGAAATGTGACAGAAACATAGTGGTATTCTTGTACTATACGTAGATAACATTTTATTGGTTGATAACAACGACAAGTATTATCAGATGTAAGGGTATGGTTGTCCAAACAGTTGATATGAAGGACTTGGGAATAGTAAGACACATCCTTGGGGATCAAAGATCTAAGGGATCTCCAGACAAGGATGATGTGCTTATCCCAAGCTTCATACAAGACATTGTCCTAGCTCATTTTAGCATGGAAACCTCCAAGAAAAGTTTTGTACTTTACAGCTGTGGAGATAATCTATCTAAGGAGATATGTTTATATTATCAAAGGAGATAGAGCAGGTAATGGCAGTTCCTTTAACGTCGGCTATAGGAAGTCTCATATATGCTAAAATCGAGACCAGATATCTGTTGTGCCATGGGCATGGTTAGCAGATATCGGAGTAACCCAGGACAAGGAAATTGGATTGCGATAAAAACATATATTAGTGCTTGAGAAGGACTAAGGACTATATGCTGGTTTACCGGGCAGACCAATTCCCCATGGGCTATACGGATACAGACTTCCAATCGGATAGGGGCAAAATATAAGTATTTCTCGGGGTTTTATGTTTACTTCAGGAGATGGAACCATAGTTTGGAGGAGTGTCGTGCAGCGGCTACGTGGCAAACTCCACCATGGAAGCTGAGTATATGACAGCCTCTAAGGCGGCCAAGAAAGCAACATGGTCCAGGAACCTCAAGATGGACTTCGATGTGATTCCTGGTTTGCTCAAAACTATGACATTTTGTTGTGATAAACAATGGTGCAATTGTAAACTCGAAGGAATCACGAGCCCATAAGGCGAGTAAACACATTGAGCGCAAGTACCACCCAGGAGTGGAAAAGTTGTTGTTGCCTAGATTACATCAGAGGACAACCTGGGAGATCTTTTTCACTGAGGCCTTGAAAGCGAGAGCATTAGTCATGTGGAGGATCAGGGAGTCAGATCTATGACATTTTGATGACAGCAAAGTCTTTGAGTATAAGCGGGAGATTGTTAGGATGTATACTAAAAGCCTTGCCTTTTCTATATGGTCATCCACATTTTGAAAGAGAATCACAATTGATGGATCGCTTGGCGTGCTAGAGGGGGGGGTAAATAACACTTTTTCGGTCGTTTCTCTACAAAGTCGTTAGCGCAGCGGAAACAATAATATGTAAAAGAAAATAATAGCAATGCTAACAACGAATGTTTACTTGGTATCCACCCAGATGGGTGACTAATCCAAGGATCCACGCCGTACACCACTTCCACTATGAAAAATTCTCCTTTAGGTGGAGAAACCTTTACAGTGATGATCTTCCTCTTTACAGAATGCAGTAGAATAAGAGAGAGGAAGTAGAGAACACTTTTCAGGCGATCAGCACTTCATTATCGTACGGAACTGTACCGCCCACGTGCAAAAAGGTCCTCCTTTTATAGGAGAACAGGACAAACTCGCAGTCTGTCCAGCCTCGCACCAGTCGACTGCCCCTGTGACGACCCGACTTCTCTACCCTGTACCTAAGCCGGATCGCCGCTCTTTACTACCTTTACCTTTACTCACTTCACCTTAACCTTTGACTTCACCTTAGACCTTGGCCTTAGGTTACCACTACTTGACTTCAAGAACTGAAAACCATTAACCATTTCCAATGATCCACAATTCATATACTTTCAAGACATACAAAGACATAACTTCATTTCTATACTCTATGCTAGTTTTATAAACATCCTAGCAACTCAAAACAAATCTAATGACTTGAAATTAGAATCTTTGTGGAATTTAACAAGACTACCAAACCATATAAAATCATGCTAAAGATTGTATCAACTTTTGACTCTATGCGGAGGTTAAACACAATGTTCACATTTTACCAAACAAAATATTAAATATTAAAGCTATACTAGAGTTTTGTACTCAACCTTGTCTCTATGCAAAGTTTACACAAAATCATTACGTTCTACCAATCCAAAACACCAAACCACAAGTTTCTAAACTTCAGAAATTGCCTCTAAGCCTTAACCCAACGGATCTCTTCCACGGTTCCACCGCCACTGAGAATCAATGCAAGTCCTGGTCACCTCCATAACTTATGCTTTTTCTTTGCCTTTATCTGCAATAGAAGGAAATGCAACTAATAAGCACAATGCTTAGTAAGTAAATCCTAACTCACAAATCCATGCTATCGATAATAAACATGCTCATTTCAAAGAATGCTTACTTCCAAAATACATGCACATGGGAAAACTTACATCTACTTATCATGCTCAATCATGTTGAAAACATTACTTGCATTACATCATTTGCAACCTTAACGTACTCATACATTCAAACACTAACTTCCTTACTCATACTCTTTAACATGCTTTCAATGTATCAAGGCTAACATATGAAATAAAGGCACATACTTAAAACTGAAAACACTTGCGAATACTTATTTACTTGAAAATAGTAATCAACTTTCTTTAGGCCTTGACATTGTACCATGGTATCAATGTACCAATTGCGCGCTTCTCTAATAGGTTGTGGGGTAGCTAGCCACCGCACCTTATTAGAGCTTCTTTCTAACTTTCTGTGGGCCTTCCATTTGCCCGGTACATGTCACTTTCCGAAAATAAAATACTTTCTTACTATAATACTTATACGTATCAAACTATCTTACTTTTGCATAAATTTTGCACTTAACAAACCCCCGCCCGACCCTTAAATTTTTTTTCATTTTTATTCTGAAAAATTGCTAGAAAAATTCTTAAAAATCCCTAATAATACCAGAAAATTATTGGGTGTTACAGCCCTGGGGCAGTCGACTGGCCTAGCATTAATTGCTAGCCAATAGAAAGTTTTCGGGGTATACTAGTCGACTGCCTCGGGGCCAGTCGACTGGTAGAAGGCTGAAAACCTTCTGTGAGTTTTGGCAGTCGACTGCCCTCTGGCCAGTCGACTACCCACTCACTCCCAGCCAGTCTTCACATAGTCCTTCTCGTATGCCTTCAGGTTCTCTCCTTGGCTCGCCCCTTGAAGTCATCTTCCTCTGGCTCTCGTCCCTCGGATGCGCACGCAAGCCTCCCTTGGCTTGCCTCCATGCCACCCTTCACGTGTGCCCTTGAAGTCCACTTCCCGGCTTGCCCTTGGAGTCCTCCTCCCTTGGCTCTCGTCCCTCGGATATGTCCACCATGTGCGATTCTTCAAGTCCTGCAAACTCAATCACATACATCAAATACAACATAACACTCTAACCTTGAACATATTCACCCACACACATCAAAACCATGATTTTCCAATCATTTAAGGGCCGATTGCCTCAACAATCTCCCCCTTTTTGATGTGTGGCAATATGTTTACGTTTAGAGATAAATAACAACCAACAATAACAATAGCAAAACATAGCAATTGAAAAATCATAAGACATAGTAACCCTAAGAGGTAACCTCCCCCTTAATCCATGTCTTCTCTCATTTTCAATTCTAATCATAATCCAAGTTAAGTTTTCACTTAACACTAAACAACATTAAAAATGTAAGACATATCAAAACCTAAGAGGTAACCTCTCCCTTAATCCATGTCTTCTCCCCATTTTTAATCATTCAAGGTCTAAGTGAGAAAGAAAACCTTAAACCATCTATTCCAAGTTAAAATTCTAACTTAAACCACCCATTCTCCCCCTTTGACACCATCAAAAGGTTGCCCCAAGCAACCCAACCCTATTGCATCAAATGAGAGAAAATTGGATTTCTGAAAATTCCCACAGAAGCTGAAACCAGTCGTGCCAGTCGACTGCCAATGGGGCAGTCGACTGATACTCTGTCAGTGGCAAATTTCAGCTTCTGTGCTGAAATTCAGAAACCTCCAGAAAAATCCAAAAATTCTAAAAACTTGCATACATGTTTGAAATGATATACTCTATCAAGGAAAAATATTAGTCTATATAAAATTTCAAACATGCATGACTTTTGATAAAAATCCAAAATCTTTAAAAACCACTATGTTTTGTACCAAACTTACAATCTAATTTTGCAATCATATAACTTTCAAAAGCATGACAAATTATATAAAGCATAAAATAGTTTTCAAAAGTTTAAAATGTCCAACTATGATCTTTGGGCAAAGTGTCCATTGATTAAACACTTGCCTTCCCCATAGTTGGTCTAGTTTTCATATGTTGATAATTCTAATGGTTCAACAATGTGCCACAAGCACAAGTGAGACAAATGTATCACTCTAATGGATCAAGCACCCTTTTTCAAATTTAATATCTCAAAGTTCATCCTACACTTCCACAAAACACATTCCAAGACTTCTTCTTAAGGATGTAAACTCTGATTCGGGAAGAGACTTGGTAAAGATGTTGGCTAGGTTTGACTTTGATTCAACATAGTGTAGTTCTATGTCTCCCCTTGCCACATGATCTCTAATGAAGTGATGTTTCACTTCAATGTGTTTTATCCTAGAGTGGTGAACCGGATTTTTGGTCAAGTTGATTGTACTTACATTATCACACAAGACTTTGACCTTGGTATAATGTAACTCATAATCTTCTAAGGTGTGCATGATCCAAAGGAGTTGGGAAACACACCCACCCATTGCCACACATTCCGCCTCTGTCGTTGATAGGGCAATGCATGGTTGTTTCCTACTACTCCAACTAACTAAGGAAGACCCAAGGAATTGACACCCTCCACTAGTACTCCTCCTATCTAACTTACAACCCGCATAGTCCAAGTCGGTGTATCCAATAAGATTAACACTAGGGGTTCTTGGATACCAAAGTCCGACATTGAGGGTACCTTTGACATACCTTAGGATCCTCTTGGCTACAACCAAATGGGACTCTTTGGCACAAGATTGGTACCTTGCACACATACCTACCGCAAAAAGTATATCGGGTCTACTAGCGGTTAGGTATAGTAGGCTACCAATCATGCTCCTATATTGCTTAGAGCCTACCATTTTACCTTCAAGGTCACTATCCATTTTCACATTGGTTCCTATGGGTGTAGATGCTACCTTAGCATTTTCTAAACCAAATTTCTTTAACATTTCCTTAGCATACTTAGTTTGAAAGACATGTGTTCCTTCATTAATTTGCTTAACTTGAAGGCCTAAAAAGAAGGTTAGCTCTCCTACAAGACTCATCTTAAATTCATCTTCCATACACTTGATGAATTCTTGTAAGAAGTCATTATTTGTTGACCCAAAAATGATATCGTCTACATAGACTTGGGCAACAAATATGTCCTTGTCCTTAGATTTTAGGAACAAAGTAGGGTCAATTGTTCCTCTCCTAAACCCCTTAGACACTAGAAATGAAGAAAGCCTTTCATACCAAGCCCGGGGAGCTTGTTTCAATCCATATAAGGCTTTTCTTAATTAGTAAACGTGTCTTGGATAATTATGGTCTTCAAACCCGGGGGGTTGTTCTACATAAACTTCTTCCTTAATGATCCCATTAAGGAATGTCGACTTCACATCCATTTGGTGAAGTGTGAACCCCATGTGAGCGGCATAGGCTAGTAGAATTCTAATAGATTCTAATCTAGCTACGGGGGCATAAGTCTCATCATAATCTAATCCCTCAACTTGGTTAAACCCCATAGCTACCAATCTAGCCTTGTTCCTAGTGATTTTGCCTTGGTCATCTAGTTTGTTCCTAAATACCCATCTTGTGGTTACAATGGTGCAATCATTGGGCCTAGGAACCAACTCCAAAACCTCACTTCTCTCAAATTGATTTTGCTTTTCTTGCATGGCTAAGACCCAATCAACATCTCCTAATGCTTCATCAATGGACTTGGGTTCTAATTGAGAGATTAGAGCTATTTGACTAGTTTGATCCCTAAAATAAGACCTAGTCCTTACTCCTTGAGTTACATCACTCACTATTTGGTCAATAGGGTGATCGTGGTGATGTCTCAAGGGCCTAGAAGTTGTGGGTTCATTTACTACTTCTTCGTCTTCCTCCAGGGTACTTCTTACTCCCCCTAGATCGTTGCCCTCCAAATGTAGGTCTTGGGTTCTTTGGGCAAGGGGTTGGTCCTCTTCTATATCCTTATCAATTGAGGCTTTTTGAGGGTAGGTATTTGTTGTTTCATCAAACTTGACATTTGAGAACTCCTCAATCACTTTTGTCCTCTTGTTGTAAACTCTATAACCCCTACTGATGGATGAGTACCCAACTAGAATTCCTTCATCGGCTTTTGACTCAAACTTTCTTAGGTCATCTTTGGTATTTAAGATATACACTTTACATCCAAAGACCGTAAAGTAATGGACTTGTGGTACTCTCCCATTCCATAATTCAAAGGGTGTTTTTCCTACGAACCTATGTACCAACACCCAGTTTTGAATGTAACAAGCAGTGTTAACCGCTTTGGCCCAAAAGTAGCTAGGAAGGGAATATGCATTAAGCATAGTCCTAGCAACTTCTTGTAGAGCTCGGTTTCTCCTCTCAACTACCCCTATTTTGTTGAGGAGTCCTTGGGCATAAAAATTCATGCTTGTATCCATTTTCGACACAAAATTGTGTGAAATTTGAATTTTGGAACTCCCCGCCGTGGTCACTTCTAATTCGATTAATTTTGACATGTTTTTCGTTTTCTACCCTTTTACTAAATCCTATGAAGAGTTCTAGGGTATCATCCTTATGTTTTATAAAGTAAACCCATGTAAACATAGAAAAGTCATCTACTATCACTAAACAATATTTACTCCCTACAAGTGAGGGAGTACTATGGCAATCAAATAAATCAATATGTAATAACTCTAATGGTAATGTAGTAGTGGTTAGGGTTTTACCTTTGTGTGATGATTTTGATTGCTTACCCTCTTGGCATGCATCACACAATTTGGTCTTCTCGTACTTGATCATAGGTAGCCCCTTCACCAACTCTTCCTTGGCTACTCTTGCAATGCTTCTCATGTTGACATGTCCAAGCCTCCGGTGCCACAACCACCCTTCTTTTTCTTTAGACATGAAACACTTAGCCAAATTGTTAGTAGGATAAGCAAGATCAATATAATACAAGTTTGCCTCTATAAACCCTTCTAATATAACATTATTTGATTCATTATGTCTAATTAAACACTTATTATCATGGAATTCAACTCTAAAGTCTGCATCACATAGCTGACTCACACTAAGTAAGTTAAACTTCATATCTTTAATTAGGAGTATCTTATGTATAGAAATTGTGGGAGATACCTCAATGGTGCCCCTACCAATAATTTTTAATTTTCCACTATTTCCAAAAGAGACCGTTGTTAGTGATATGAGAAAAGTGTCCTAAGGCAATCGCCTTAAATTGTAATCATTTATTTTAATAAATGAATATTCACAATTTGAGTATACATGTTTATGTATTTGATTGAGATCTTAAACTAATTTACTGAATGTCCGCAATACAATTCACAGCATGAGAGAATTTGTGATGAATTCACAACTAGTGATTATCTCTACATGTGCAATTGTAAAGTATTGAAATTGTCCCTAGTCGATGAATTGATAAATACGGACACTATCAATTCTGTTGAGACTAGCATGGGTTATTCTCTAATCAACTGATTCTCACTGGCTGGTGACATTGGGATGTCTGGAGATAAACATGAATGCTAGTTAAGGGAACTAGTTCATTGGAGTGACTGGCTGTAAACTTCATATGGTAGTCTATATATAGATATGTCAATGAAGTTCTTACTGCAGCTTAAGTGCGATGTTCCTTTTACTTGCGGTGTTCAAGTCATCTTGGTCATGGAGACTTATACTTTGACATCTTAAGCAAGCATCTCCAAGGAGGTGTGGACCCAGGATGATTGGGTATAAGCCGAAGTGCCCGAAGATGTTTGAACAGCCTACAAAGGATTCACCACTCCTTGCGAGGAGATGTATACCCAAGGCCTATCGTCGGATTGTTACTCGAAGCCTCTAGCCAGAGCATGACATGTTCAGAGTATGAATCTCTTAAATACATGAGAGTAATTAGAATCCGTAGGACGAGAAAACGTTACTTGGGCTAGGTGTGACGTAGTCAACCTAGTGGGGACTGACACACATAGACCATGTCCTGAACCAAGTGGGTATAAGATGGTGAAGGGAATGGGCTACGATTCATTATAGCTGTTGAAGGGTTTTAGAATTGTTTCTGAGGTCAACCGTTGATCTTTCGATTAATTGGGGATCATGATGTACTACTAGGTGCCACTCATGATCGTTCTATAATTTATTAATTATAGACGGCCAACATAAATCGAAAGCCTATTTAGTCACACGCACTACGAGTAATCCGAGGGATTTAAAACGAGTTGAAAATTGGATTTTCCAATCAAGAGAGATTAGGTTTGGTTAAGCCAAACGATAAGTCGAATCTGAATTTTTCAGAGACGCATCGGAAGCGTAAAATGGCTAAGTCTTTTGAAGACTTAATAGATGAATTAAATAAGTTTAATTCATTGGGGCGTGGCTTGGATGGGCCGGCCAAAGAGGGTCTCCATCCTCCTTGCTTGGCCGACCACAACAAAGGGAGAGAACCAAGTTTTTGGTTCAATTTATAAAATAAACCAAGTGTGGTTTGTTTTATAAAATTATGGATGATATAAATTATTATATAATAAACCAAGGTTTGGTTTATTTTTCATGAAAATTAAAATGAACCATAGATTGGTTTATTTTATTTTATAAAATCAATCATGGATTGATTTACCATGATAAGAAAATTTATTCCATAAGAAAAAAGGAGACTTGGTCAGTTTTTATCATGAATTAAAATATGATAAAACTTGGCATGATGGAATAAGTCATAGAAAATTTATTCCATAAGAAAAAAGAGACTTGGCAGTTGAGAGGCCACTATATAAAGGACCCAAGGCAAGGCTTAGAAATCAATCGAAGTATTCTTGCCTGGGCTCTCTCTCCCTCTCCTCCCTTCTTTCTCTTGGCCGGCCACAAGGCTCTTCTCCCTTCTTCTTGTTGTGAGCACAAGGAGAAGCACCGAGGCGACAAAGTTCTTCCGTTGGGACGATCTTCCTCTCCGGCCATTATCACCTTGGGATTGGGCGCAAGTCATCTTCCTCCTTCTCGCTGGAATTGTGATTCCGGCCAACCTTGGTAGTGAGTTTTTCCGATGTGATTACTTCTCTCTTGGTTTTCTTGTCGCGTTCTCGGAGAATCTAGAAGTTCTCGAGAACACGAAACTCGTGGCTTTGCGAAGTCATCCCGAAGATACTGGAGTGGACGCGAATAGAAGCGGAGCTTCCGAGGGACGCTTACGGTTGGATCTCGTCCCTTCCTTCGAGTTACGCGAGGTAATACGTAAATTAGTTTACGTTTCTGTAAAATTTTAAATATATGATCATGTCTACACAAGATAAAGTTGCATGCATAGATGTGCGGTTAAATAATTTGAGAAATTATTTATGCTAAACCTTCTGCTGCACGTAATTAATTTTAAAATTACGAACCCGCATCCATGTCAACATGCACCCAGTCCCAACAACCGTCCCTTCTCTTAAGTAGCTAATAGTAGTGAACTTGCTCACATCTCCGGTCATATGTCTTGAGCATCCACTATCTACTATCCACATTGTTGAGGCATCCTTCACCTTTACCTATACAACATGAAAAACATACTCTTTTGATACCCAAATCTTTGATCCATAAGCATCATTTAAAAATCTTTTAGGTACCCATGCCCTCTTTGTGTTTCCCTTAGCCCTAGTCTCCTAGATGCACCAATCCTATCGGTGAGTGATACAAAGGCCACTTCCTTTGACTTTGGCCTATATCCCAAACCGGCCTTGTTATAAACGGCCCTTTGACTGTTGATTATCATATCTAGGTTACTAGAGCCTACACGGAATTTTCTAAGTACCTTTATGAGGTCATCTACCTTTTTTCTTAGTTCCCTATTTTTAGTTTCAAGACATGAAGCATGTGATGTAAGAGAACTAGCATGTAATTCTTCCTTAAGTGTGGTAGATTCTACTCTAAGCATGGCAATCTCATCTTTTAGATCCTTAATCTTACTTCTAGCCTTAGCTAAATCCATGTTAGTGCTAGAAATAATCTTAACTAAAGTAGAGGAGGTAAGTGGTATACCTCACTTATCGAAGCTTCTGACTTGGATGATGAAGAGGAGTCGCTCTCATCTTCACTGCTTGAACTCCTTTCATCATTTGATGAGTCTGAGTGATCCTGTGCCATAAGAGCAAAATGGGAAACTTGCTCTTCTTCTTCCTCTGAGGATGATGGATCATCCCAGGATGCCTTGAGGTTGGTGGCACCTTCCCTTTGACTTCTTCTTGTCACCTTTCTTCTTCTCCTCCTTCTTGTCATCTCTTCTCTTTAGCTGAGGGCACTCGTTCTTCATGTGTCCCTCTTGGTGGCAGTTGTAGCATATAATGTCCTTGGCCTTACCCCTGCCTTTGAACCCTTTCCTAGCATATGATTTTTAGAGAAATTTCTGAAAGCTTTACGCATCTTTCTTACCATGAATGCCTCTTGGTCGCTATCCATGGAGGCGCTGGATTCCTCTGAATTTGATGAGGAGGAGTAGACCACCTTCTTCTTCTCCTTCTTCTTCTTCTTCTCCTTTTCTGCAATAAAGGCAATACCCTTCTCTTTGGTGAGACGTTAACTTGCTCGTGTAGTTCAAATTCACAAAATAAGTCATCTAATTTAACTATGGACAAATCCCTTGATACCTTGTAAGCATCAACCATGGATGCCCACAAGGTGGTTCTCGGGAAGGATTGTAGAACATACCTGACGATATCCTGGTTCTTGATCTTTTCTCTAATCACGTGGAGCTCATTGATTACTTCCTTCACCCTTCCATGTAGCTGGCTGACAGTCTCGTTGCTCTCCATGGATAAGGGTTTGGAGTTGGGCCACGAGCAAGTCCTTCTTTGCTCTTCTGGACTCGTTTGACCCTTCGTTCAATTCCACCAATTTGTCCCACAGATCCTTGGCACTCTTGAACGACCCCACCTTGTTCAGTTACTCCTTTGAGAGGTCCACTGCAGTGTGGTTGTGGCCTTGGCATTTGACTGCACCCTCTTCATTTCCTCCTTCGACCAGGATCTCATCGGTGTCGGTTCTCCTCTTTCATCGATGGGTGGCTCGAAACCATCTGCAATGCTAATCCAATTCTCAATATCGTTCATAAGGTAATATTGCATCCTACCTTTCCAGTACGTGAAGTCATTCCTATAACGACCCGAAAATTCTCTTAATATTTTCTTAAAATATTAAGCATGTTTAAATAATTTTCCAAGGGACCTAGAAATATTAAGGAGAACTTTGGCCTAGAAAATCCATGTTTTCTCATTTAAATTGAGAAAACTAAGTACTAATGGGCTTTATGTGGGCTTTTTAGTACCATGATTATAGGTGGATTTTGGTAATAATTAGTATAAATATAAATAGGATTTTATTTAGGAATATTAGCATAATTATGGGTGATTTTAGGGGGATTTTTGGAATTTAGGAAATAAAAATAATAAAATAAATAAAATAAAAATAAAGGTACATGAGCCAAGGATTGAACCTTGGACCTTTTGTACAACCATCTAAGCCTTAACCAACTCACCTAGCAAGGGATTTCTAGGAGGAAATGAAGTAGATATAGGTTAAGATTAGGAAGAAGATGAAGGGTCATGGAGAGACTCTTCATTTACCTCTTTAATGGATGATAAATAGGGGGGTTTGGGAGTTTCTTTCTCTCTTCCTTCAATTGCATTTCCTCCTCTCTTCCTCCCTCATTCTAGCCGACCACTCCTAGAGGGTTTTCCCCTTGGAAAAACTTCACATCTCCAAGATCTAGGTTCCTTCCAAGACAACAAGGGCAAGGAGGGATCAAGGGTCAAGAGTTCTACAAGTTCTTTCTCTTTTAAGGTCTAAAAATCAAGAAATCCCAAAGTAAGACTCCCTACCTGTGGTATAATAGTTCCTATGATTTTTATGATTTTTAGTATGATATAGTGGTAGGTTTTTGGATTTGATGTTGAAAGGAAAGAAAACCAAGACCCTTATGCTTAAGGGTTTCGGCCACCATGATTTTAGGGTCTAAAATTATCCTAAAAATCTTTAAATGCTATTTAATGTTCCTTATGATTTTTAGAGGTTAAGTGTAATTTTTGGGAATTTTTGAAGTACCCTAGGACACCCTAGGGTTTCGGCCAACATGAAAGAAACAAAACTAAGAACCCTAAGTTTAAGGGTTTCGGCCACCATGATTTACAGGTCTATAATTATGCTAAAAATCATGATAATGTTATTTAATGTTCCCTTATGATTGTAGAGGTTAAGTATAATTTTTGGGAATTTTGGAGTACCCTAGGACACCCTAGGGTTTCGGCCAACATGAAAGAAACAAAACTAAGAACCCTAAGTTTAAGGGTTTCGGCCACCATGATTTACAGGTCTATAATTATGATAAAAATCATGATAATGTATTTAATGTTCCCTTATGATGTGTAGAGGTTAAGTATAATTTTTGGGAATTTTTGGAGTACCCTAGGACACCCTAGGGTTTCGGCCAACATGAAAGAAACAAAACTAAGAACCCTAAGTTTAAGGGTTTCGGTCACCATGATTTAAAGGTCTATAATTAAGCCAAAAATCTTGATAATGTTAATTTATGTTCCCTTATGATGTGTGGAGGTTAAGTATAAATTCTGGGAATTTTTGGATTACCCTAGAGACCCCATATGTTTCGGCCAACCTCAAGGGCCCAAGGGTTAGGGTTGAGCCTTTAACTTCAAGTATATGTTTATGTGTTTCCATGATAAGTATGATAAGTATATGTTCAGGATATGAATGATGCCATGATAAGAATGATAGGGTTATGATCACGATAAAAATGATGCTATGATATGCTAGGTTCATGATATGAATGATGCCATGTTAAGTATGTTATGTTTATGTTTAAGAATGAGGATGATGTCATGTCTAAGAATGAAAATGATGCATGTTAAGTATGTTATGTTTATGTTTAAGAATGAAAATGATGCCATGTTAAGAATGAAAATGATGCCATGTCTAAAAAAAATGAAAGTGAAGAATGAAGTTAAGGTTCATGCCTTTAAGGCATAATGATGATGTTAAGTATGATGAATGAATGAATATGCTATGAATGATGATGAATGAAAGATGATGCTTATGTCTTTAAGGCATAAATATGCTAAGACGGCACGGTCGATGTGATCGAAGGAGAACGGTACGGTCGAGGTCGAACCGGTAGAAGTCGTGGGGACCGGAGTAAAAGAGCGGAGCGGCCCGAGCCGTAACAAGTTATGCTATGATTAAAGGATGCCATGAACTGACATATGAAATAGATGAAGCGCATGAAAAGTATTTTACTTTAATGTAATGGGGCTTTGGTACCGGACACCGAAGTATGGTCACCAAGAGGGATGAGGACAGCCCGTTAGAGTACGAGCGGAAGCGCCCCCGGATTTTGGACTACCCTGGTAGAGCTGGTCCCAACCGGGTTCTGGCAGCCTACCGGGAGACGTGTGGCCAACAGGGGATGGGCACCTTTAAGAACGCAACTCCGCCTGTCCGGGTTCGTGGGACCACGTACCAGGACCTATGGCCTGGTCCCTCTGATACCCTACGTATTAGGTTTGGGGGCTCGCGACCTCGGACTTGCTAGGGATGCGCGCAATGATGTATGTATGTGGTACAAGCCGGGGACCCCAAATGATGTTATGATGATTATGTTTAAGCAATGAAAAGTATGTTTTAAAAGTTAAGCATCCTTATGTATATGCATTCCACTCATGCATCCATTCATGTTATGCATTATGCTATGTTGATAAGATTTTATGCTTACGTTTCATGTTAAGAAGTATGCATGAGAATGAATGAATTATGCCATGCTTAGAATGTTCACTGTGTTTACGATATGCCATGAATTATGCCATGCTTAGAATGTTCACTATGTTTATGATTTATGCCATGAATTATGCCATGCTTAGAATGTTCACTATGTTTACGATATGCCATGAATTATGCCATGCTTAGAATGTTCACTATGTTTATGATTCATGCCATGAATTATGCCATGCTTAGAATGGTCACTATGTTTACGATATGCCATGAATTATGTCATGCTTAGAATGTTCACTATGTTTATGAATTGTGCCATGAGAATGAATGAATTATGCCATGCTTAGAATGTCTATGATGTTTATATTTATGCCATGTATCATGCCATGCTTAGAATGTTACTATGTTTATGTTCATGCCATGCTATGTATACGATAAGTGATGCAAGATGTTATGTTCTAAGTAGAGCACCAAGTATGTTAATGTTTTATGTGCTCATTATGAGATGATGAATGATGGATGGTTTTGTGAGTAGGAAAGAGTCTTACTAAGCCTGTGTGCTTATAGTCTTATTTCCTTATACCGCAGATCATTCAAGGGGATAATGAAGGAAGCAGCAGGAGGGCAAGATTATATGTGTGTGATAGTGACTTGGCCCATGAAATCAAACGTTTGCCGTTATGCTAAGAACTTTACTTTTGTTAAGTATATGCTCGATTAGTGACTTATGGAAACTTATGACATGATGTTATGCATGATATGTAATGAACCTCATGATATGATGTTAAGCTTGTTATGACATGATGTTTAAGTATGAAGTCTATATGTCTAGTGTCCATGTCACTATGTTAGAAATGGTAGTAGGGGCATGTAAAGTTTAAGTTATTCCGCTGCAGTATGATGTTACATGCCTTAAGTATGTTAGCATAACGCCGCTTTAGGAAAAAAAAAAGCGGGCGTTACAGGTTATGTTCATGCCATGCTTAGAATGTTACTATGTTTATGTTCATGTCATGCTATGTATATGATAAGTGATGCAAGATGTTATGTTCTAAGTAGAGCACCAAGTATGTTAATGTTTTATGTGCTCATTATGAGATGAGGAATGATGGATGGTTTTGTGAGTAGGAAAGAGTCTTACTAGGCCTGTGTGCTTATAGTCTTATTTCCTTATACCGCAGATCATTCAAGGGGATAATGAAGGAAGCAGCAGGAGGGCAAGAACGCATGTGTGACGTAGTGACTTGGCCCAGGAACTATATGTTTACTTATGTGTTTGAATAATGACTTATGGAACCTTATGATATGATGTTATGTGAGACATGATAGAATGCTTAAGTTCAAAGTTAATATGCTAAGGTTCCCATGTCATTAAGTTAAGAATGGTAACAGGGCATGTATAAGTTAAAGTTATTCCGCTGCCTTATGATGTCTACATGCCCTAAGTATGTTAACGTAACGCCGCTTAGGAAAAAAAAAACGTGCGTTACAGGTTGGTATCAGAGCAGTAACCATCTCACTACACACACATCAAGTCCTCTTCCTGCCGCTTCCAAGTAAGTACCTCTTTACATATCTTATAGTAGTAAGCACTTTTAGAATGTTTTATGGTTCTAGAATATGCAAGTATGAATGATGCTTATGATGAAAAGTACGTTACGATATGTAACGATGAATGATACTTTATTTTCTTTTAGGAATTAAATATTAGAATTTAATATGGGGGTAGGAATAACAATAACTCACATTATCCATACTTGTCCTTTATGAAGGAAAACATGGCTTGAAGACAGAATAGCAGAGTTAATAAGACTACTTCATCGCCCGACCTGATGCTCAACATACCTTATATCATAACCTATCCTAAGTCACATCATAAGACAATCATGTATAAGTATTCTGCCTTATACTAATTAGTCATAATACAATTGGTCATAAGTGTGACTCAACCTTATATTCATAAACATGGTATTAATTGAGCACCATCGTAATATTAGTAATTAAGGTGAACCTAGTATATAACCTGTACATTATATGAGTTACCAATCATATAATATAATTATATTATATTATATAAAGCAAATGATAATAATATGAGAGTGTGTACTAATATAAGATTATTATAAGTATAAATTAT
This sequence comes from Boesenbergia rotunda, assembly GCA_024364735.1. NCBI lineage: Eukaryota > Viridiplantae > Streptophyta > Magnoliopsida > Zingiberales > Zingiberaceae > Boesenbergia > Boesenbergia rotunda. Next base: position 403,708 of record JAGFNQ010001162.1, on the reverse strand, counting down.
ACTAATTCCTTATCATATAAGTATTGTCACAATTCACCTATCATATAGGTTCTTAATATGAGCCTACATACAGGTTGACATGTATCATCTCAACCTATAAGTTATCACCTATACCTATTATTCCATAAGCAAATTACAGGTATTATACCTATAATTTATATGATAAATAACTATAATTTATGATATTATGTATAACCTATAACATAGTCTCATAAAGGGAAGTTGGTGTCGATATCTATGCTTAGCGGAATTCGCTTACGATAATAGCTACCAAGCTACTATCGGAATGACACCTTATGAAGCGTTGTACGGGAGGAGATGTAGATCTCCGATCTGTTGGTACGAGGGTGGTGAAAAGAAGGAAATAGGGATCACAACGGATGTCATTGACAGCACTACCCGAGTTATACAGAATATTCGACAACGGATAGAAACTGCTCAGAGCCGGCAGAAGAGTTATGCCGATGTCCGGCGTAGGCCACTGGAATTTAATGTTGGAGATTTGGCGTTCCTGAAAGTGACTCCTATGAAAGGGGTGACAAGATTTGGGAAGAAAGGAAAATTAAGTCCGCGTTATGTGGGGCCGTACTTGATTCTGAAAAGAGTCGGTAAGGTGGCATATGAGCTAGAGCTGCCTCCAGAGATGTCAGCTATCCATAACGTATTCCATGTGTCCCTGCTTAAAAAAAAAGTGTATCCTAAATATGAACCAAGTGATCGAGCCGCAGACAGTACAAGTGCAAGAGGACCTAGGATAGTAGAGCAGGCCATCCAGAATTTTGGATAGGGAGGTCAAGAAGCTGAGGAGTAAGGAGGTACCCTTAGTCAAGGTCCTATGGCAAAGTCAACGGTTCGAGGAAGCTACATGGGAACGCGCGGACGAGATGAGGCCCAAGTACCCGGAGTTATTCTAAGTTCGAGGACGAACTTTCACGAGGTATGGGGGATTGTAACGACCCGAAAAATTCTTTTAATATTTTCTTAAAATATTAAGCATGTTTAAATAATTTTCCAAGGGACCTAGAAATATTAAGGAGAACTTTGGCCTAGAAAATCCATGTATTCTCATTTAAATTTAGAAAACTAAGTACTAATGGGCTTTATGTGGGCTTTTTAGTACCATGATTATAGGTGGATTTCGGTAATAATTAGTATAAATATAAATAGGATTTTATTTATGAATATTAGCATAATTATGGGTGATTTTAGGGGGATTTTTGGAATTTAGGAAATAAAAATAATAAAATAAATGAAATAAAAATAAAATAAAAATAAAGGTGCATGAGCCAAGGATTGAACCTTGGACCTCTTGTACAACCATCTAAGCCTTAACCAACTCACCTAGCAAGGGATTTCTATGAGGAAATGAAGTAGATATAGGTTAAGATTAAGAAGAAGATGAAGGGTCATGGAGAGACTCTTCATTTACCTCTTTAATGGATGATAAATAGGGGGGTTTGGGAGTTTCTTTCTCTCTTCCTTCAATTGCATTTCCTCCTCTCTTCCTCCCTCATTCTAGCCGACCACTCCTAGAGGGTTTTCCCCTTGGAAAAACTTCACATCTCCAAGATCTAGGTTCCTTCCAAGACAACAAGGGCAAGGAGGGATCAAGGGTCAAGAGTTCTACAAGTTCTTTCTCTTTTAAGGTCTAAAAATCAAGAAATCCCAAAGTAAGACTCCCTCACCTGTGGTATAATAGTTCCCTATGATTTTTATGATTTTTAGTATGATATAGTGGTTGGTTTTTGGATTTGATGTTGAAAGGAAAGAAAACCAAGACCCTTATGCTTAAGGGTTTCGGCCACCATGATTTTAGGGTCTAAAATTATCCTAAAAATCTTTATAATGCTATTTAATGTTCACTTATGATTTTTAGAGGTTAAGTGTAATTTTTGGGAATTTTTGAAGTACCCTAGGACACCCTAGGGTTTCGGCCAACATGAAAGAAACAAAACTAAGAACCCTAAGTTTAAGGGTTTCGGCCACCATGATTTACAGGTCTATAATTATGATAAAAATCATGATAATGTTATTTAATGTTCCCTTATGATGTGTAGAGGTTAAGTATAATTTTTGGGAATTTTTGGAGTACCCTAGGACACCCTAGGGTTTCGGCCAACATGAAAGAAACAAAACTAAGAACCCTAAGTTTAAGGGTTTCGGCCACCATGATTTACAGGTCTATAATTATGATAAAAATCATGATAATGTTATTTAATGTTCCCTTATGATGTGTAGAGGTTAAGTATAATTTTTGGGAATTTTTTGAGTACCCTAGGACACCCTAGGGTTTCGGCCAACATGAAAGAAACAAAACTAAGAACCCTAAGTTTAAGGGTTTCGGTCACCATGATTTAAAGGTCTATAATTAAGCCAAAAATCTTGATAATGTTAATTTATGTTCCCTTATGATGTGTGGAGATTAAGTATAAATTCTGGGAATTTTTGGATTACCCTAGAGACCCCATATGTTTCGGCCAACCTCAAGGGCCCAAGGGTTAGGGTTGAGCCTTTAACTTCAAGTATATGTTTATGTGTTTCCATGATAAGTATGATAAGTATATGTTCAGGATATGAATGATGCCATGATAAGAATGATAGGGTTATGATCACGATAAAAATGATGCTATGATATGCTAGGTTCATGATATGAATGATGCCATGTTAAGTATGTTATGTTTATGTTTAAGAATGAGGATGATGTCATGTCTAAGAATGAAAATGATGCCATGTTAAGTATGTTATGTTTATGTTTAAGAATGAAAATGATGCCATGTTTAAGAATGAAAATGATGCCATGTTAAGAATGAAAATGATGCCATGTCTAAAAAAAATGAAAGTGAAGAATGAAGTTAAGGTTCATGCCTTTAAGGCATAATGATGATGTTAAGTATGATGAATGAATGAATATGCTATGAATGATGATGAATGAAAGATGATGCTTATGTCTTTAAGGCATAAATATGCTAAGACGGCACGGTCGATGGTCGACGGTACGACGGTCGTGAGGACCGGTAAATGGGCCGGTAGACGGGCCGAGCCGTAACAAGTTATGCTATGTTAAAGATGCCATGAATGACATATGAATGATGAAGCATGAAAAGTATTTTACTTTATGTATGGGCTTGTACCGGACCGAAGTATGGGTCCAAGGGATGGACACCTTAAGAACGCCCCGGTTTTGGACTACCGTAGCTGTCCACGGTTCTGGCACTACCGGAGCTGTGCAACAGGGATGGACACCTTAAGAACGCCTCGGTTCGGGGACTACCGACTATGCTGTCCTTACCCTAGTAGGTTGGGGCTCGCGACCTCGGACTTGCTAGGGATGCGCGCAATGATGTATGTATGTGGTACAAGCCGGGGACCCCAAATGATGTTATGATGATTATGTTTAAGCAATGAAAAGTATGTTTTAAAAGTTAAGCATCCTTATGTATATGCATTCCACTCATGCATCCATTCATGTTATGCATTATGCTATGTTGATAAGATTTTATGCTTACGTTTCATGTTAAGAAGTATGCATGAGAATGAATGAATTATGCCATGCTTAGAATGTTCACTGTGTTTACGATATGCCATGAATTATGCCATGCTTAGAATGTTCACTATATTTATGATTTATGCCATGAATTATGCCATGCTTAGAATGTTCACTATGTTTACGATATGCCATGAATTATGCCATGCTTAGAATGTTCACTATGTTTATGATTCATGCCATGAATTATGCCATGCTTAGAATGGTCACTATGTTTACGATATGCCATGAATTATGTCATGCTTAGAATGTTCACTATGTTTATGAATTGTGCCATGAGAATGAATGAATTATGCCATGCTTAGAATGTCTATGATGTTTATATTTATGCCATGTATCATGCCATGCTTAGAATGTTACTATGTTTATGTTCATGCCATGCTATGTATACGATAAGTGATGCAAGATGTTATGTTCTAAGTAGAGCACCAAGTATGTTAATGTTTTATGTGCTCATTATGAGATGATGAATGATGGATGGTTTTGTGAGTAGCAAAGAGTCTTACTAAGCCTGTGTGCTTATAGTCTTATTTCCTTATACCGCAGATCATTCAAGGGGATAATGAAGGAAGCAGCAGGAGGGCAAGAACGCATGTGTGACGTTGTGACTTGGCCCAGGAACTATATGTTTACTTATGTGTTTGAATAATGACTTATGGAACCTTATGATATGATGTTATGTGAGACATGATAGAATGCTTAAGTTCAAAGTTAATATGCTAAGGTTCCCATGTCATTAAGTTAAGAATGGTAACAGGGCATGTATAAGTTAAAGTTATTCCGCTGCCTTATGATGTCTACATGCCATAAGTATGTTAACGTAACGCCGCTTAGGAAAAAAAAAAAGCGGGCGTTACAATTCCCGTCGAAGAAGGGTGGTCGTGTAGTGGAGTATCCCTCTTGAAACGCCATTATATTTGCTCCGGTTGACGGTGAGTTCTTCCAAAATGAACCGGCTCTGATACCAACTGATGGATCGCATGGCGTGCTTGAGGGGGGGGGTGTGAATAACACTTTTTTGATCGTTTCTCTACAAAGTCATTAGCGCAGCGGAAACAATAATATGTAAAAGAAAATAATAGCAATGCTAACAATGAAAGTTTACTTGGAATCCACCCAGATGGGTGACTAATCCAAGGATCCACGTCGTACACCACTTCCATATGAAAAATTCTCCTTCAGGTGAAGAAACCTTTATAATGGTGAGTTTTGGCAGTCGACTGCCCTCTGGCCAGTCGACTACCCACTCACTCCCAGCCAGTCTTCACATAGTCCTTCTCGTATGCCTTCAGGTTCACTCCTTGGCTCGCCCCTTGAAGTCATCTTCCTCTGGCTCTTGTCCCTCGGATGTGCACACAAGCCTCCCTTGGCTTGCCTCCATGCCACCCTTCATGTGTGCCCTTGAAGTCCACTTCCCGGCTTGCCCTTGGAGTCCTCCTCCCTCGACTCTTGTCCCTCAGATATGTCCACCATGTGTGATTCTCCAAGTCCTACAAACTCAATCACACACATCAAATACAACATAACACTCTAACCTTGAACATATTCACCCACACACATCAAAACCATGATCTTCCAATCATTTAAGGGTTGATTGCCTCAACAACAATAACACTAGATGCGTATTTATATTAGTATATGCATAAAAGTCCTTTACTTTGTATTATAGATAACATGGTGTGTGGTGACACACGGAAGATCATATTATCAGTTCCTTGCCTAGTATAAACAGTGGCTCACAGCCGATATGGAATTAGACAAACCATCGGGATGGTTGTAGTGTAATTAGGTGTGATTTGTCTTGACCATAGAATTACACTAGTGTGCTTTGTGTGCATTGAGCAGGACCAAAACCAGAGGTCATCCAATTTGTACTGACTTGATAATTGGATTAGACCTCGGATTTATTATGGAGTACAATCCCTAAATCCCGATATAATAACGGGTATGTATAGTTAATAATTATTTCTTTGATTTACCAATGAGCGTGATTTATTATGCTAAATCAATAGGCCTAGTAAGTTAGGAAATAATATTAATTATATGGTGTGTCATTGATTATTGACGGAATCCATGTCCTGGTGAGTCGGGATGATGATGCCCCCTTGATGAGTTCATAAGGTTCATCATGTTAAACCCTGCAGGTAGATTTGATCCAACATGATAATAAAGTTGAGTGGTACTAGTCAAGGAACCAGAAGTTGATTAATTAAAATTGTCAGTAATTTAAATGAATCGACGGACATTCGATATCTTAAACACGGGGGGATGGATGACTCATAATAGGTGGAGCCCATATGTAAATATGGGGGTTGGTGAGGTAATTCAATGAGGATCCTTTAGTGGAATGGATCTTCATTAATGGATCAGGTTTGGATCCATTAGCAGGCGAAGATCCAACTCCTCGTCATGGCCCCTATCGTAGCCCTATATATATGTTGGGACCGGGTGCATGTTGACAAGGATACGGGTTCGTAAAATTTTAAATTTTTACGTGCAGCGGAAGAATTAGCATGAAATAATTTCTCAAATTATTTTAACCACGTATCTAGCATGCAACCTTATGATGTGTGGACATGATCATAAATTAAAACTTTGCGGAAAAGTAAACTAATTTACTTTGTACCTCGCGTAACTCGAAGAAAGGGACGAGATCCAACCGTAGCGTCCCTTGGAAGCTCCGCCTCTATTCGCGTCCATGACGAGTTCTCTTCTGGATGACTTCGCAAAGCCACGAGTTTTGTGTCGACGAGAACTACTAGATTCTCCAAAGACACAACTTGAAGATCAAGAGAGAAGAAAGGAAACTAACCACCAAGAGACGGAATCTAAATTCCGAGAAGGAAGGAGATGCGACCCGCTTCTTCTTCTTTGATGCCTCCTTGGTGGATGTTGCTCACGCCAACCCTAGGTCGTGTGAGGTGCGCCGGCCCTAGGAAGCAAGGAGGGCGCCGGCCCTAAGGGGAAGAGAGAGGGAGAGAATAAGAGAGAGAGAGGGAGAGAATTAATCTCTTGATTAATCTCTTAATTAGCTTTTCAAGGCTTGCCTTTGGTTCCTTTATATAGTAGCCTCTCCCTTGCCAAGTCTCCCTCTTAACGGAATTTTCATAAGAAATTTATCCTATAAATTTTCTTATGAATTATTCCGTTTAAACCAAGTTTTATTATAACTAACTTTATAATAAAACAAATTCATCTCTCCTTTTATTATGGAATAAATTTTACAAGAAATTTATAAAATTTCTTATTATGGAAAAATCAATTCATAATTGATTTTATAAAATTAAAATAAACCATTCCATGGATCATTTTAATTTTCATAAAAAGAATAAATTTCTATAAATTTATTTATATAAATTTTTTTATACAAATTTATTTATTCATAATTTATAAAACAAATCGTGCTAGATTTATTTTATTAATTAAACCAATTAAATTGGTTTCTCCCCAATGATGTGGCCGGCCAAACCAAAGGGGTTTGGCACCCTCATTGGCTGGCCAAACTGAGCTGAACCGATCATGAATTAAACTCATTTAATTCGCCTAATAAGCCTTCAAAAGACTTAGCCATTTTAAGCTTCCGTTGCGCCTCAGATTAACTCAGATTCGACTTATTTCTCTTGATTGGAAAATCCAATTTTCAACTCGTTTTAAATCCCTCGGATTACTCGTAGTGCGTGTGACTAAATAGGCTTTCGATTTATGTTGGCCGTCTATAATCAACCAATTATAGAATGATCATGAGTGGCACCTAGTAGTACATCATGACCCCCAATTAATCGAAAGATCAACGGTTGACCTCAGAAGTAATTCTGAAACCCTTCAGCAGCTATAATGAGCTGTGCCTCATTCCCTTCACCATCTTATACCCACTTGGTTCAGGACACGGTCTTTATGTGTCAGTCCCCACTAGGCTGACTACGTCACACCTAGCCCAAGTAATGTCTTTCTCGTCCAACGGATTCTAATTACTCTCATGTTTCCTAGAGATTCATACTCGAAACATGTTATGCTCTGGCCAGAGGCTTCAAGTAACAATCTGATGATAGGCCTTGGGTATACATCTCCTCGCAAGGAGTGGTGAATTCTTTGTAGGCTGTTCAAACATCTTCGGGCACATCGGCTTATACCCAACCATCCTGGGTCCACACCTCCTTAGAGATGCTTGCTTAAGATGTCAAAGTATAAGTCTCCATGACCAAGATGACTTGAACACCGCAAGTCAAAGGAATATCGCACTTAAGCTGCAGTAAGAACTTCATTGACATATCTACATGTAGATTCCCATATGAAGTCTTACAGCCAGTCACTCCAATGAACTAGTTCCCTTAACTAGCATCCATATTTATCTCCGGACATCCCAATGTCACCAGCCAATGAGAATCAGCTGATTAGAGAATAACCCATGCTAGTCTCAACAGAATTGATAGTGTCCGTATTTATCAATTCATCGACTAGGGACAATTTTAATACTTCACAATTGCACATGTAGAGATAATCACTAGTTGTGAATTCATCACAAATTCTCTCATGCTGTGAATTATATTACGGACATTCAGTAAATGAGTTTAAGATCTCAATCAAATACACGAACATGTATACTCAAATAGTGAATATTCATTTATTAAAGTAAATGATTACAATCATAAGGCGATTGCCTTAGGACACTTCTCTCATATTACTAACAAACTCCCACTTGGCCTAATGCCAATCGCTACGGTATCCAATACCACAGGCTCTAACATGACCCTCAAACTTGCTTTGAGGCAAGGCCTTAGTTAAAGGATCCGCTAAATTCCTTTCAGTGGGAATTTTCTCAATTTGTATATCATTCCTACTTATAATCTCTCTGATCAGATGATAGCGGCGAAGCACGTGTTTGGATCGCTGATGAGACCTTGGTTCCTTTGCTTGTGCAATAGCTCCATTGTTGTCGTAGTAAACCGGCACTGCTTCATCAATGGTTGGAACCACACCAAGTTCGGAGACGAACTTCTTGATCCAGACTGCTTCCTTTGCTGCTTCCGAAGTTGCGATATATTCCGCTTCCGTGGTAGAATCCGCTACGGTGTCTTGTTTGGAACTCTTCCAACTTATTGCGCCTCCATTCAAAGTAAATACGTATCCAGACTGAGATTTGGAATCATCCTTATCTGTCTGGAAACTGGCATCTGTATACCCACGTATTACCATATCTCCTTCTCCATATATTAGGAACACATCCTTAGTTCTTCTTAAGTACTTAAGGATTGTCTTGACAGCCGCCCAATGATCCATTCCTGGATCCGACTGGTATCTGCTTGTGACGCTCAGAGCATACGATACATCGGGCCTTGTACATAACATAGCATACATGATAGATCCTATCGCGGATGCATAAGGAATCTTATTCATGCAAATCCTCTCGTCTTCTGTGCGCGAACACATAGACTTTGAAAGGTTGATCCCATGCCTGATGGGAAGGTAACCTTTCTTGGATTCCGACATGCTAAACCTTTTTAGCACTCGGTCTATATACGTAGACTATGAAAGACCAAGCAACCGTTTTGATCTATCTCTATAGATTCTAATCCCAAGGATATAGGTTGCTTCTCCCAGGTCTTTCATGGATAAAGTTTTGGACAACCAAATTTTAACTGACTGCAAGACTGATATATCGTTTCCTATAAGAAATATGTCATCGACATATAATACTAGGAATACGACTGCACTCCCACTAACCTTCTTGTACACACAAAGTTCGTCTGGATTTTGTGAGAAATCAAACTCTTTGATTGTCTCATCAAAACGGATGTTCCAGCTCCTGGATGCTTGCTTCAGTCCATATATGGATCGCCGAAGCTTGCATATTTTGGTTTTATCAACCGATGTGAAACCTTCAGGTTGTATCATGCATACATCCTCAAGCAGGTTTCCATTAAGGAAAGTTGTTTTCACATCCATTTTCCATATCTCATAATCATAATGAGCTGCTATGGCCAGGAGCATCCGAATGAATTTAAGCATAGCTACTGGCGAATAGGTTTCGTCATAATCAATTCCTTGTTTCTGACGATATCCTTTTGCCACTAATCTAGCCTTAAAGGTAACAACATTACCTTCCATGTCGATTTTCTTCTTGAAAACCCACTTGCACCCTATGGGCTTAATCCCTTCAGGTGGGTTAACCAAGTCCCATACTTGATTTTCGTACATGGAATCCATTTCCGACTTCATGGCTTCAAGCCATTTGTCCCTTTCTGAACTTTTCAGAACATCTTCATAACTGATAGGTTCATCATCGCTTATGAGTAACACGTCGTTCGATTCACTTATGAGAAATCCGTATCTCTCTGGAATATTGCGTGTCCTATCAGACCTTCGAAGAGGTGGTGTTGTTTTAGGTTCAACTGATAGCTCATCATTATGAGTTATTGGTTGTGGGTCTAGACTAGGTGTCTCTGTAATGTCTATTGGAGTTTCTTGAACTTTATCAAGTTCAATTCCACTCCCACTGTTTTCTTGTAAAAGAAATTCCCTTTCCAGAAATAAAGCATGCCTTGAAACAAACACCTTTTGTTCCAAGGGATGATAGAATTGGTAACCCTTCGTTTCCTTAGGGTATCCAATAAATAGACATTTATCAGACTTAGCATCCAATTTGTCTGATACAGTCCGCTTCACATAAGCAGGACAACCCCATATCTTAAGGTGAGTTAAGTGAGGTTTCTTACTATTCCATGTCTCATATGGAGTAGTTGAGACTACCTTGATCGGGACTCTGTTTAGCAAGTAAACAGTTGTCTTAAGTGTATAGCCCCAAAAGGATTTTGGAAGAGTTGCATGATTCATCATCGACCTAACCATGTCCATCAAGGTTCGGTTGCGCCTCTCAGATACACCATTATGCTGTGGTGTATACGGCGGAGTCCATTGGGACAATATCCCATTGTCCCTAAGATAATCTTGAAACTCTTGACTTAGGTATTCACCACCCCGATCGGATCGAAGTATCTTAATACTTTTGCCAAGCTGTTTCTCTACTTCATTTCTGAACTCTTTGAATTTCTCAAAAGCTTCAGACTTGTGTTTCATCAAGAACACATACCCGAATCGTGAGTGATCATCGATAAAGGTAATGAAGTAGCTATAGCCTCCTTTCGCAAGAGTTGACATTGGTCCACATACATCAGTATGTATTAGACCAAGCAATTCTCCCACTGGATTACCTTTTCCAGAGAAGGGTAATTTGGTCATCTTACCTTTTAAGCATGATTCGCATGTATCAAATGAACCGGGTTCAGATGATTCTAGAATTCCACATCGGTGTAATTCGGTCATGCGTTTCTTACTTACATGGCCAAGACGGCAATGCCAAGTGTAGGAGTCTATTCGATTATCTATTCGAGCACGTTTGTTGGTAACTTCGATATTGAAAACGTCATTGGATAAATCTAACGTGTAGATACCATTGCACAAAGTTCCATTCCCATAAAGAACTCCATTTAAAGTTATGTAACAACAATTGTTACTAAAAGTTAAATGATAACCCTTTTCATTCAAACATGAAATAGATACAATGTTCTTTATTAACGAAGGAACAAAATAACAATTATCCAATTCTAAGACACGTCCAGTGGGGAGCTTTAGCAAATATGTTCCGATGGCAACAGCAGCAATTTTTGCTCCATTTCCAACTCGCAAATTTGCTTCTCCTTTGACTAGTCTTCTTCTATTCCTTAGCCCCTGTATGTCATTACATATATGTGAGCTACACCCAGTATCAAGTACCCAGGTATTTGAGGAAATAGAGTGACATTCAATAACGAAGATACCTGAAGAGGATGGGGCATCGGATGCCTTATTCTTCAAGGACTCAAGATAAACCTTGCAGTTTCTTCGCCAGTGACCCTCCTTGCCACAATGATGGCAAGTTCCTTTTGGTTTCTTTTCAGTTTTTTTGGCCTTTTTCTTCTTTCCCTTATTCTGTTTTTTTTGGGCTTCCTCTTAGAACCTTTCTTCGAGGAACCAACTAACAGTACCGTCTTCTGATCCTGCTTCACAGAAGGCTCTACAGTCTTCAGCAGGTTGAGCAACTCAGGAAACTGGTCTGGAGTTGCATCTTCAGGAGGACGGTTAGGAAGTTGTTCTTCAAGGACATAAGCAAGCTTCTCTGCCTTGAGGACTATCCTCAGGTTTCGAAGCCAGTCCATGAAGTTTGGCCCAGTCAGTTTATTGGTGTCCAAAATGGAACGCAAGTTTAGAGAAGACATGATCGAGTGATTAACCTAGAAATACAAATTGAGCTTATGTGAGAAGAATGATAAAGAATGTATCAATATACATTAATTAAAAATCCTATTTATTTTCCAAATTGAATAACCCTTTTTATCAATTCGGGAGATTGTAGGAACATCTCCAAATAGGTTGATATCTAACCATAGATAAGAACAACCATGGCTGTGGCCATCAAGTTATTCTTAGCTATGAAGGTAGGTAATTATACCGATTACATATCACATATATGTAACTATCACTTTATGCTATCAACTAATTGAATGTTTGCATAAATCATTAGGTTGTTAACTCATTAACAAGTATGCGACATTATACATAGCACCCAACTGCACCTCTCTTTGCATCGACCTTGGCTGTGGCACAACAAATCAATGCTCCAAGCTTAAGGCTGACCCATTAATCAAGAAATAGTTTTAATATGGTTGGAGTTCATTCAACCGTTTAGTCAGGCTTGGATGTGTCCAACAACCAAAACTAAGGATTGACCTCTGACTCCAACTATATTATTCGTAAACTAATTCCATGGTTTGAACATGTTGAGGTTCAAGCCGAGCATGGATGTGTCCATCAACCCAAACGAGAAACAAAACTCCGATTCTAACCATATTAACGGAAGGTGTTGGCCTTAATATTTTGTTAGGGGTTTTGGGTCTCATCCTTTCTTTTCTAAGCACATTCATGACATATAATTATGTCATGACTAACGATTTCCATAATAAAGTATGTATGTGACTTAATTTATCAAGTCCCATGAATTGAATTAGGAACCGGATTTCCTAATTCTAATTTCATACTTTATTAAAGGAATTATTTTGGAAAACAATTTCCTAAATTGTCATAATCAATTTCGGAAATAATATGTTTAAGACTTTGATTTTTCTAAATCAAATCTTATTAAATTAAGAGACAAATCCCTTAATTCAACCACATATTATTTTCATGAAAATCTCATTTGTGAAACTCTATAGGAAACCATTTTCCTAATTAATTTTGGAGACAACAATATGTAAGAGCATCACCTCTAAAATCATATTTTATTCATGGATTTAATTAATTACAACAAATCGTTTTCTAAGGGTGGCTCCCCGAGGCTCAGATACCCAAAGAAAAGTAATTTGTCGTAAATCCAATTTGGTCCGCTTCGGAAGCGTAACCAAATTAAACATGACAATTTCATTTAAAATTGGGAAATTAAATTACAACAACTAACATTAAATTGGACGGCTCCCCGAGGCTCAATCCAAAATAAAGAATTTTGTTGTCAATTTAAAAACCAATTCAAATTTAATTGTCAATTAATTGTCCATAAATTTGTCTAGACTTTCTTGAAAGAAAGTGCCCAAAATTGCGAGATTTCATAATAGGTTTTCAGAATAATTGTAAGTTTCTGGTACAAAGAAAACTTACATATTTCCAAAATTGGAAAATTTCTAAAATAGAAAATTTCCAAAATTGGAAAGTTTCCAAAGATGGGAAGTTTTCACAATTATCATAAAATTTCAGAAACTAGGATATTTCAAACGTTTGCGAAATTTCATGAGGATTTCCAAACTTTGAAATTCCTAAATCTAAAATTTATAATAATTGGAAAATTTCCATAATTGAAAATTTTTCCAAAATTTAGATTATGACAAAGTTTTCCACAAAACAATTATATGATTATGTCGAACACTAACTGGCTCTGATACCACTGTTGGGACCGGGTGCATGTTGACAAGGATACGGGTTCGTAAAATTTTAAATTTTTACGTGCAGCGGAAGAATTAGCATGAAATAATTTCTCAAATTATTTTAACCACGTATCTAGCATGCAACCTTATGATGTGTGGACATGATCATAAATTAAAACTTTGTGGAAAAGTAAACTAATTTACTTTGTACCTCGCGTAACTCGAAGAAAGGGACGAGATCCAACCTTAGCGTCCCTTGGAAGCTCCGCCTCTATTCGCGTCCACGCCGAGTTCTCTTCGGGATGACTTCGAAAAGCCACGAGTTTTGTGTCGACGAGAACTACTAGATTCTCCAAAGACACAACTTAAAGATCAAGAGAGAAGAAAGGAAACTAACCACCAAGAGACGGAATCTAAATTCCGAGAAGGAAGGAGATGCGACCCGCTTCTTCTTCTTCTTCTTTGATGCCTCCTTGGTGGATGTTGCTCACGCCAACCCTAGGTCGTGTGAGGTGCGCCGGCCCTAGGAAGCAAGGAGGGCGCCGGCCCTAAGGGGAAGAGAGAGGGAGAGAATAAGAGAGAGAGAGGGAGAGAGAATTAATCTCTTGATTAATCTCTTAATTAGCTTTTCAAGGCTTGCCTTTGGTTCCTTTATATAGTAGCCTCTCCCTTGCCAAGTCTCCCTCTTAACGGAATTTTCATAAGAAATTTATCCTATAAATTTTCTTATGAATTATTCCGTTTAAACCAAGTTTTATTATAACTGACTTTATAATAAAACAAATTCATCTCTCCTTTTATTATGGAATAAATTTTACAAGAAATTTATAAAATTTCTTATTATGGAAAAATCAATTCATAATTGATTTTATAAAATTAAAATAAACCATTCCATGGATCATTTTAATTTCCATAAAAAGAATAAATTTCTAGAAATTTATTTATATAAATTTCTTTATATAAATTTATTTATCCATAATTTATAAAACAAATCGTGCTAGATTTATTTTATTAATTAATCCAATTAAATTGATTTCTCCCCAATGATGTGGCCGGCCAAACCAAAGGGGTTTGGCACCCTCTTTGGCCGGCCAAACCGAGCTGAACCGATCGCGAATTAAACTCATTTAATTCGCCTAATAAGCCTTCAAAAGACTTAGCCATTTTAAGCTTCCGTTGCGCCTCTTATTAACTCAGATTCGACTTATTTCTCTTGATTGGAAAATCCAATTTTCGACTCGTTTTAAATCCCTCGGATTACTCATAGTGTGTGTGACTAAATAGGCTTTCGATTTATGTTGGCCGTCTATAATCAACCAATTATAGAACGATCATGAGTGACACCTAGTAGTACATCATGACCCCCAATTAATCGAAAGATCAACGGTTGACCTCAGAAGTAATTCTGAAACCCTTCAGCAGCTATAATGAGCCGTGCCTCATTCCCTTCACCATCTTATACCCACTTGGTTCAGGACACGGTCTTTATGTGTCAGTCCCCACTAGGCTGACTACGTCACACCTAGCCCAAGTAATGTCTTTCTCGTCCAACGGATTCTAATTACTCTCATGTTTCCTAGAGATTCATACTCGGAACATGTTATGCTCTGGCCAGAGGCTTCGAGTAACAATCCGACGATAGGCCTTGGGTATACATCTCCTCGAAAGGAGTGGTGAATTCTTTGTAGTTGTTCAAACATCTTCGGGCACATCGGCTTATACCCAACCATCCTGGGTCCACACCTCCTTAGAGATGCTTGCTTAAGATGTCAAAGTATAAGTCTCCGTGACCAAGATGACTTGAACACCACAAGTCAAAGGAATATCGCACTTAAGTTGCAGTAAGAACTTCATTGACATATCTACATGTATATTCCCATATGAAGTCTTACAGCCAGTCACTCCAATAAACTAGTTCCCTTAACTAGCATCCATGTTTATCTCCGGACATCCCAATGTCACCAGCCAGTGAGAATCAGCTGATTAGAGAATAACCCATGCTAGTCTCAACAGAATTGATAGTGTCCGTATTTATCAATTCATCGACTAGGGACAATTTCAATACTTCACAATTACACATGTAGAGATAATCACTAGTTGTGAATTCATCACAAATTCTCTCATGCTGTGAATTGTATTACGGACATTCAGTAAATGAGTTTAAGATCTCAATCAAATACACGAACATGTATACTCAAATAGTGAATATTCATTTATTAAAGTAAATGATTACAATCATAAGGCGATTGCCTTAGGACACTTCTCTCATATTACTAACAAACTCCCACTTGGCCTAATGCCAATCGCTACGGTATCCAATACCACAGGCTCTAACATGACCCTCAAACTTGCTTTGAGGCAAGGCCTTAGTTAAAGGATCTGGTAAATTCCTTTCAGTGGGAATTTTCTCAATTTGTATATCATTCCTACTTATAATCTCTCTGATCAGATGATAGCGGCGAAGCATGTGTTTGGATCGCTGATGAGACCTTGGTTCCTTTGCTTGTGCAATAGCACCATTGTTGTCGTAGTAAACCGGCACTGCTTCATCAATGGTTTGAACCACACCATGTTCGGAGACGAACTTCTTGATCCAGACTGCTTCCTTTGCTGCTTCCGAAGTTGCGATATATTCCGCTTCCGTGGTAGAATCCGCTACGGTGTCTTGTTTGGAACTCTTCCAACTTATTGCGCCTCCATTCAAAGTAAATACGTATCCAGACTGAGATTTGGAATCATCCTTATCTGTTTGGAAACTGGCATCTGTATACCCACGTATTACCATATCTCCTTCTCCATATATTAGGAACACATCCTTAGTTCTTCTTAAGTACTTAAGGATTGTCTTGACAGCCGCCCAATGATCCATTCCTGGATCCGACTGGTATCTGCTTGTGACGCTCAGAGCATACGATACATCGGGCCTTGTACATAACATAGCATACATGATAGATCCTATCGCGGATGCATAAGGAATCTTATTCATGCAAATCCTCTCGTCTTCTGTCCGCGGACACATAGACTTTGAAAGGTTGATCCCATGCCTGATGGGAAGGTAACCTTTCTTGGATTCCGACATGCTAAACCTTTTTAGCACTCGGTCTATATACGTAGACTGCGAAAGACCAAGCAACCGTTTTGATCTATCTCTATAGATTCTAATCCCAAGGATATAGGTTGCTTCTCCCAGGTCTTTCATGGAGAAAGTTTTGGACAACCAAATTTTAACTGACTGCAAGACTAATATATCGTTTCCTATAAGTAATATGTCATCGACATATAATACTAGGTTAGTTTCTTCAAGTTAGGTCAAAGACACTTAGGTGTTGATGGTAGATTAATAGTATAGATATTATTTTTCCTAACTCCCTTAAGGGTTATTTCTGAGTCATGTAAGTTCTTAATAAGGTAGTCAGGGTTAGTAAAGGTGACTACATAACCTGTATCACATAACTGACTAATGCTAAGCAGGTTAAATTTAAAATTTTCAACCAATAAAATATTTTTGATAATAAAATCCGAATTTAACTCGATATTACCTGACCCAATTACCTTAAGTGTGGCATTGTTGCCAAATGCCACTGAGCCTAGATTTTTGTACTTGATTTTAGTGAACTTCAATTTATCCCTAGTCATATGTCTGGAGCATCCACTATCCAACATCCACTGGTCCAAACCATTATGTTCCTACACATAAAGTATTCTGATTTGGATTAATTTACGTAGAGGTGTACGAATAGATTGATTGAATTTCACTATCTAGTTTGTCTTACCCAGTCTGGGTTATCAATCATGTTATTCCTTTGAGTATATTTGTGAGACAGTTTTTTAACTTAAAATATGTTAAGTTGAATTTTTGAAGAATTTGTTAAACTGAATTTTGAAAATATTAAGTTAAATTTTGAATTTTAAAAATATTAAGTTAAGTTAAATTTTGAAAATATTAAGTTAAATTGAATTTTAAAAATATTAAGTTAAATTGAATTTTGAAAATGTTAAGTTAAATTGAATTTTGAAAATATTAAGTTAAATTAAATTAACTCAAATTTTGAATTTGATTAAATGTATATTAAGGGTAGGATTAATTGAGTTGGTTAGGTTGAACTACATTATTAGGTCCTAGATATCTCACCCAATTCTAAGTGACAAAACAGGTTTCCTTATCTGTTTTATGAGATGTATTAATTTTATCTTGTTTTTATGTTAACTCTATGATTTAATTGAAACTTGTGTTAGATTTGGGTTTAACAATTAATAAGTTGAAAATAAATTTCTATAATCGGCTTCCAGGTCTTGGTGAGGCACAGAGGCCTTCTTTGGCGTAGCCTTATTTGATCATCAACCCTTTCCTAGACAAAGCATTTTAAAGAAATTTTATTCTCAAATTACTTATTGAGAAATCCTAGTCTAACTAGTTGAGGATTTAGCGAGGTAGCTTCGGTTAGTTCCACCTGACTAATAGGATCAGATAGGGTACGCCTTACCCTACCTGACTTTTTAAACAAGTTTCCCTAATGTACTATCATCTCACCCCTTCCTAATACTAGGTTGTGCAAGTTTTAGTTAAGTCAGATCCTTATCTAAACAATCCTAAGTCTAAGCATGATATTTTGCAAAAAATAAAAACAAGCATTAAACAGAAAAAAAATTATCTAATTATGAAAATGGTTTTTATATTGGCTCCCCTTGGACTAAAGCCTCGGTATGGATTAGGCAAGATGTGAATCTTGTCCTTGGGAATCCAATATTGGTTCGGTCTGGTTTAATTTGTCAAGCATAATTCGGGACCCATGCTTGGACTCGGGTTCTACTTGGGTTCACCGTAGAGTAGTACGATCTATATTGTGAGTTGGTTCAATAACCATGTCTGGATCGGTTCAGAACTGATTTTTGCTTTCCAAGAATCATGTCAAGATTCTTGGAATCCAAAGAAAATCATTCCAAAGCAACTCTTAGTTCCTTAACTTGATTTTTCGAGGAATTCTCCTCCGCAAGTTTTTGGGCTTGAGTGGAGGTTCCTTCCTGAACGGGTTCAGTCAAGGGACTAGAGTAGACTCCCTCTTTCAAGATTTTGACTTCCTGTCGGAGGGACTCAACCCTAACATTGGCTTTAGCCAACTTATGAGATAGGTACGATATTAAGTCATACAATTGAGATTCGGGGTAACCTCTTACCGTTATTTGCCCGTCTTCCGAAATTGAAAGTCTTCCAGTTCTGACATTCTCTTTTGTTTCTGATTCCAATACGGTGTCGAGGTTCTCCGAAGCAGTCGCACGAGGAGGTTGGAGTGTGGTATTTCGTCTTCTTCTTTTGAAGAGGATTCGTCCCACGTAGATTTAAGAGGTTTCTTCCTCCGGTTCTTCTTGTTGTCCTTCAAGCTGGGACACTCTGACTTGTAGTCTTATTACACCCATAACAGGTGACTTCAGCTTTGGCCTTTTTGCTGATGGACGGTTCAGTTGGATCATCCTTATCTTGGTTCGCCTTCTTTCTCTTCATTTGTCCCTTGATCATTTTGTACTGACTTCGGGCCAATCGAACTAGCTCTGGATAATTGATTCCATCGTCGTCAGACTTTGAGTCGGAGTCTGACTCGGGAATTGATTACACCTTCTTCTTTTGTTTTGCAGAGGCTTTACCTGCAAAAAGAGCTAACCCTTTCTCGACCATTGAGGCGAGAGTTTGTTCGTGTAGTTCTAATTCAGAGAATAATTCATCTAATTTAATATCTGAAAGATTCCTAGAAACCTTGTAAGCATCTACCTTCGATGCCCACAAAGAATTTCGTGGGAATGAGTTTAAGGTATACCTGATTAGATAACGGTTTTCTACCTTGTGACCTATCGTGTGTAGACCGTTCATGATTTCTTGGATTCTTGCATGTAGCTGAGCGGCCGTTTCACCGTCTTGCATTTTGATCGTATATGATTTGTTGAGGAGGAGGTCTCTCTTGCTGATTCTTATGGTTGACATCCCCTCGTTCAACTCGATCAACTTACTCCACAGATCCTTAGCACTGTTGAATGGGTTGACGCGGTTGAGTTCTTCCTTCGTCAGTCCATATTGGAGAGTTTGAGTGTCTTTTGCGTCCGCTTCTATCTTCTTCATGAGCGAGGCGTCCCACTCAGAGTACCCTTGGATTTCTCCTTGCGCTTTTTTGGGGATTTCTAGTACAGACTGGATGATAATCCACATTTCCACTGAGTTTTCAGGTGGACCTCCATTTTGCTCTTCCAGTAGGAAAAATCCTCACCGGAGAACAGAGGAGGGCACGTGGTACTGTAGCCTTCTTGGATGGCCATTAAGTATTCTTGAAAAATAAACAAAAACAAAAAAACTCATTTCAAAACTTTTGTCTTATATTAGTAGTGTGGTATGCAAAAAACTTGAGAACAATTCGAGTGGTGTTGCACCAACCTCGAAGAACTAAGAAAAATAAAATAAAAAAAATTTAAATGAAAAAAAATCGATTCCGAAAAACTACTGAGTTGGCGATTTCACCAAGGTTGAGCAACCCGCTCTGATACCACTTGTGGGATCATTGTAATCGGTAAAGGGGGGGTGAATAACGATTACGTAAAATTTTCGGAAAACAATCAGAACGCAATGGAAGAAATAAAAATCACAACGCTAACAAGTTTTCTTTTTTACTTGGCTCGGAGTCATTGACGGCTCCTACTCCAAGGCCCACGGTCCTTGACCATTTTCGTTGGGCAATTCTATAAGTTGCAAAAATATTACAGATATTTAAGTTGAGTATAGAATTTAAACAATGAATTAAACAATACTGACGACACCGAAAAGGATTGTAGACTATCTTGGACGGCGTGTCGACGATCTTGATCGTTTACGGCATGAACGAACTCGAGCATGGAAGAGTTCTAAAGAGCATTAGCGTGGTTGAGTTGTGAGAAAGCTTCCTTGCGTTGGAATGAGTTGATACTGAAAAGCAAGGGGTGAAGCCCCTTTTATATAGGATTCTCGGGCACCTAAGGCTTTTGGGGTGGCTGACACGTGTCGCGGATCCGTTGTGTCCCTATTCGCAGACTCGGCCAAACTTCTATCTTTTGTTCTTGGGCGCCTGGGTTCCTTGGGATGGTTGATGGCTCACGGGCGCCTGAGTTGCTGACGTGGCAGCTTGCCAGCTCAGTTGAACTCCCCGCTCGAAAACAACCATTTGGGGTGCCTGATACCTATCAGGCGCCTGGATTCCCTGGCGCCTGAATCCTCTCGGGCACTTGGGATGTAGTGGTAAAGACCACTTCACTCCTGCAACCAGGGATAGTCCAAAAACAATATACAATATAAATAATTGAAGTAAATCATAGTCAGAGCTGTCTTGGTTTGACTTTGGATTTCAAAATGAAACCCTAGGTCCAACCGACGCCTACTGTTCCCTCTTCCGGGGAACGCGTCCTCACCTACTCTTCTTAGGAGAAGTTACCTTTTGCCAACCGACTCCTCTGGTTGGACTTTTGCTCGGCCTCCAAGACTGCCAGATCTCGAGACGTCCGTTCCTCGACCCGCCTATACTTCTATCCGCAACTCTCGCTCAGCTAAGACTTCTGCCCAATCTTCCGGATTAGGACTTCGTTGCCCAGTCCACAACCAGGACTTCTTGCCCAGTCCTCGACCAGGACTTCTTGCCCTGTCCTCGACCAAAACTTATTGCTTAACCATGCTGGTCAAGACTTCGTGCCTAGGTGAACTAGGACTTTCCTGCACACTTGGTAGATCCATTAGACAACAACACATACTTAATTTTGAACCCTTTGTCATTATCAAAACCAGGTTCGATCTTGGTGCTTCCGGGACCAACAATATTCACCTCCCCCTCTATCGCTCAATCTCGATCCTACAGATTGTTAGTCGGAAAGGTCTAAGGTGTTGGTTTCGGGTGCGCATTGGGATCCTCTCCATGTCCCTGGATTTAAATTTTATTAATTAAAACAAATCCGGATGGAGATGAATAACCTAATCAACCGACTCATCATCATACTAACCGATTCAAGGACCGTTGAACAAACTTGTTGTTCAGCAATCTAACTCGTCTAAATGGTTAGCCGCGGAATAGACGATGAACGGATCACCAGTTTTTGTGTTCATCTTCGGGGTCCATGTTTAATCATCATACAATAATTAATCAAGAAGCAAGATGGAACCAAAATAAGAAGTATACATCTTGTTTACCTCACGATCTTCTATTGTATGACCTAACATCTTCTTAGACGTCGTGTGGGCGACGATCTTCCAAGAAATGAAGCCACCAAAGTAAAACCCAAGCCTTCTTCTCCTTTCTTCTTCCTTGCATCGAAACCCTAGGGTTTCCTTGTGCTTGCACTGTCGGCCAAAAAGGAGGAGAAGCCTCCTTTGTTTTCTTGCTCCGGCGTCAAGAGATGAAGAGGAAGAGGAAGAAGATGAAGAAGAACTCTTCTTCTTCCTTGTAACCCTAGCCACCGAACACCTTCCCTCTCCCTTGCTTGCCGCTGGTCACCTTTAAGCCAAGGTGGCGCCGGATCCTCTTTCTCCACTTGCTGTCAAGCCTACTAGGGAAGAAGAGAGGAGAAGGATGAAGAGAAGAAGAAGAAAGGATGAGTTTCTGTTCGATCGGAGTAAATCGATAGAGGGGGGGTGAATATCGATCTTAAAATTTTTCGGAAAAGTAGAGCGATTACGCAGCGGAAAACAAGAAAACAATCGCTAACACAAGTTCTTTTTTCTTGGTTCAGAGTCGCGATCGGCTCCTACTCCAAGGCCCACGGTCCTTGACCGTTTACGTTAGGCAATTCTATATTCGTAAAGATCTTTTACAAGTTCGAGTACAGATATAGAATTGAAATTGAAAGTACAACACTTTTTGTAATTTAAATGTTACCGACGCCCGAGGTGGATGAATGTTCGGAGCAGCGGGTCGTCGTCAGCGCTTGAATCGCGAGGTTGAGCTTGTCGGAGCGTAGGGCTTGAACGAAAGTGTTGAGAGCGATATGAGCGAGATGTCCTGAAGCCTTGGGGGTGATCCCCCTTTTATAGTCGACTCCTGGGCGCCTGTATTGAAGGGGGTGCCTGACACGTGGCCTCTCCTGCGCGAACTCTAATCCGCAGGCTCGGTCAGCGCTTATCCCCTTCAATGAGGCGCCTGAGCTGTCTGGGGCGCCTAGCTTGACTTGGTCTAGAGGCTTCGTGGCAGTTTGCGTCGATGACTTTGAAATAGCCTTGCACTGGGGTGCCTATATCAATACAGGCGCCTAGCCCAATGAGGCGCCTCACTCCATTGAGGCGCCTGAGCTGCAGAAACACCGTTCCTTCGTTTCCTACAACCAAGATTAGTTCCAAAACACAAGAAGCAAATAAAATAATAAGTTTAGACCATTGTTTACAGCCTTAGCTATCTTGGTTCTGACTTTGGGTCTCCCAAATGGAACCCTAGGTCGAACCGACGCCTAATGTTCCCTCTACGGGAAACACATCCTCACCTACTCCTCTCGAGAGAATTTACCTTTTTTGCCAACCGGCTCCTCCGGTTGGACTTTTGCCCGGCTTCACTCACCAGGTCTTCGTGCCCAGTCCTCGACCAGGTCTTAGTGCCCAACTTCACCCACCAGGTCTTCGGTGCCCAGCTTTACTCACCAGGTCTTAGTGCCCAGTGTACCTAGGAATTTCCTGCACACTCAATCAGCTTGTTAGATCACAAACAAATCTTAACTTCTGAGCCCTTTGCCATTATCAAAACACAGATTTGACTTTGGTGCTTCCGACACCAACAATCTCCCCCATTTTGATTTATGGCAACACGGTTCAAATAGTTAAGTTAAAAAGACATATTATAGTAATCTAACAGTAGTAAAAATAGAATTTTAACTCCCCCTGAATTTCACATTCTCCCCCTGAAGATTTCAATGTTATGCGGGTTTTGTAAACTTTCTAAGTGCTAAGTGTTTTTCAAGATTTTCAAAAAGAATTTATTTACTAAGAGAACTTTACTTCACACATTTGCCAACAAGTTTTTGAAAAATAGTTTAGCTCAGGCAAATTTGAAAAAAAAAAGTCTTTAGAAATGTTTTTCACAATATACTCAGAAATTTTAACGCCTTTTCGAAGTGTTTTGAAAGCACTTAGAGTTACTTTAAAAGTTTGAAGTACTTAACAAATATTTAAAGAAAATTTTAAATGTTTTAGGTACTTGAAAACTTTTTAAGCACTTGACAACATTTAGAATGAGTTTGAAACACTTAAAACCATTTTTGAAACCATTTTTTCGTACTTAAAGAATTTTGAAGTATTTAAACACCGAAAAGTACTTGAAAACTGAGCACTTAGAACTTTCTACTTTTCTTTTTGAAAAAGAGATGGAAAATTTGAATAAATTTTAAAAAAAATAAAAATTTTCCTCTTTCTTTTGTTTCTCTCCCCCTTTGACATATATCAAAAAACATTTATACTAATTATAGCAAGTAAATTAGAGCTAGTAAGATATTGAAATTATGTTTTGAACCAACTCTAAAAAAAATTAGACCAAACCAATTTAGACTGATCTTGTTCGGGTCATGTCTAACCATGTTAGCTACTTACTAACTGTCATAAACAGTAGCTTTTGCTAGGGTTAGTCAAGTTAACTGTTCTGATCAAGTTAGATTTTTAAGCTTGACACATAACCTGATTGTTGGTCAATTTGTATTTATTGCCCCAATTACTACAGATGCACTGACTTAAAGCATCTTGAATCAAGTCATAGACCTAAGCATCTCAACCCAGTCTAGGTTATCAATCAAAAGTACCCTAAGGTGCTTGTGAGATGCTGGCTTCTAGATCTATAGGTGCATGCAGTTCTAGGGTTAGGGCCTAAGCTAAGCCCATTTGTGAAAAAGCCCTAGTTTTGAAGGGGATAGTTTTTGAAATAAAACTAAGTCAGAAAATCATCTTGAATTTCAAAAACTTAAAAGATGAAAAATTTGCAAAAATTTTCAAAGAAACTTTAAGAAAAAAATAGGAAAAGTTTTTAGGAAAACAATATAGATCAGTCATATTCTACTAAGCACAACCCTAACTGCCTTCTTAGTGAGCTAAACTTAGACTCAGGTAAGGGTTGGTAAAGATATCAGCTAAGTTGGATTTTGAGTCTACATGTTCAAGTACTATTTCACCCCTGGCTACATGATCCCTTACAAAATGATGTTTAACTTCTATATGTTTTGTTCGGGATTATTGAATTGAGTTTTTAGTCAAGTTGATTGAGCTAATGTTATCAATATAAACTTGGGTTTGGGTGTAGTCAAGCTAGAAGTCCTTAAGAGTGTGCATCATCCACAAAAGTTATGCTACACATTCTCCTAGGGCAACATATTCTGCTTCTGTTATGGACAGTGCTACGCAGTGTTGCTTTCTGCTACGCAGTAGTTGGCAGCTTCTACTTGTACTTTTTCTATCTAACTTGCATCCAGTATAGTCAGAGTCAGAATATCCTGACAATGCAAAAGTGGAAGTCCTAGGATACCAAATCCCTACATTTAGGGTACCCTTAATGTACCTAAGTACTCGTTTTAGGGCTGCTAAGTGAGATTTCTTAGCACAAGTTTGGTACCTAGCACACATTCCTACAGAAAATAGGATATCAGGTCTGCTAGCTATAAGATAAAGTAGACTACCAATTATACTTCAGTATAGCTTAAGATCTAGAGGCTTACCTTCAGGATCACTATCAATTTTGACATTTGTGGTCATAGAGGTACTTATACTTTTGGAGTTGTCCATTTTAAATTTCTTTATTAACTCTTTAGCATACTTGGATTGGTGAACATAATTACCATCTCTAGTTTGCTTAATTTGCAACTCTAAGAAAAAGTTGAGCTCACCTACCAAGCTCATTTCGAATTCAGTTTCCATTATTTTTACAAATTCTTTTAGAATGTTTGAGTTGGTGGATCCAAAAAATATATTGTCAACATAAATTTGGGCAATAAAAATATTATTTTCTAAGGTTTTAACAAAAAGGGTGGAGTCAATCTGACCTTAGTTAAATTCCTTATAAATAAGATAGGTTGATAAACGTTCATACCATGCCCTAGGTGCTTGTTTCAACCCATAAAGTGCTTTTCTAAGTTTAAAGACATATTCAGGTTTTTCTAGGTCCTCAAATCCTGGTGGTTGTCCTACATAGACTTCTTCTTTGATAAACCCATTTAGAACGGCTGACTTAACATCCATTTGGTATAGCTTGAACCCTCTATGGGCTGCAAAGGCTAACAACATTCTAATTGACTCAAGTCTGGCTACTGGGGCATAGGTTTCGTCATAGTCTAACCCTTCGACCTAACTAAACCCTTTAGCTACTAAACGGGTTTTATTTCTAACTATTTCCCCTTGATCATTCAATTTATTTCTGAACACCCACTTAGTATCTATAACAGATTTACCTTCAGGTTTAGGCATTAGTTCCCAGACTTGATTTCTTTCAAATTAGGCTAACTCCTCCTACATAGCTATGATCCATTCAGGATCAGGTAGGGCTTCCTCTATAGTCTTAGGTTCAATTTTTGAAATTAACGTGATTTGACTAAGATTTCTATAGGAGGACCTAGTTCTGACTTCTAACGTTGGATCACTCATAATTTGATCAGAAGGGTGACTGAGTCGGGGTTTCTTGGTTCTTCTAGTACTAGGTTCAATCTCATGTCCGGCTGGACGGTTTGGTTCAACTACTAGGGTCGGTTCTGTTATAGGTTTAGTTGAGACCTCAGTAGTTGGTTCAAGAGTCAGTTCATTTAGAGGTTCACTTAATGGTTCAATTGATGGTTTAATTGTTGGTTCATTGTCTTCCTGATCAGTATTTGATTGGTTCAATTTTTGATTATCAGGTTTTGGTTCAATTTCCTCATCAAAAATTAAGTTAGTAGTTTCTTCAATTTTATGAGATTGTTTATTGTAAACCCTATAGGCCCTACTAGTTGTTGAATATCCTAAGAAGATTCCTAGGGTAGACTTGGATTGAAACTTACCTAAGTAGTCCTTAGTGTTCAGGATATGGACATTGCACCCAAAGACTCTTAGGTAGTGTAGGTTAGGTAGCCTATGATAATATAGTTCATAAGGTGTTTTATTATGTCTTTTGTTAATTAGAACCCTGTTTTGGATGTAACATGTTGTACTTACCGCTTATGCCCAGAATTGATTAGCCAGGTATAATTCATTTAACATGGTTCTAGCGGCTTCCTGAATGGTTCTATTCTCTCTCCACTATCCCATTTTGTTGGGGGTTCTATGACAGGAAAATTCATGTGTGTACCCATTTATTTTGCAAAATTCTTCAAACCGTTGATTTTCAAATTCTCTCCCGTGATCACTTCTAAGTCTTTTGATTTTAGTATCATTTTGGTTTTCAATCATTTTACATAGGTCAATAAATATGTTTAGGGTTTCATCTTTGGTTTTTAGGAACCTAACCTAGGTAAATGATAACCGTTTTAGTCGCGCTACGGTTTCAATTAATTTTCTCGTTTCAAGCAATTATGTAGTAATAGTTGAACACGAATCGTCTCTCAAGGACCCAATATGATGCATGCACTTCTTTGGTCTATAAAAAATAGTAAATTGCAGAAAAATGAAAGCTAGCTAAACCAAACATGTTTTCTTGGGTTTTGAGGATAACAAAGCAATTAAACTTAGCTACCAACTTCCACCTAATAGCCCTAACTACTCGGAATTGAAGTATTAAGCTAACTAAATGTAGAGGACAGCAAAAGAACACTCAAAACCAGGAAATTTTAGCAAGGATTCATCTAGAACTCCTAACTAGAAGGCAAGCCATTTCATACTCAAGCACATGTTTGATAGGAGCAATTAAATAAACACCTTGCATTTAAGTAATAAGAGGTTGAAAACATGGACAAATTTTGCAAAAGGTAGGATGTAAAACTAGAAAACTAAGTTGGAAATTTCGAAACTAAGCTAGAAACATCGGTTCTAAGCTGGGAATAAACCAGAAATTTGAAATTAAGTGATCTAAAGCAAGTAAAAGGAAAGGAACAAGCAAAATGAGGCTGAAAAATGCTGTCCGGTGGAGGAAATCTCTGCTCTGATGAAGTTGATCACTTCCCAGCCGGTTTGGAAGATGAAGTGGGTTGTGGAATTGAAGAACTTCCCTTCTCCAAGCTGCTGATTGATGAGCACCCAATAACTAGTGTCACGAATTGCCTCAAATTTAGATATTTATAAATTGAAAACCCTAGCTCACAAAATTGAAATGTAGTACAGGGGCCTCAAGTCGTATTTTACCAAGAACTAGTTGTGATTATTTAACTCAAGCTTGAAATTGTCATTCGATTTGTTTTTGGGTTTTCAGATTAAAATGGGGGTTTGTTTACGATAAGGAATGAAATAACAATTCGGAACGAATTGGACTTAGCTATGCAGAAATGAATTAGGAAATTAAAACACTAAACTTAACCTATTTCGAAATTGAGCAATTCAATATGAAATTATGAAATTAAAGGACAAAACTAATAGCAAATGCAAGTAAGCAATAAATCTGTAACTAACTTCAGAATGGAGAAACTGAAACAAAGCTGAATACAAAATAGGGTTGAATTGTAGCAAAGTTTTGCCGGATCGGTCAACAGACCAACCAGATCACTACCTAATCGGTTGACAGACTGATCAGATGAAGTCTTGATCGGTCAGCCAGACCGATCAAGGATCTGATGTGAACTGATACAGAATGGAAGATTGCATAAATGAATTCAGACATAGAAACTAAAGAAACTAAGCATCAGATCTCAACTTCACCAAGACTTCCTTCTTGCCGTCACACAAGAATCGAGCTAAGAACCCCTTAGCTCGAGAATCGGCAAGATCGAACTCCGCAAGCAGTTAGCTTCAATTTGGTGGTGCGAATGGGATCCTCCTCCGATCTCTTTCTCCTTGATGATTCGAAAACTTGAAAGAAGGTTAGATCTGATGTGGCCGCACGATTCGATGAAGAAAATTGTGAAGGAAACGATGATGAACGGAGAAAACTATACTATCCTGTGAACTCAGCTACTACACGACAACCAAGATCTGGGGAGGAGAAGTTCTGTTTTATAGCTAGCAATGAACGGCGGTGATCGTTCTGGCTGCATCCGACGGTCGGATGTGCTCTGATCTGAACCTGTAACACCCCAAAATTTTCCCATATGAAATATTATGAATTCATGAAACATTATGATTATGAAATGTTATGATGGGCTTGGTTTAATGGGCTTTGATATGGATTAGTGCAAAATGTAATAAAAAGAAGATGTAGAAAGGAGGAAGCAAGGATTGAACCTTGAACCTCCTAGTTGCACTAATCATGTCATAACCAACGAACCAAGCAATGTTTCATGTTGAGAGAATAAGAAACATGCTTGTTAAAGCTAGGGAAGTGAAGAGACATGTCTCTTCATGAGAAAAGTATAAATAAGAGATGAAGAGGTTGGAATAACTTCCTCTCTTCTTCTTCCTCACTCTCCCCACTCCAAAACCGAAACCTAAGCCTCCCTTCTCCTTTTCAATTTTCGAAAAGAACATAACCCTAGGGTTCTAACCCTAGGGAATTGGAAGGAAGAAGAATCATTCAAGGATTTTGCCCTCTACTAGGGCCAAGAGTGCTAGAGAAGTCTAACAAGGGAAATTCTCACCTCTCCTTCAACCAAGGGTACCCTAAGGAATAAGAGAAGGAGAAATTCAAGCGAAAGGATGTAAGTATCCCCTCGCCTGCAGTGTAATAGTTGTGTGTGATTCTTTTGCTTTTGTGATTTTTGAAAATGGGGGGTTTTCCCCTTTGTAAGTTTCGGCCACCCCTTAAGGGGAGGCCTTGGTTACTCCTTGATACAAGAGAAGATCCCTTGAGACTTAGGGTATATATGTATGTGGATTTTCTTCATGATGTTATGAACAAAAACTAGGGTTTTACCCTTGTGTATGTTTCGGCCAAGGCAAGGAATTTAGGGGTTTAAGAGTTGAATTTCTCTAGGATGTATTTTATGTTTAGTGTATTATATGATAGTGTAGACAAGGTGTTTGTATAAATGTTTGGTTACAAAAACCCAACTTTTTCCCTACCCTACAAGTTTCGGCCAACCCTAGAGGGATTAGGGTTTAGGGTTGCATAATTATCCTATGATGTAATCTATGTTTAATAAGTGGCATGATATGTATATGAGATGTTTGTGTAAATGCTTGTATGAAGGTTGATTCAAAAACCCTAATTTCCCCTACCCTACACATTCGGCCAACAACCTAGAGTTAGGGTTTGCGAAGGTTAAAATACCTATAGGATATGCTTATGTTTGGGGATAATGATACGTATATGCATCTGGTGTTTAAATGGAAGGTTTGATTTGAAAACTAAGTTTTCCCCTAGCATGATTTTCGGCCAAGGCATGATATATTAGGTTTGTGAAAGTTGATTACCCCATGATGTATGCTATGCTTAGTATGATACATGATGTATATATATATGATGTTTGTATGGGATGTTTGATGTCAAAAACCTAAGCTACCTCTACCCTTGACTTTCGGCCAAAACCTTAGGTTTAGGGTTAAGAAGAACTCAATTAACTCATGAAGCATGCTACCACTTCCTATGACATGAATATGATTTATGTGACCAATCTTGTCATATATAAGTATGTGTAAGTGGTTGAAATATGATGTATGTATAAGCATGTTAATATAGCCCATGGGGCACCCTTTATGAATTGCATGTGATGTGTATGATAAAATGCTTGAAAGGATACTCCACTAAGTATGGGATCAAGAGCACCCCTTATGTTGTGTGGTGTGTCCCTACGGGATCATGAGCACCCTTGAAGAGTGGTGTGTCCCTTAAGAGTGGATTGGAGTACTCCTTAGCATATATGTAAAAGCATGATAAGTATTTTACTTTAGAAGTTGTGTACCCGACTCGGAAGGGGGTCGTTAAACAAATCCGGGGTGCATGTTAACGTAAGGTCATGGCTCCGGTAGGACAGAAGGGTCCTGCTCTAATTGATTGGTGGCTCGCTACCCCAATTCATTAGGGAACGCGCAATAGGTAACGCGCGATATGTGGTACACAACTGGGCCCTATATGATATGAATGTATTTTTAAGTAATACCTTTATGGAATTGTTTTGAAAACATTCATTGAAAACATTTATTATATGTGAAGGGTATGCTTAAGGTACTTTATACTGCATGCTTAGAAACTTGGTTGTTTAGTACGCTTTGATGAACTCATGCTTATGATTTGTTACGTGTACATGTTGTATTCTTTCGTATGGATTTTGCGAGTATAACAGGATCCTTACTAAGCATTTGTGCTTACTAGTTTATGTGTTGTCTTATGCTGCAAATAAGGGTAAGGAACACTTAAACTAAAGGGAGAGGCAGGAGGCTAAAGATGTGTGGGGTGGTGGCTCGGGAAAGAAAGATCTTTATATCTACATTACTATGTTTATGATGATGTCTTCTTCAACAATGAATGCTAGTGATTAGGTTTGATATTGCATGATAATGATTACACTTAGAATTCTCTTATATTTGATTTTGGTTGGTTAGGTTGTTAGCTTGAAATAATATGTGAACCTATCATGTTATAGAATAACTATTGATTAAAATATTTCGAATGATGTTCTAATGATTCAAGCATGATATTTGATTTACATGCACTGACAAGCATGCTTAGCACTTAGTCCTTGCATTGTTGTTTGTTTTAATTTTATGCTAGAAGAAAAGAAAATAATTATATGAATGAATGATTGTACGTAACCCCGCCCCGAGAGTAGATATAAGGGCGGGCGTTACAGAACCAAACCTTCCAGATCTCCATCAATGGTCCTGATCTACTTCTCCTTAGCTTGGATCAATCAGATCTGCAACAGATGGCTCAGATCTCTCTGCCTCTTGAATGGACGGTTAAAACTCCCCTTAAGGTTGATCCGACGGTCAGATGGACTCTGATTTGGCTCAAAAATTCAGATCTTGATCTGTGAACCTGATTAGCTCTATCATGGGCATGGATTGGTCAGAAATTAACAGATAGCTCAGATCACCCCGTTTCTTGATTGGACGACTCATATTAATCCAATGTTTGATCATCTTAATCCGGATCCAATTCTGGCTCAAGTTTGACCCAATTCTGATCTAGGTCCATGGTCAATAGAAGCCTACAAAATTATATTCAAATTTAGTGCCAAAACATCTCAAATCTACAATGATTTGAATCAAAAGTTAAAATAGAGATAATTCATGAAACCTAATGTAAATGCAAACTTAAGCATATAAAAGTGGATCAAAACATGGATTTGAGAGCCCAAAATAATTAACAAAATTGTAGTTATCAACTCCCCCACTCTTACTCTTGGGCGTCTCACACAAGCTAACTAATCATGTATCCCCTAGGTTATTCTCAATCATAGTTAGAAGCAATTGAAAGGAAATTACCTAGGGTTGTCAATTCTCAACAATCTAAACTCAATGGACTAGTATCTTGTCCTTAAATCAACAACTTAGTATACTTCATCCTTCATGACTCATTGAGATGAATTAAACACACAAACCTCTCAAGGAAAATTTTAAAGTGGCTCTCTTCCTAAGTTCTAAGTTTTGATGAAGGTGGAGCTCACTCAAACACAACATGTTTCTTGCACTACCATAAGCTTGCTTATGCTCTACTCTCCATCATCATTCTTGAGTTGGATCCACATCTACAAAAGCTTATTTAAACAAGTTAGGGAAATATAAAATGATAAGAATGAAATATAGCTTAATGAACTTTGACATTAAAGAATCATGATTAAGAAAGTAAAGAAATATGGCATGGTAAGGGAATATGGAAAAGTAAAGAAAATGGAAGACTTGGATACTCAAAATTGTAACCTAATGCACTTTGTCCCTTTGATGGTCCTTTCAATGAAATCAGAGCTAAGGTGAGTAAGAATCAAGTAATTCGGATGAGAAACCTCAAGAACCAGTGTTGAATTCAGTGTACTAGTTCTGCTGATGGTCAAGAGACCGATCAGGTCTGCTTTTGAATGGACTGGAGTTCATCTGATCGGACTGGCTGCCTCTGACCGGTCTGTTTAACCGATCAGACACCTCCCTGATCGGACTGGTGACCGATCAAGGTCTGATCAGTAGCTGAAACTGAAAAACTCTGAAACTGTTTCTACAGAGATCACTTCCTTTCAATCAATACTACATTTGAAATCCAACTAACTCCTTGCTCTCATCTTCTAATTCAGAATCTAACCCATCTCCTGACACTTCAAATTTTTCCCTTCTTTTTTTTCTCTATTTTTAAACTGCTATTCTGTTTTTCTTCTTCAGCCAATGTTTCTTCTTTTATCTCTGCCTCCATTTTTTTCAATGATCCTAACACTTGTGAACTCCCATGTCTTTCCCTCAAAGTGACAGAAGTGTATCAGGAATTATTTGCAATTTAGCTGTTTGAATAGCAACCAAACTTAACTGATTTCAGCTCAGTTTTTACAGAATTTTCATGTATAGCTTCAATTCACTTCAATTCAATAGAAATGTTCTTGATTTCTTGCAATTGGTGGCAACTCTTGGATACATGCTTTTGATCTTGAGAATTTATGACAAGTCTTAGAATAGATGGATTGTTGTTTTTGAGATTGCTTGATTCATCCAAGATATAGTATTCGACAGCCTTCACATCCTCATTGTCCCACTTTCCTAAACTCAACTGCTTTTTTTTTCTTTTTTTTCTGCATTACAAAGTACTGGAGCGCTAAAGGCATCATTTGGGATTTAGACTTGGCACATTTTGCTTGTGGGTTGCCAACTACTTCACATTATCCTCAAATTTTGATAGAATGCTTGCATCCTCCCCCACACTTAAACTTTTGTCTGTCTCGGGCAAAGTAACATCAAGAAATATCAAAGTACCCAAGTCCATGGAAAAGATTATGATGAACATAAAAATAGGGGAAAGGAAAAATAGAATAGAGAGTGTATCAACAAGCAAAATTGTAAAAATGATATGAGAAAGGAAATAAGATGATTCACCTCTATAAATGTGGTCCAATCATAAAAATATAGTTTTGAAAGAACATAAGCACGTTCAAGAGTACAATCACATGTGTGTATCACAAAAATTAGGCCAAGTCCTCACTTGGTAAAAAGAATTTATCTCAAGACATCAATCTAGAGTCCATAACTAAGTAGTACTCAAGCATCCAAGAATTTTCATCCATTGACTTAATTCCTAAGTTTTAACAACCAAATTTAATTTGCTTTTAAGAGACTCTGAAATGATATAGAGAAAATCTAGAAGAATACATTTATTCCAAATCATGCAAGAAACAAAATGCCAAAAGGGATAAAATAGTATCTACAATGAATCTTTATTCATTCTATACTACCTAAGCATTTATTAGCAAGAACTCATTGTAAAAGAAAATTTTCGGCTAGAAAACATAAAATGGTATATACAATGAAATAAGAGTGTAAGAAGAAACAACTCCCCTTCACGTTGTGTAAAGAGCACGGAGCATCCATCTCGGGAGAACTATCCTCACGTAATCAATCTCATCGTGTACAGCTTTATCCCTTATCAATTTCGTATAAGTATGTCCCGGTGGTCGGAGATGATTAAGGTTCAAAATCCACTTAATGGGTGAATGGCTACAAGTCAAAGTAAACTCCACTCCTCCCACTATATACTCTTTGGAAGTCCTTCCGTGAGGTTGGAGACTATTTAGTTGGAGCACCCACTCCAAAAGTCGACGACACCCTACAAAACTATGAAAAGAAAATATCTCCCGCACGCATGCAGGGTAAGAAAGAAATGAAATACAACCAATCTCTACATATAATGTGTCAAGAAATGCATCACAGTCAATAAAATCAACCTTGGATACCTCTATGAATCTTTCACAATCAGTCTCTACATAGGATGTTTCAAGAAATTCATCACAGCCAACAAAATCAACCTTAGGTACCTCTATGAATTTTTCTAAACAATTAGGAGAAACACTTACCTTGTCTTGCTAAGTCATACCTGAAGGTTCTACAAGAATGGATGTAGCTATGACCTCCTCTTGGTCAGGTAAGGGCTCCATCTCAGGTTCAGGTTGTGGTGGACGTACAACTAAAAGAGGTGATTCTTGGGACCTTGCTTCCACCATGCAAGTCCCTACACTTTCATACTTATTCTCTGAATCTCCTAATATATCAATCAATGTTGGTCGTCCATGGGGCTTAGTGCAATCCCCTATACCTGTAAAATCATTTGCAATTGAAAATGAATCACATGCAACCTCCAACTCAACTGTCTCTGTAGCTAGTACCTCCTCTGCCTCATCTGAACTAGAATATCCTCTCAGAATATCAAATGGAATTTTATCAACAATTAACTTTGCCCCAACAGCCTCATCTGAAATACCCATGCTAATGATATAAAATTCCTCCCTGAGGTGCTGTGGGAAGGGTAAAAGGACTTTCGGTTCCTCCACTTGAATGAGTAGAAAAACTTTCAATAGCTTCTCTAACTCTTCCTTGATTTCTTCCTAGCTCTGAATGTTCTCTAAAGATCTCCACCTGCAGTCCTGGCCATAAACAAACAAAAATGGCAGCAAATGTATACAAAAAGATAAAGCAAATGAGAATAGAATCAAAGAATATGAAAATAAGCACAAGCTCAAATTAAACAAACTCAACTAGTGATTACCCGACAATGGCGCCAAAAATTTGATGACCGCCCAATAACTAGTGTCACAAATGAGCCTCAAATTTAGATATTTATAAATTGAAAATCCTAACTCACAAAATTGAAATGTAGTACAGGAGCCTCAAGTCATATTTTTCCAAGTACTAGTTGTGATTGTTTAACTCAAGCTTGATATTGTCGTTCGATTTGTTTTTGGGTTTTTAGATTAAAATGGGGGTTTGTTTGCGATAAGGAATGAAATAACAATTCGGAACGAACTGGACTTAGCTAAGCAGAAATGAATTAGGAAATTGAAACACTAAACTTAACCTATTTGGAAATTGAGCAATTCAATATAAAATTATGAAATTAAAGGACAAAACTAATAGCAAATGCAAGTAAGCAATAAATCTGTAACTAACTTCAGAATGGAGAAACTGAAACAAAGCTGAATTCAAAACAAGGTTGAATTGTAGCAATGTTTTGCCTGATCGATCAACAGACCGATCAGATCACTAACTGATCGGTCGACAGACCGATCAGATGATGTCTTGATTGGTCAGCCAGATCGATCAAGCACCTGATGCGAACTGATACAGAATGGAAGATTGTAGAAATGAATTCAGACATAGAAACTAAAGAATCTAAGCATCAGATCTCAACTTCACCAAGACATCCTTCTTGCCATCACACAAGAATCGAGCTAAGAACCCCTAGCTCGAGAATCGGCAAGATCAAACTCCGCAAGCAGTTAGCTTCAATTTGGTGGTGCGAACAAAATCCTCCTCCGATCTCTTTCTCCTTGATGATTCGGAAAAATGAAAGAAGGTTAGATCTGATGTGGTCGGCCGATCCGATGAAGAAAACTGTGAAGAAAACGATGATGAACAGATAAAACTATGCTATCATGCGAACTCTGCTACTATGCGACGACCCAGATCTAGGGAGGAGAGGTTCTGTTTTATAGCTAGCAATGAACGGCTGTGATCGTTCTGGCTGCATCTGACGGTCGGATTTGCTCTGATCTGAACCAAACCTTCTAGATCTCCATCAATGGTCCTGATCTACTTCTCCTTAGCTTAGATCAATCGAATCTACAATAGATGGCTTAGATCTCTCTACCTCTTGAATGGACGGTTAAAACTCACCTTAAGCTTGATTCGACGACCAGATGAACTCTGATTTGGCTCAAAACTCCAGATCTTGATCTGTGAACGTGATTAGCTCTTTCATGGGCTCGGATTGATCAGAAGTTAACAGATGGCTCAGATCACCCCGTTTCATGATCGGGCAGCTTATATTAATCCAATGCTGATCATCTTGATCCGGATCCAATTCTGGCTCAAGTTTGACCCAATCTGATCTAGGTCCATGGTCAATTGAAGCCTACAAAATTATATTCAAATTTAGTGGCAAAACATTT
This sequence comes from Boesenbergia rotunda, assembly GCA_024364735.1. Taxonomy (NCBI): domain Eukaryota; kingdom Viridiplantae; phylum Streptophyta; class Magnoliopsida; order Zingiberales; family Zingiberaceae; genus Boesenbergia; species Boesenbergia rotunda. Next base: position 367,123 of record JAGFNQ010001162.1, on the reverse strand, counting down.
CAAATCTACAAAGATTTGAATCAAAAGCTAAAATAGAGATAATTCATGAAACCTAATGTAAATGCAAACTTAAGCATATAAAATTGGATCAAAACATGTATTTGAGAGCCCAAAATAATTAACAAAATGGTAGTTATCAACTCTCCCACTCTTACTCTTGGGTGTCTCGCACAAGCTAACTAATCATGTATCTCCTAGGTTATTCTCAATCATAGTTAGAAGCAATTGAAAGGAAATTATCTAGGGTTGTCAATTCTCAAAAATCTAAAGTATACTTCATCCTTCATGACTCATTGAGATGAATTAAACACACAAACCTCTCAAGGAAAATTTTAAAGTGGCTCTCTTCCTAAGTTCTAAGTTTTGATGAAAGTGGAGCTCACTCAAACACAACATGTTTCTTGCACTACCATAAGCTTGCTTATGCTCTACTCTCCATCATCATTCTTGAGTTGGATCCACATATACAAAAGCTTATTTAAACAAGTTAGGGAAATATGAAATAATAAGAATGAAATAGAAGCTTAATGAACTTTGACATTAAAGAATCATGATTAAGAAAGTAAAGAAATATGGCATGGTAAGGGAATATGGAAAAGTAAAGAAAATGGAAGACTTGGATACTCAAAATTGTAACCTAATGCACTTTGCCCCTTTGATGGTCCTTTCAATGAAATCAGAGCTAAGGTGAGTAGGAATCAACTAATTCGGATGAGAAACCTCAAGAACCAGTGTTGAATTCAGTGTACCAGTTCTGCTGATGGGTCAAGAGACCGATCAGGTCTGCTTCTGAACAGACTGGAGTTCATCTGATCGGACTGACTGCCTCTGATCGGTTTGTTTGACCAATCAGACACCTCCCTGATCAGACTGGTGACCGATCAGGGTCTGATCAGTAGCTGAAACTGAAAAACTCTGAAACTGTTTCTGCCGAGATCACTTCCTTTCAATCAATACTACATTTGAAATCCAACTAACTCCTTGCTCTCATCTTCCAATTCAGAATCTAACCCATCTCCTGGCACTTCAAATTTTTTCCTTCTTTTTTTTCTCTATTTTTAAACTGCTATTCTATTTTTCTTCCTCAGCCAATGTTTCTTCTTTTATCTCTGCCTCCATTTTTTTTCAATGATCCTAACACTTGTGAACTCCCATGTCTTTCCCTCAAAGTGATAGAAGTGTATCAGGAATTCTTTGCAATTTAGCTGTTTGAACAGCAACCCAACTTAACTGATTTCAGCTCCTCAGTTTTTATAGAATTTTCATGATGTTAGTGATATGAGAGAAGTGTCCTAAGGTAATCGCCTTATGATTGTAATTATTTATTCTAATAAATGAATATTCACTATTTGAGTATACATGTTTGTGTATTTGATTGAGATCTTAAACTCATTTACTGAATGCCCGCAATACAATTCACAGCATGAGAGAATTTGTGATGAATTCACAACTAGTGATTATCTCTACACGTGCAATTGTGAAGTATTGAAATTGTCCCTAGTCGATGAATTGATAAATACGGACACTATCAATTCTGTTGAGACTAGCATGGGTTATTCTCTAATTAGCTATTTCTAACTGGCTGGTGACATTGAGATGTCCGGAGATAAACATGAATGCTAGTTAAGGGAACTAGTTCATTGGAGTGACTGGCTGTAAAACTTCATATGGTAGTCTACATATAAATATGCCAGTGAAGTTATTACTGCAGCTTAAGTGCGATGTTCCTTTGACTTGCGATGTTCAAGTCATCTTGGTCACGGAGACTTATACTTTGACATCTTAAGCAAGCATCTCCAAGGAGGTGTGGACCCAGGATGATTGGGTATAAGCCGAAGTGCCCGAAGATGTTTGAACAGCCTACAAAAGATTCACCACTCCTTGCGAGAAGATGTATACCCGAGGCCTATCGTCGGATTGTTACTCGAAGCCTCTGGCCAGAGCATGACATGTTCAGAGTATGAATCTCTTAAATACATAAGAGTAATTAGAATCCGTAGGACGAGAAAACGTTACTTGGGCTAGGTGTGATGTAGTCAGCCTAGTGGGGACTGACACACATAGACCATGTCCTGAACCAAGTGGGTATAAGATGGTGAAGGGAATGGGGCACGATTCATTATAGCTGCTGAAGGGTTTCAGAATTGTTTCTGAGGTCAACCGTTGATCTTTCGATTAATTGGGGATCATGATGTACTACTAGGTGCCACTCATGATCGTTCTATAATTGATTAATTATAGATGACCAACATAAATCGAAAGCCTATTTAGTCACACGCACTACGAGTAATCCGAGGGATTTAAAACGAGTTGAAAATTGGATTTTCCAATCAAGAGAGATTAAGTTTGGTTGAGCCAAACGATAAGTCGAATCTGAATTTTTCAGAGATGCATCGAAAGAGTAAAATGGCTAAGTCTTTTGATGACTTAATAGATAAATTAAATATGTTTAATTCATTGGGGATTGGCTTGGATGGGCCAGCCAAAGAGGGCCTCCATCCTCTTTGCTTGGTCGGCCACAACAAAGGGAGAGAACCACGTTTTTGGTTCAATTTATAAAATAAACAAAGTGTAGTTTGTTTTATAAAATTATGGATGATATAAATTTTTATATAATAAACCAAGGTTTGGTTTATTTTTCATGGAAATTAAAATGAACCATGGATTGGTTTATTTTATAAAATCAATCATGGATTGATTTACCATGATAAGGAAATTTATTCCATAGGAGAGAAGAGACTTGATTGATTTTTTATCATGAATTAAAATATGATTTTAACCATGATATAAAATCAAACATGGCATGATGGAATAAGTTATTCCATATTTGAGAGACTTGATGGTTGAGAGGCCACTATATAAAGTGTTGATGCAGTCTGACCCTGATTATTGTTTTGGTGTTGACACCGATTTTAGTTTAGGTTGATGATTATGATGATTATGATTAAGTCTTGATCGGGGATCAGGCAGGGTATGGGAAATCCTAGCTTGGAGGGCTAGGTATTGGAAAATCCTAACCTTGAGGGTTAGGTGTGGAAAATCCTAGCTTGGAGGGCTAGGTGTTGAAAAGTCCTAATTCGGAATGGTTGGGTGAAAAGTCCTAGCTTGGAGGGCTAGGTGAAAAGTCCTAGCTTGGAGGGCTAGGTGAAAAGTCCTAACTTGGAGGGTTAGGTGAAAAGTCCCAACTTGGAGAGTTAGGTGAAAAAGTCCTGGCTTGGAGGGTCAGGTCCTAGCTTGGAGGGCTAGGTTTGGAAAAGTCCTAATCCGGAAGAGTTGGGTGAAAAGTCCTAGCTTGGAGGGCTAGGTGAAAAGTCCTAACTTGGAGGGTTAGGTGCAAATTCCCAACTTGGAGGGTTAGGTGAAAAATCCTTACTTGGAGGGCTAAGGTGGATGAAACCCTAGCTTGGAGGGCTAGGTTGGAGCCCCTGGATCGGTCTGGTGACCGATCAGGGAGTTGGCACGGTGCTCCTTCGTGGAACGGTCTGGTGACCGATCCAGCGATGACTGATCGGTCTGGTGACCGATCAGGGAGTATGTGTTTCACCCATTGATTGGCTCCTGATCGGTCTAGTGACCGATCAGGGAGCAAACAGTGAGGTTGAGTTCCCTTGCTGATCTGCTCCTGATCGGTCTGGTGACCGATCAGGATCACTGTGCAGATCGTTCTGGAGAACGATCCAGCGTCGCGGGTTCCTCTCTATGATCGATCAGGACGGAGCCTGATCTGTCTGGTCATGACCTGATCGGTCTGGTGACCGATCAGGAGGCTCCCTGATCGGTCCGGTGACCAATCAGGAGGTTTAGACTGCGAAGCTCTGAAATTGCCCGATAAAGGGGTGGATCGGTCTGGTGATCGATCCAGGAGAGTCCCAAAGAAATCACGATTTCTAATTGAGCGTTGGGGACCGATCAGGGCGGATCCAGATCGGTCTGGACCCAGCCTGATCGGTCTGGTGACTGATCAGGAGGCTCTCTGATCGATCCGGTGACCGATCACTTTAATTCAAAATACACTGTCAGACGCTCTGATCGCGTCTGAACGTATCCGATTCTCTACGCTTAACATCTAATACATGATTTCCTGCTTGATATGCTGTGCTAACACTCTGATTAAGCTGCAGGTGACAGGGGAAGATTCAAACACTCAAGGAGAGTCAATGGAGACCTTTCCTTGGAGCAGGTTTGTCTGTTTTTCCATCTCAGGTTGCAACGGGCACTGGCGCTGGCTGGAGCTGCTGTCTGGGGTTGGTCTGAGGGAAGCTCAGGGAGTCCAGAAGAGCTCAGAGGTAGCTGGTGGTTGCAGGTGAGCAGCTGGAGGCTGCAGGGAGATGGTGTCACCTGATGCTTAGTGGAGGAACAAAAGGAGCGGAGAAGAGTTGGCTGTGTAGAGGTTCTGCTGCTTGAGTTCTTACTGCGACTTTGTGTTCTCCACAACTTGCTTGCGTGTTCTGAAGTTCCATCACATTGAGCAAGCTATTGCAATCTTGAAGCAACCATCCCTTGCTTGAGCACTTGGAGGAAGGAACAAGGAGTTTCGAGTCCAACAGCGAGAAGACACGGGGAAAGGGTTCTTGCGTGAGATCGTCGTTGGGTGGAGCTCAGGAGGAAGCTTGCTGTGTTCTTGTCTTTGCTAAGTCCTAAGTAAGATCTTTCTTGTGTTTCATTGTGCTTAAACCTATATCTGTGATTGAAACGCTGTGGAGAGGTTTCTCCACCAAGAAGGAGGTTGCTTTCTATCTGGTGTTAACCGGGGCTTGATCTACCGACGATCAAGGGATCGCCCACCTTAAGGGCACGCCAAGGAGTAGGGGCAAGTTATCCCCGAACCTTATAAACCCTCCTTGTTAGTGATCCTGCTAGTTGTGCTTGTTTGCTTTCGTTTTCTGTTTTTGTTTTCTGCACTTATCTGTTTCCATTGTTTCTTCCGTTGTGCTACTGATAAATTTGAGTGCAGAAATTCTATAAGTCTTTAAGTCCAAGTGATTGGCTATATTCACCCCCCCCCCTCTCTATCCATCCGGGTTCCAACAAGTGGTATCAGAGCTTGGGGCTCTGTTTTTGCGGATTAACAACCGAGAGCTATCATCCATGGCGTTGAGAAAAGGATTTTCCACCACCCGACCTCCTTTCTTTGATGGCGCTAATTTCCAATATTGGAGATCAAAGATGGAGTATTATTTGAAGATGGACATCAACACTTGGTTCGCGGTGAAGGAGGGTTTCACTCCTCCTAAGGATGATGAAGGCAAGGAACTTGAATCATGGCGGTGGACAGCCGAACAAACTCAGAAGAGTGAAGCCGACGCGAAGGCGGTTGTCACTCTACAATGCGGCATGAACAAAGACCAACTCATCAAGGTTGGTCCTTTCACAAGTGCAAAGGACTTGTGGAACAAGCTCATCGAACTCCACGAGGGCACCCGAGACTCAAGAATTGCCAAGAGGGATTTGTTTCTCAACCAATTACAAAATCTCTCCATGAAGAAAAATGAATCGGTAAGTGAGCTCCATAGTCGGTTCAAGGAAGTCCTCAATGGGCTTCATTCGATTGATGAAAAGGTCGAGAATCATGACCTTGTGAGGTATGTACTAAAAGCATTTCCAAGGAATGCTTTGTGGTCATCTATGGTGGATGCCTACAAAGTATCTAAGGATTTATCCATTGTTAAGTTAGATGATTTGTTTTGTGAAATGGAATTACATGAAATGGCTAACAAAGGCCCCAAGGAGAAGGGGATTGCCTTAGTTGCAGGGGATCGATCCAATAAGAAGAAGAAGGAGAAGAAGAAGGAGAAGGAAGTCACTTCATCATCATCCTCTTCCGAATCCGAGTCCGATTCCGAGGAAGATGGCAGCGACTCCTCATCCTCTGAGATGGTGAACTTTGTGAGAAGGATGATGAGAAGGGGTCGACGCTTCAAGAGTAGAGGTAACTCTAGTGAAGCTAAAGTTGATAAGACTAATGCTTCTTGCTTTGAGTGTGGTAGGAAAGGGCATTTCAAGAATGAATGCCCAAAGCTAAAGAAGAAGAAGGAGAAATCCAAAAGGAAAGAAGAAAAATCCAAAAAGAAGAAGGCTTTGAAGGCCACTTGGGATGAATCCTCCTCAAGCTCATCCGATGAAGAGAAGGAGGAGAAGAGCACAAGGCATGTGGCACTCATGGCATTGGGAGATCAAGAGAGCAGTGATGAATCTTCCAACTCCTCAAACGCGGCTTCATCATCTTCGGATGATGAAGAGGTAACTTCTCCTGAGCTTGAGAAATGTTATAGAGCTATTGCATGTTTAACCAATATGCTAAAGAAGTCTAAAAATAAGGTTAAATCATTGCAATTAGAAATTGATCAATTGAAAGCATCTAGGGATGATAATATAGATGACTTGCATGTTGAAATGTTAGAAGATGAGATTAAGTCATTGAAACTTGAGGTTGAAAGTTTGAAATCCTCTAAGGTTGAGGATGTAGATGATTTGCATGATGATTTTCTAGTAGAAGAAAACCAATCCATAAAGAGTGAAGTTGAGAAACTCAAGAATATTCTTAAAAGTTCTCAACTAGCTCTAAAATCCTAGACATGATCTTGAATGCCCAAAGGGCAGTCTACAATAGGGCCGGTATTGGTTACCGTCCTAAAGAACCCTCATTTGTCTCTCTTATGTCTAGGACTGATATGAGACAATCTAGGACACCCAAGGTCCAAAAGAAAGTTGTCAAGGCATGGGTGCCTAAGTCTTGTTTAGTTGATGCTTTAGGTCCCAAGGTTTGGGTACCTAAAACTTCTATTTTTCGAATTGTGTAGGTTATGATTGAGGGGGAGCATCTATCAACTTGGTTCGTTGATAGTGGATGCTCCAAACACATGACCGGGGATAGATCATTGTTTACCACACTTCACAAGAAAAGTAGAGGTAATGTTTCTTTTGGTAACAATGGTAGTCTTAAGGTCATAGGAATAGGAGACATTCAAATATCCGAATGTCTTAGAATTTCAAATGTCCTTCTAGTCAAGGGGATGACATTTAATCTCCTAAGTGTCAGTCAATTGTGTGACACGGGTTACACAATTGATTTTCAACCAAGTCAATGTCTAGTTAGACAACATGACACCTTGGACACGGTACTAGTAGGAACAAGAGTAGACAATATTTATCAAGTCATTTAAAAGTGCTACTAATGCTTTTGCTAAGTGTCTCATGTCAAAAGACGAAGAGTCCACCCTTTGGCACCGAAGACTTGCACATGTGAACATGAAGAACATCCGGAAGTTGGCCAACAAGGGATTAGTTCGTGGCTTACCAAGCATCAAGTATGGAAAGGATAAACTTTGTGATGCATGTCAAATGGGTAAGCAAACGAAATCTGCACATAAAAGTAAGAGCACTGTAAGTACTTCTACAGCTTTAGATTTACTTCACATGGATATATTTGATTGTAGTACTATCATATCATTGAATGGAAGTAGATATTGTTTTGTGATCATTGATGATTTCACTAGATATACATGGACTTACTTTTTAAAATATAAGGACCAAACCTTAGATGTTTTCATTTCTTTTTGTAGAAGAGTTGAAAATGAAAAATGATCAACAATTAAGACAATTAGAAGTGATCATGGAGGTGAATTTCAAAACCAACGATTTTTAGAATTTTGTCAAGATAGAGGTTATAGACATGAGTTCTCTACTCCTAGAACACCACAACAAAATGGTGTTGTAGAGAGGAAGAATCGTGTTCTACAAGAGGCTGCACGAAGCATGCTTAATGAGTACTCACTCCCGAGTTACTTATGGGCTGAAGCTGTAAATACAGCTTGCTATGTGCAAAATCGAGTTCTCATCTATAGGTTTTTAGGAAAGACTCCCCATGAACTTTGGTTTGGGAAACCACCTACGGTTAAACACCTTAGGGTGTTTGGTTGTAAGATATTCATTCTAAACACCAAGGACCACCTTGGAAAGTTCACGGCAAAGGCTGATAAAGGGATACTAGTCGGGTACTCCCTCGTTAGCAAAGCCTATCGAGTCTACAACAAGAAATCTAGATTAATTGAAGAGTCTTCTGATGTTATTTTTGAAGAAATTCTGAAAGTCAATGGTCAACCAGAAGATGAAGTCCAATTCGAACTTAGGAGACTAAGTTTGAATGAGAGTCCAAATTTTGTTGATGGTGATGAATCCGATGACGGTGAGCCTAGACAACCCATTGATCAGCCGGATCCTGAGGCTGAGCTTATGTCTAGTGAACCCATTCATGAAGCACCACCAACACCAAGGCAAACTAGATTAGCCTCTAGTCATCCCCAAGACCAAATTTTTGGAGACATCCATCATGGGGTTAGAACTAGATCATTCTTCCGGAATGAGGCTAATGAAGTTGCTCTAATTTCCGAAATTGAGCCTAGAGAAATTGATGAAGCATTAAATGATCCCGATTGGATCATTGCAATGCAAGATGAACTAGGTCAATTCGAAAGAAGTCAAGTTTGGGACTTAGTCCCTAGACCTAAGAAGACCACCATCATTGGAACCAAATGGGTCTTCAAGAACAAATTGAACCATAAGGTAGAAATCATTAGAAACAAGGCACGCTTAGTAGCCAAGGGCTACAGTCAAGTTGAAGGCCTTGATTATGATGAGACCTATGCTCCCGTGGCACGATTAGAATTCATCCGATTGATGCTTGCATTTGCGGCACATCGAGGTTTCAAGTTATATCAAATGGATGTCAAATCTGCTTTTCTAAATGGTTTGATTAGGGAAGAGGTCTATGTCGAGCAACCTCCGGGGTTTGAGAGTTCCGAATTTCCAAACTACGTGTTCAAGCTCAAAAAGGTACTTTATGGCCTCAAACAAGCACCCCGAGCTTGGTACGAGCGGTTGTCGACATTCTTAATTGACAAAGGCTTCGTTAGAGGCCAAATAAATCCTACACTATTTCTACGTAAAGATGGTGACAATATTTTTGTGGCCCAAGTATATGTCGATGACATAATTTGTGGCTCAAACAACAAGGGCTATTTAAATGAATTCATTGGACACATGGAAAGTAAATTTGAAATGAGTCTAGTAGGGGAGTTGACTTTCTTCCTTGGACTCGAAATTAAACAAACCCGAGATGGGATCCATGTGCACCAATCGAAATACACACAAGAGATGCTTCGCAAATTCAATATGAGTGAGTCAAAAGAGGTAACCACTCCCATGGCTACAAACACAAGATTAGACAATGATGAGAGTGGTAAACCCGTTGATTTGACTCAATATCGAATCATGATAGGGAGTTTACTATACCTCACAGCTAGTCGACCTGATATTCTTTTCGCTGTGGGTATGTGCGCTAGGTATCAAGTTTGTGCCAAGGAACCTCATTTAATCGCTGTTAAGCGAATTTTGAGATATCTTAAAGGCGCAATAGGAGTCGGTCTTTGGTACCTGATAACCATCATTTTGTTGATTATTTTCGGCTATAAAATCCATGTTTCATCCACATTTTATATGCTTAAGTTTGCAATTTTATTAGGTTTTATGTATTCCCTTCATTTTGACTTTTAATTCTAATCTTTGTATATTTGGGATATTTTTGGCACTAAATTTAAATATCATTTTGTAGGCTTCAATTGATCATGGACCTGATCAAATCAGGTTAGACTTGAGTCAGCATTGGATCCAGATTAAAGGGATCAAGCATCGGATTATTAGGAGTCATCCATTCCAGAGAACGGCTAGATCTGAGCCATCGGTCAACTTCTGGTCAATCCGAGTTCAAGATAGAAACAATCATGACCAGAGATCAAGATTTGAAAATTTCAGTCAAATAAGAAGTGATCTGACCGTTGGATCAAGCTCAAGATGTTCTAGACCATCCATTCAAGAAAAGAGAAGATCTGGACCATCTGCCACTGATCTGGTTAATCTGAGCTGGAGACAGGTAGATTAGAACCATTGATTAGGATCTGTGGAGTTTGGTTCAGATCTGAAGAGATCCAACCGTTGGTTGAAGCCAAATCGATCTCAGCCGTCCGTTGCTAATGAATTAAAGATTGGAGCTGTGAGATCTGGCTGGGTTAGCTGACCCAACTTCTGGCTGGGTTGGTTGAACCAACTGATGAGCTGGGCTGAGATTGAACCCATTTGCTGAAGCTGATTCAACCCAAGGCTGCCCGAACCTAGCTGCTTGGCTTGATTGAACCAAGGCTGAACTCAAGCTGAAGCTGGCTGACTGAGCTGAACCAAGTGCTGGACTGAGCTTTGGTTGAACCCAAGGCTGGACTGAATTAATTGTTGAGCCGAATCAATTGCTGAGCCAGACCTAACTTCCGAACTGGACTGACCCCAAGCTGATCTGTGAGTGACTTGACTAACCGAACCACGTGCAGCCGAGACGAACAAAAAGGGATCGCGCAGAGAAGCTAGGGCATCCTCTCGATCCATCTTCTCCACACGAGGGCGATCGGGGAGAGGTTGCTGAGATTGTGGGGTTCCCGTCTCACTCAACTTCTCCACCTCCACCAAGCGCCGGCGACTTCCTCTCCATCACCATCGCCGCCGACCACAGCTAGGGCTCTGGGGTTCCGAACCCTAGCTGGCGTTCTTCATCTCATCAACTCCTTCACAGCCGCCGGAGATTGAATCGATCAGTTTGAGGGGTTCCCGACTCGATCCAATCAACTTCTCCACTTTCCACCATTCTCGCCATCTCACTCTCGTTGCGGTTGCTCGGGAGCGACGATTCACCTCACCGTCGACGACTTTGCTTTTCTTCATCAGCATCCAGCAGCTTCAAGCTTTAATTTCTTTACAGCAATTCAGTTTCATAATAGTTTTTCTTCATTAACAGCTTTATTTCATCAGATCCGGCAGCCACCCTACACAGAGCTTTAGCTTCTCACAGCATTTCCAGCTTCATCTTCACAGCAGCTTAGTTTCATTTACAGCATATCAATTCCAGTAGTTCTTAAATTCCAACAGCTTCTTTTTATTCATCAGTTTTGCGCAGCAATTCAGTCTTCACATGCAATTCAGTTTTCTTCTTCACGGCAGTAGCTTGTTCATAGCATTTCTAGTAGCTCTCAGCATTTCGAGCAACAACTTCTTCACAATTTCAATTTCAGCAATTGATCCGATCCAGCAAATGTTCTTCTTCACAGCTTTGCTTGCCCAGCAGCTCTTTCAGCAAATTCTATTCCATATGAACCTTAGATTTTACTCACGTGTTGATTGTGTTAATGTTTGATGTGTTTGTGATTGACTATTAAGAGTTTGTATTGGATGGATCTTTTCCACATCAATTGGCACGTACTCGAATCAATTTTTAGCATGTCTATCATGTGTTCGATTAAATGCTTCTTAGAACAGTTAATTTCAATTTGAATGTTTCTTAGTTGATTAAATCTTGTTTTGTATTGCTCTTCCATTGTTTTAAGTTCATGTCTTCATTACATGCAATTAAGTTAGGAGATTAAATCTTTTTGTCATATCATGTTCTTTTTGTTCCGTGTCTAGTTTGTTGATGTTTAATTTCTAGTTATCATTTTCTTTGCTGCAATTGTAGTTAGGTTAAATTAGATTTCTTTATCTGCACTGTCTTTCCTTAATTAGAACTAGATTTCATACCTGCTTGCTATTTCTTTTCGTAAGTCTTACTGTTCAAACCCAAACCCCAGTTGATATCCAAAACCCAAAAGCAATAAAATATGATCATGAGAATTATCATGTGCCAACTACATTCGTTGGGAGACGACTCGAGTTACTCTATACTACATTAGTGTAGAGGAGTTCGATAATTAAATTGTATTTGAAACCGTGACACGACTGAAGCGGTTATCAGTACCCCCGTACCGAATCATTTGATTTAATTGGCTATACGGATTCCGACTATGCTGGATGTAAGTTGGACCGGAAAAGCACAAGTGGGGTTGCCAATTCTTAGGTTCATCTTTAGTTAGTTGGTCAAGTCGGAAGCAACATTGTGTTGCTCTCACCACGACCGAGGCAGAGTATATTGCTATGGGAGAGAGCGTATCGCAATTGTTGTGGATGATTCACACTCTAGAGGACTATGGATTGAGTTACAAGGGTGTGCAAGTGTTATGTGATAACATTAGCACAATTAATCTAACCAAAAATCCAGTCCATCATTCTAGGACAAAACATATTGAAGTGCGTCACCACTTCATTAGAGATCATGTGGCTAGGGGAGATATTGTACTCTCACATGTAGAGTCCAAATCAAACCTCGCTGACATTTTCACTAAACCACTCCCCGAAAATGAATTTAGTTTCCTAAGAAGGGAGTTGGGAATGTGTCGTGCTTCTTGAATTTCAAAATGCATTCAAAACCCCTCATGATTATTTCGAAATTGTTAGAAAACAATTGGGTAACTTTGGGGACATCTCACACAAACTATAAGGTTTAACAAAACATTTTCGTTTGCTAGATATGGGGTGAGATGTTAGGATCAACTCATTTCCTCAAAATGTCAATGCATCCCTTGAGAAATTAAGTTGACGAGATAATAATCACTTCGGTGACCAAGTATGGGGAAAACCAATGCATAACATATGTGTATTTGCCTCGATGATCATACTTGGACATTCTAATCAAGGAAACTTGATTGGAAACTTGAATTTGATACAAACTTAGTTGAAATTTCTTGAATGATTGTTGATTCAGTTTGACTCCATTTGGGTGGATCAAAGTGATTGTTGAACCTATAAGGACCTTTGATCTTTGTTTAGGGATCGATTTTAGTCATGAGATCATGTCCAAGTTCGATAAACATCATCAGATCTCATTGGAAAGATTTGAAAATCTGAAACTGAATGTTTCAGATCGTATCAAGGAGTATCAGGAACCCTGATCGGTCACCGGACCGATCAGGCCTAGGGCTGATCGGTCCCCTGACCGATCTGGCTCCATTCTGCATTGATCGGTCCACAGACCGATCAGAGGGGTCACAGAGACTTTGCGAGATTTCGGCCAACCTTTCTGTGCTAGCCTGGGTCGGTCCCCAGACCGATCTGGCACCTTGTGGTGATAGGTCCAGAGACCGATCAGGGGGGCCTCTCAAAAATCATCTGACCCTACTGTTCGCTTCCTGATCGATCAGCCGATCGATCAGGAGCCTGCCTGATCGGTCACCCGACCGATCAGGCCCAGGCCAGTCCGATCAAGCTGGAGCCTGATCGATCTGGGCATTTCCAGATTGAACGGTGATCCGTTCAATCGCATTAAAGTCTGGTTGGTGGACCGATCCACCAACCGATTAACTCTTCCAAAACCCCTCATTGCGAACCCTAGCGCCGAATCACCACTTGTGCACTTCATCGTGAGCGAGAAACCTCCCTGCATCCTCTTCTTCCTCGAGAGAGCTTCTGTGCGTGTGATCCTGGGAAGGGCTACTACAAGTTCTTCCTTCTCCCTGTGAAGTCTCTCCCTCTAGCTGAAGGTTTTCTTGCGCTCATCTCGTTCGGCGAGAGCTTTTTGGTGCGCAACCTCTTCCAATCTTCAAGAAGTTCATCAATGGCACCTATGTAAGCTTTTATAGTGTTTATAGTGTTTATATTTGAAGCTAACCATGTTTTGGTGTGTTGTGTCATGACCTTTGTGTTGGCCGTGACCTTTGTTTTGGCCGGGACCTTCTTGATCAAATGTTTAACCTTATGATTATGTTATTCGTGACCAAATTTCTCTTTCATTTCATTATTGTCCTTCTTTTGATCAAATGTTTTATCTTATATTCTCTGATTGGGTCGTTGATTACATCCTATATTTTGAACAAACCTTAACCTATATCATGATTCGATTCACTCCTATTGATCAAATCCGCTGTCATGACCTATTCCAATCTTTAGAAAATCTTCTAAGGGAAAGGAACCATTGGAGGGAAGCTCAAAGGGCAAAGGCCCTTCATCATCTACACCTCCATCAAGACCACCACCGCCTCCGCATACCCGATTTCAGAATATCCATTTTGCTCTAGACTTTCAATGGCATAACTTCAAACTCATGCCATGTCGATCAGTGGATCAGAACTACATTTATGAACATTGTCCCACGATACGACAAATTATTGAATACTATGAGCTTCAACCCATCCTTTTCTTAGAGAGACCAATAAACTTTGATTTGGTTTCTGAATTCTATAATAATATGGTTAGTGGAGAGGGCACGGGGTGGAGGACCCGTGTAGGTAGTGTTGACCTTGACTTTACTTTATCTGCGTTCACTACTTTTCTTGGATGTCACCAGTCCGAGAATGCCTTTTCACTCTATCCCTATCTTCCGGATCCCCTACCAATTCCCTTTGCTGGAGTCACTCCTGACTCCATCTATGAGCATTTTCTAGGCCATCCCAAGCCAAAGGGTTCCAGTGAGCGTGACCGTGACTTTCCCACATTTCCTGCTCTTCATCTTTCTCCCATTGATTATGTTTTGTTTAAAATTATCACAAATTGTCTTATTCCTACCACTACAAAGCACCTAGACGAGATTCATCCATTCCACTGCTTGATGCTCTACGGGATGCATCAGCAGTTAGATTTTGATCCAGTGACTTCCGTCTACTTCTCCATCATCGTCCACGGTCTGATGTCTAGCCAGACAGTCTACATGCCCTTTGGCCATATCATTACTGCTTGGCTGGAGTCCGTAGGTATCGATGTTTCACAGGGCCGCATTGTGCCCATGGTTCGACAGGACTACCGCTTGGATCGTCGCATGCTCACTCAATCCGGCATTGTTGTCGGGCCGCAGGGGCTACGGTGGAAGGGTCGTGGACGTGTGGGGGAATTATCAGGAGCAGACCATACCCAGGAGCGGCCCGCTGTTACAACAGATTACGATGAGTGGGCTCCTGACCTCCGCTGGCAAGTTGCGAAGCTAGAGCGGATGCTGGAGCGCGAGTTGCATATCTCCGAGCTCTGGCAACAAGAGGTCCGCTCATAGTTTCAGTCTTTTGATCGCCGTCTAGATGCTCTAGCATCCAACATCTCTGAGGACAGCTCACTACAGGACACATGGTATGAGGAGTGGTATCATCATACATTTCCAGATGGTGCGTCCCCCAGTGGCATTTCACCAGGAGATATCATATACATTGATGATTCAGACGATGATCCAGTTGACGATTGACTGCTCTATGATCATGTTTGATAAATTCTGACTATTTGACGGATATGTCCGGCTTGATTTTTGTCTGTTATGGCATGATATTAACTTTACTGAATTTACTTGCATCGAACAATTTGTCTCATTCTACATTGCCATGATTATGCTTACAATGTCATGTTCATATGATACATATGCTTGCTTTTCCATGACCTATTTTTGTCATATGTGTTCATATGTTTATCAAAATCAACTAAATCTTTATTGTTTTGGGATACCCCTAGGATTGAGGGGGAGTATGGTTAAACTTAACAGCCCCTCTAGACCCTTTTCGGTGTTCGACAAAGGGGGAGAGTGTTGGTTGGTTAAGTTTAGGATGATTATATTGTAGGGGGAGGATCTTGATTCCCCTATGATTCTGAAACTTGAGAAATTGATTGAGAATCCCTAAACTTAAAATCGGATTGTCAAACAACAAAAAGGGGGAGATTGCTGATGCAGTCTGACCCTGATTGTTGTTTTGGTGTTGACACCGATTTTAGTTTAGGTTGATGATTATGATGATTATGATTAAGTCCTGATCGGGGATCAGGCAGGGTATGGGAAATCCTAGCTTGGAGGGCTAGGTATTGGAAAATCCTAACCTGGAGGGTTAGGTGTGGAAAATCCTTGCTTGGAGGGCTAGGTGTTGACAAGTCCTAATTCGGAAGGGTTGGGTGAAAAGTCCTAGCTTGGAGGGCTAGGTGAAAAGTCCTAACTTGGAGGGTTAGGTGAAAAGTCCCAACTTGGAGAGTTAGGTGAAAAAGTCCTGGCTTGGAGGGTCAGGTCCTAGCTTGGAGGGCTAGGTTTGGAAAAGTCCTAATCCGGAAGAGTTGGGTGAAAAGTCCTAGCTTGGAGGGCTAGGTGAAAAGTCCTAACTTGGAGGGTTAGGTGCAAATTCCCAACTTGGAGGGTTAGGTGAAAAATCCTTAGCTTGGAGGGCTAAGGTGGATGAAACCCTAGCTTGGAGGGCTAGGTTAGAGCCCCTGGATCGGTCTGGTGACCGATCAGGGAGTTGGCACGGTGCTCCTTCGTGGATCGGTCTGGTGACCGATCCAGTGATGACTGATCGGTCTGGTGACCGATCAGGGAGTATGCGTTTCACCCATTGCTTGGCTCCTGATTGGTCTGGTGATCGATGTGGGAGCAAACAGTGAGGTTGAGTTCCCTTGCTGATCTGCTCTTGATCGGTCTGGTGACCGATCAGGATCACTGTGCAGATCATTCTGGAGAACGATCCAGTGTCGCGGGTTCCTCTCTATGATCGATCAGGACGGAGCCTTATCTGTCTGGTCATGACCTGATCGGTCTGGTGACCGATCAGGAGGCTCCCTGATCAGTCCGGTGACCGATCAGGAGGTTTGGACTGCGAAGCTCAGAAATCGCCCGATAAAGCGGTGGATCGGTCTGGTGATTGATCCACAACCTGGGATCAGTCTGGTGATCGATCCAGGAGAGTCCCAAAGAAATCGCGATTTCTAATTAAGCGTTGGCGACCTATCTGGGCGGAGCCTGATCGGTCTGGACCCAGCCTGATCGGTCTGGTGACCGATCAGGAGGCTCTCTGATCGGTCTGGTGACCGATCACTTTAATTCAAAATGCACTGTCAGACGCTCTGATCGCGTCTGAACATATCTGATTCTCTACGCTTAACATCTGATACATGATTTCCTTCTTGATATGTTATGCTAACACTTTGATTAAGCTGCAGGTGACAGGGGAAGATTCAAACACTCAAGGAGAGTCAATGGAGACCTTTCCTTGGAGCAGGTTTGTCTGTTTTTCCATCTCAGGTTGCAACGGGCACTGGCGCTGGCTGGAGCTGCTGTCTGGGGCTAGTCTGAGGGAAGCTCAGGGAGTCCAGAAGAGCTCAGAGGTAGCTGGTGGTTGCAGGTGAGCAGCTGGAGGCTGCAGGGAGATGGTGTCACCTGATGCTTAGTGGAGGAACAAAAGGAGCGGAGAAGAGTTGGCTGGGTAGAGGTTCTGCTGCTTGAGTTCTTGCTGCGACTTTGTGTTCTCCACAACTTGCTTGCGTGTTCTGAAGTTCCATCACTTTGAGCAAGCTACTGCAATCTTGAAGCAACCATCCCTTGCTTGAGCACTTGGAGGAAGGAACAAGGAGCTTCGAGTCCAACAGCGAGAAGACACGGGGAAAGGGTTCTTGCGTGAGATCGTCGCTGGGTGGAGCTCAGGAGGAAGCTTGCAGTGTTCTTGTCTTTGCTAGGTGCTAAGTAAGATCTTTCTTGTGTTTCATTGTGCTTAAACCTATATCTGTGATTGAAACGCTGTGGAGAGGTTTCTCCACCGAGAAGGAGGTAGCTTTCTATCCGGTGTTAACCGGGGCTTGATCTGCCGACGATCAAGGGATCGCCCACCTTAAGGGCACGCCAAGGAGTAGGGGCAAGTTATCCCCGAACCTTGTAAACCCTCCTTGTTAGCGATTCTGCTAGTTGTGCTTGTTTGCTTTCGTTTTCTGTTTATGTTTTCTGCACTTATCTGTTTCCATTGTTTCTTCCGCTGTGCTACTGATAAATTTGAGTGCAGAAATTCTATAAGTCTTTAAGTCCAAGTGATTGGGTATATTCACCCCCCCCTCTCTCTAGCCATCCGGGTTCCAACATAAAGGACCCATGGCAAGGCTTGGGTGATAATAATAGAGATAAAGGCATAGACTCTCTCCCTCTCTTTCTCTCCTTCTCTTCTCCCCTTCTTGCCGTGCGCCAACCAGCCCCAAGAAGGAGCACCAGCCGACCGCCCCTGCCCTTTCCCAGCCAACCACCACCTGCTGCCGGAGAAGGAAGCTCCGGCCATCTCTTGGCCGGAAGAAGGTGCTGCCGGAATTAGAGTTTGCCGCAAGGATCCTTTTTGCCGCAAGCCTCTTCTTTTGCATCGCCGGAATTTTGATTCCGACCATCCTTTTGTGGTTAGTCTTCCGACTTCTCTCTTGGTTTTTCTCGTCACGTTCTCGGAGAATCTAGTAGTTCTCGAGAACACGAAACTCGTGGCTTTGCGATGTCATCCCGAAGATACTCGGCATGGACGCGAATAGAGGCGGAGCTTCCAAGGGACGCTTACGGTTGGATCTCGTCCCTTCCTTCGAGTTACGCGAGGTAATACGTAAATTAGTTTATGTTTCTGCAAAATTTTAAATATATGATCATGTTTACACAAGATAAAATTGCATGCTTAGATGTGTGGTTAAATAATTTGAGAAATTATTTATGCTAAACCTTCCGCTGCACGTAATTAATTTTAAAATTACGAACCCGCATCCATGTCAACATGCACCCGGTCCCAACAGTGGTATCAGAGTCGAGGTTTGTGTTCGACATAATCATATAATTGTTTTGCGAAAAGCTTTATCATGATCTCAATTTTGGAAAATTTTCAATTATGAAATCTTTTCAATTATGGTAAATTTTCGATTTAGGAATTTCAAAGTTTGGAAATCCTCATGAAATTTCGCAAACTTTTAAAATATCTCTGTTTCTGAAATTTTATGATAATTGTGAAAACTTTCCATTTTTGGAAACTTTTCAATTTTGGAAATTTCCTATTTTGAAAATTTTCCAATTTTGGAAAAACGTAAGTTTTCTTTGTACCAGAAACTTACAATTATTCTGAAAACCTTTTATTTTTGGAATCTTTCCATTTATGGAAAGCTCGCAATTTTGGGCACTTTCTTTCAAGAAAGTCTAGACAAATTATGGTAATATTAATTGACATTTAAATTTATAATTGGAAATTAAATTATTTACAAAATTCTTTATTTTGGATTGAGCCTCAGGGAGTCGTCCAATTTAAAGTTAGTTGTTATAATTAAATTTCCTAAATTGAATTTAAGCTGTAAAATGTTTAATTTGGATTGAGCCTCGGGGAGTCGTCCAAATTAAGTTATTGATATTAATTTTCCATAAATAAAATATGTGATCAAATTTGAAAATTTTGAGGTGATTCTCAAACGATAATTTCCTTATTTGATTATGAGGTGATGCTCTTACATATTATTGTCTCCAAAATTAATTAGGAAAATTATTTATTATAGAGTATATTTCCTTAAATAAGATTTTCATGAAAATAATATGTGGTTGAATTAAGGGAATCTGTCTCTTAATTTAATAAGATTTGATTTAGAGAAATCAAAGTCTTAAACATATTATTTCCAAAATTGATTATGATAATTTAGGAAATTGTTTCCCAAAACAATTCCTTGAATAAAGTATGAAATTAGAATTAGGAAATCCAGTTCCTAATTCAATTAATGAGACTTGATAAATTAAGTCACATACATACTTTATTAAGGAAATTGTTAGAACATGACATAATTATATGTCCTGAATGTGCATAAAAGAAAAGGATGAGACCCAAAACCCCTTACAAAATATTAAGGCCAACACCTTACATTAATATGGTTAGAACCGGAGTTTTATTTCTCGTTTGGGTTGATGGACACATCCATGCCCGGCTTGAACCTCAACATATTCAAACCATGGAATTAGTTTATGATTAATATAGTTGGAATCAGAGGTCAATCCTTAGTTTTGGTTGTTGGACACATCCAAGCCTGACTAAGCGGTTGAATGAGCTCCAACCATATTAAAACTATTTCTTGATTAATGGGTCAGCCTTAAGCTTGGAGCATCGATTTGTTGTGCCACAGCCAAGGTCG
Organism: Boesenbergia rotunda; assembly: GCA_024364735.1. Taxonomy (NCBI): domain Eukaryota; kingdom Viridiplantae; phylum Streptophyta; class Magnoliopsida; order Zingiberales; family Zingiberaceae; genus Boesenbergia; species Boesenbergia rotunda. Next base: position 347,305 of record JAGFNQ010001162.1, on the reverse strand, counting down.
ATGTAAAGAGAGGTGCAGTTGGGTGCTATGTATATTGTTGCATACTTGTTCATGAGTTAACAACCCAATGATTTATGCAAACATTCAATTAGTTGATAGCATAATGTGATAATCACATATGTATAATATGTAATCGGTATAATTACCTACCTTCATAGCTAAGAATAACTTGATGGACTCTAGCCATGGTTGTTCTTATCTATGGTTGGATATCAACCTATTTGGAGATGTTCCTACGATCTCCCGAATTGATAAAAAAGGTTATTCAATTCGAAAAATAAATAGGATTTAATTAATGTATATTGATGCATTCTTTATCATTCTCATCACATAACCTCAATTTGTATTTCTAGGATAATCCCCTGATCATGTCTTCTCTAAATTTGCATTCCATTTTAGACACCAATAAGTTGACTGGGCCAAACTTCATGGACTGGCTTCGAAACCTGAGGATAGTCCTCAAGGCAGAAAAGCTTGCTTATGTCCTTGAAGAACAACTTCCCAACCATCCTCCTGAAGATGCAACTCCAGACCAGTTAGTGGCCTATCAGAAGCATGTGGATGATTCTGAACTTGCGAGTTGCATCATATTGGCCGCTATGGTACCTAAGCTACAAAAGCAGCATGAGCATATGGATGCTCATACCATCGTCTTCCATCTTCATGAGCTGTTTGACGAGCAGGCGAGATCCGAAAGGTTTGAGGTCTCCAGACTCCTCTTCACCTCTAAGATGCAGGAAGGCACTTCTGTTTCACAGTTTGTGTTGAAGATGTTGGGATACATTGAGCGACTAGGCACACTCGGATTTGCAATGGATCGCGAACTAAGTATTGACTTAATTCTGCATTGTTTGCCCAAGAGTTACTCACAGTTTGTGATGAACTATCAGATGAATAAACTGGAGACTACCATTCCTGAGTTGCTTAACCTGCTGAAGACTGTAGAGCCTTTTGTAAAACAGGATCAGAAGACGGTACTGTTAGTTGGTTCCTCAAAGAACGGCTCTAAGAGGAAGCCCAAAGAACAAAATAAGGGAAGGAAGAAAAAGGCCAAAAAGATTGAAAAGACACCAAAAGGCACTTGCCATCACTTCGGCAAGGAGGGCCATTGGCGAAGAAACTGCAAGGTTTATCTTGAGTCCTTGAAGAAGAAGGCATCTGATACCCCATCCTCTTCAGGTATCTTCGTTATTGAATGTCACTCTATTTCCTCGAACACCTGGGTACTTGATACTGGGTGTAGCTCACATATATGTAATGACATACAGGGGCTAAGGAATAAAAGAAGACTCGTCAAGGGAGAAGCGAATTTGCGAGTTGGAAATGGAGCAAAGATTGTTGCTGTTGCCATCGGAACATATTTGCTAAAGCTCCCTACTGGACTTGTCTTAGAATTGGATAATTTTTATTTTGTTCCTTCGTTAATAAAGTACATTGTATCTATTTCATGCTTGAATGAAAAGGGTTATCATTTAACTTTTAGTAACAATTGCTGTTGGAGCAATCGACCCTAAGATGGTCCGGTGTGACCATGGGTTTTGATGTTTGGGCAAAGGGTTTAAGTTAGGATTTCCCTTGTGTACTTATATGTGTATGTTGAGTGTGCAGGTTGTACAGGTTACACATATGGACTTGACTGGATGGCCTCGGTACGGTGAAGGATGGCATGGAGGCAAGCTGGAGGCTTGCGTGCGCATCCGAGGGACCTTGGAGAGCAGGGGCGATGAGCTGATGGGCGCAAACTTCGAGACATGCGTGAAGGATGGCATGGAGGTCAGCTGGAGGCTTGCGTGCATCCGAGAGATGGGAGCCGAAGATGAAGAGGGCGCGAAAGCAACAGTCGAGGCTGTGGAGGAGGAGTCAGTCGAGTCGTGAGGATCGAGTGTTGTGTGAATGTACTCGGGAAGGGATTCAGCTGGGGACCAGTCGACTGCTCTGGGAGCAGTCGACTGGTAGGTGGCTGGTGAGCTGGCAAATTTGAACGTTGGGAGTGTCAACAGTCGAATTTTGCTGGCACCAGTCGACTGCCGTGGGGGCAGTCGACTGGTAGCGAGAAATCAGCCCCGAGTCCTATTTAAAGAGGACTTCGTGGTGGCTGAGTTTCTTGATGAATCTTGCTTGGCTAAGGCAAGGTAGTAGTCTTGTGTGCTCAGGAAAGTGTTTGGTGATTGTGAAGAGGTTTCTCCACCCACAAGGAGCGACGAGTTCTAGCTGGAGGTTATCCGGGGATTGATCCACCGACGGATTGTTGGATAAGCCACCCGACCGGGGTGGATACCAACTAAAATCGCTGTGTTAGCATTGGTTAGTGACTTTATTATTATTTTACTATTATTTCCGCTGTGCAAACTAACCGTGTAGGAGCAAGAATTCGGCGAAACGCTATTCACCCCCCCTCTAGCGTACGACATCGATCCTTACAATTGGTATCAGAGCAAGGACTGCTCTTGATCGGACTAACCTCGAGGGAGCACACGCTAGAGGAGAGGAAACGATGGAAGATAAGTTGGGGGACAACATCTACACCCCACCGCCCTACGACAATGAGGATTTTGACTATTGGCGGGCGAGGATGAAAAATTGGCTTAGCATGGAGTGGGAGTGCATGGTCATGCTAGAAGAGCCCTTCGAAGTTCCAAAGGATAAGCATGGAAAGAAGCTTCATCCTAGATATTGGACTCAAGAGCAACAAGACTATTCTAGGGCAAACAAGAAGGTAATAGATGTATTAATTGATGATTTGCCTAACAATGTTTTGAGTATTATAGAGAATTATAAAAATGCACATGAATTATGGACCAAGTTGGTGGAATATCACAAGAACCCTACACAAACTCAAGGAGTAGATGAACCCGAGGAAGTGAGCTCAATAGCTCAAGAGGAGGAAGAAGTGTCCACATCCTCAAGTGAAGAAGAAAGTGAGAGGTCATCCACCTCATCTAGAGAAGAGGAGGAGGTCACCACCTCAAGGATTGAGGGGGAGGAGAGACCCTCACCTACACATGATCAAGAGGATGTCTCCACTTCATCTAAGGGTGAAGAGGAAGTCAACCAAGCCTCAACCTCCACCAAAGCAAGGACTAAAGACCACATTGTATGCTTTGGGTGCAATGAAAAGGGACACTACAAGGATAAGTGCCCACTAGGTAAGAAAAAGGAGGTACACCCTAAACCCATTGTAAATTCCTTTAAAGCTAATGTGGGTTGTAGAATTGGTGAAGCTCAAGCTAAAAGGAAGAAGATTCGATGCTTCACATGTGGAGAACTAGGGCATTATCACACTAAATGCCCTAGAAAAGGTGAGCTAAAGAAGATGGAAAATCTAAGAAGATGGGAAAAAGAAGAAAGAAGGAAGAGAAGAAGCTCACAACAAGGAAGGACTACAAGGGTAAGGGAGGTACCCTCTAACCCTAGTTTAAAAAGAAAATTGATTTCAAGTTCTTCTTTACATTTCAAGAATCATGTTAATTACCCACCCATGCATGCTAGAACTCATGAGAATTGTTTATTTGTGCATAATCATGGATTTAAGTACAATGATAGGACTAACGGTAACAAGGTAGATCATAACCCTAAGAAAAGCATGCATCATGATAGACCTAAGACTTGGGTACCTAAGGATCAAGGCATTGACCCCAAGAAGGGGAGACAAATGCCTAAGAAAATGGATAGTTCTAGGAATGTCCAAAGTGGACATATGGAATCCAAGGTTAGAGGGCTAAAAAGGGAAAATCAAGCCTTAAGAGCAAGGCTTGATACTTTAGAGAAGACCTTAGAAAGATTCAAGATTGGATCTAAAGGTCTAGACATGGTGTTGGGTAGCATCAAACCCAACTATGATAGGTCGGGTTTGGGCTATCAATCCAAGACCTCCAAGGGCAATGGAAAGAAGTATGCTGGGAAAGCATACAATCTTAGTAAGGAGGGAAAGTCTAAGGATGGCAAGGGGATGTCATCCAAGGATAAAAAGAGTGACCTAACCAAGGACAAGGTGTCCAAGGTTAAAAAGGTCAATTTTGTAGGACAAGAGTCACCGGTGGCACACCGGTGTGGCCTAGTGTGGATGGAGTCACCTAGGGAGCTGACTAAGGCTAAGAGCTCAAGGGGGAGCTCTAGGAGCCTTTGGGATCTATGGTAAATGGATCTCAACAGTTTTTCTCCCAAGGAATTAGATGAAATGTGCCAAATAGGGTTGGAAGACTTGGGTAAGTCTTAATCCTATGTTTTGGCACATTAAAAAGGGGATTTAGGGAGAAAAAGAGTGAAAATGCTATTATAATTGAAAGAAATTAGGTTTAATGTGAAAATATCATGTAACTTGATGCTACTAATGGAATATGAATGAGTATGGGAAGAAGCATCAAGGTGAGGTCCAAATTAGAACTTTGAGCTAAGGTTTTAATGATACACTTTAGAAAGAATAGAATTTCGTGCCAATCTTGGGATCCGGAGTACATTTATTTGGAAACATATTTTTCCCAAGTAGATATTGGCTTCACAAGTCTCCCCACAAAATTTCAGAATTTTTGGAGATTTATGGAATTATTAGTGCATTACTGAATCTCGGCCTGAAAAATTGAGTTTCAGACACCAGTCACCTGCTAAAAGGGCAGTCACCTGCCAATGAACACAGAAACATTCTGTGAAGGTTAGCAGTCACCTGCCAATGAACACAGAAACATTCTGTGAAGTTTAGCAGTCACCTGCCAAAAGGGCAAACATTCTGTGAAGGTTAGCAGTCACCTGCGAAATTAGAAGATAGGATATGGATTTGGATTAAAAGTCTTGATTATGATTTCATATTCCTTGAGTAAAGTGTTGTCCCATGATTTAATATCTTGAAATTCAAGATAAGTGAATATTTATCTAAGGTAAAGAGATAAGGAGAAGGAGAATTTCATCATATTATGGACACATATGGAAAAGAAAAGAATTGAGGACAATTTCTTGTATAAATTGATAATGGTTAGAATTGGCAAACACAAGGAATCATGAATTAAGTTCAAAATTGATACAAAGTGCCCATCCTTAAGGAAATTAGAGAATTGTACCAAAAGTCAAGCACATTTGTGGTTTTCCTGAAATCATATCTTTCTAGGATAGGGTATATCCTAGCAAATGTGCTTGCAAACCTTTTAGACTTTCTTAAGTGGTGATGAGTTCTTTTTGGCACTAAGGGAAAGGTTGCTTGGGGCAATTCTTTGATAGTGTCAAAGGGGGAAGAACTTGGAAGTTAGGTTGGGTAGAACTTAATTTGAGTCAATGGTGTTAAGTTGGGTAGAACTTCACCTGGATAAAATGAAAATTGGGAGAAGACATAGGTCAAAGGGGAGGTTGCCTCCTAGTTGCCCTAATTTTCATTGGAAATTTTTGAGTTTTGTGTCCAACTTGGGAATGGTGATAGATACATGGTGAAATGTAATTTTCCCAAGTAGGTATGGGTACCACAAAGTTCTCCATGAAATTTGGAAATTTTTGGAGATTTATGGAATTTTTGGCGCGTTTCTGAAATTCGGCCAGAAAACTGATATTCAGAGTATCAGTCGACTGCCATGGAGTCAATCGACTGGTCAGGGCTGGTGTGGGTATCCAGCAGCTGCCTTGGGTCCAAATGATAAGAAACAAGTGTATGGGGGATTAGTACACGTAGTTTAGGATCAATGGAGATTTAAAGAACCAATAATTGGGATATTATTGTGGTCTTTTGATGTATGGCAAAGGGGGAGAGATGTTGGGTTTAAGTGGGAAACCAAACATACCTTTGCTAGAAACCCTAGGTTTAGGGGAGCTAAGATTAAGGGGGAGCATGATTGCTCCATTCTTGGCGTAAGGGGTGTTGGGACCGGGTGCATGTCGACAAGGATACGAGTTCGTAAAATTCAAAATTTTTATGTGCAGCGAAAGAGTTTGCATAAAATAATTTCCTAAATTATTTTAACTTCGTATCTAGCATACAACCCTATGGTGTGTTGACATAATCATAAAATAAAATATTACGAAAAGTAAACTAATTTACTTTTGTACCTCGCGTATCTCGAATGAAGGGACGAGATCCAACCGTAGCGTCCCTTGGAAGCTTCGTCTCTATTCGCGTCCACGCCAAGTTCTCTTCGGGATGACTTCGCAAAGTCACGAGTTTTGTGCCGACGAGAACTACTAGATTCTCGGAAGGCACAACTAGAAGAATAAGAGAAAATAATGGAAAACTAACCAACGAAGTAACGGAATCGAATTCCGGGAAGAGAGAGGAGTCGCTATCCGCTTCTTCTTCTTCGTGTTCGGGTTCTCCTTCTTCTTGATAGCTCACGCCAACTTCACCTTGGATGTAGGTTGGGTGCGCCGGCCCTAAACCACAAGGTTGGGCGCCGGCCCTAGGCAAGAGAGGGGAGAGGAGGAGAGATTAAGAGAGAGAGGGAGAGAATAATAACAATTACTCAATTGGGAATAAGGGCTAGCCTTTGGTTCCTTTATATAGTAGCAACTCCTTTGCTAACTCTCCCTCTAAACCGAATTAACGGATTTAACGGAATTAGTTATAAGAAATTTATCTTATAAATTTTCTTATTAATTATTCCGTTTAAACCGAGTCTTTATTATAAACTAATTTATAATAAAACTAATTCTTTTCTCTTTAAATTATGGAATAAATTTTTATAAGAAATTTATAAACTTTCTTATTATGGAAAAATCAATTCATAATTGATTTTATAAAATTAAAATAAACCAATTCATGGATTATTTTAATCTTCCATAAAAGAATAAATTTCTATAAATTTTATTTATATAAATTTCTTTATACAAATTTATTCATCCATAATTTATAAAATAAATAGCACTAGATTTATTTTATTAATTAAACCAAAATTAATTGGTTTTCTCCTCTTATTTGGCCGGCCACCAAAGGGGTTTTTGACACCCTCTTTGGCCGGCCAAACCAACCCGAACCGCCGCGAATTAAACTCATTTAATTCGCCCAAAAAGCCTTCAAAAGACTTAGCCATTTTTAGCTTCCATTGCGCCTCTGACTAACTCAGATTCGACTTATTTCTCTTGATCGGAAAATCTAATTTTTAACTCATTTTAAATCCCTCGGATTACTCGTAGTGCGTGTGACTAAATAGGCTTTCGATTTATGTTGGCCGTCTATAATTTAACTAATTATAGAACGATCATGAGTGGCACCTAGTAGTACATCATGATCCCCAATTAATCGAAAGATCAACGGTTTGACCTCAGAAGTAATTATTCTGAAACCCTTCAGCAGCTCTAATGAATCGTGCCTCATTCCCTTCACCACCTTATACCCACTTGGTTCAGGACACGGTCAATGGTGTCAGTCCCCACTAGGCTGACTACGTCACACCTAGCCCAAGCAGTGTCTTTCTCGTCCTTTGGATTTCTAATTACTCTCATGTATTTAAGAGCTCGCACTCTTAACATGATATGCTCTGGCCAGAGGCTTTGAGTAACAATCCGACGATAGGCCTGGTTATACATCTCCTCGCAAGGAGTGGTGAATCCTTTGTAGGCTGTTCAAACATCTTCGAGCACTTCGGCTTATACCCGATCATCCTGGGTCCACATCTCCTTGGAGATGCTTGCTTAAGATGTCAAAGTATAAGTCTCCATGACCAAGATGACTTGAACACCGCAAGTCAAAGGAACATCGAACTTATGCCACAGTAAGATCTTCATTGACATATCTATATGTAGATTCCCATATGAAGTCTTACAGCTAGTCACTCCAATGAACTAGTTCCCTTAACTAGCATCCATGTTTATCTCCGGACATCCCAATGTCTCCAGCCAGTGAGAATCAGCTGATTAGAGAATAACTCATGCTAGTCTCAACAGAATTGATAATGTCCGTATTTATCAATTCATCGACTAGGGATATTTCCAACACTTCACATTTGCACATTTAGAGATAATCACTAGTTGCGATCCCATCACAAATTCTCTTATGCTGTGAATTGTATGGCGGACATTCAGTAGATGAGTTTAAGATCCCAATCAAATACACAAACATGTATACTCAAATAGTGAATTATCATTTATTGAAATAAATGTTTACAATCATAAGGCGATTGCCTTAGGACACTTCTCTCATATCACTAACAAGGGGAACCTTGGAGAGGTTCTTAAAAAGCCTTTGTAAGTCCAATGTAGGGGGAGCTTGGGAGAAGCTTTAAAAAGCCCATTTTGGTGAAAATCCTAGCTTGGAGGGCAGGTGTGTAAAAAGTCCTAACTTGGAGAGTTAGGTGTAGGATGCTTTGGATAGGATTCATACATGCATTGCATATGCATTCATTTTAGCATGGTTTTTGCTATTGACTACTATCTTGTTTTCCCTATCTTAAACGTATTGCTAAACATCAAAAAGGGGGAGATTGTTGGAGCAATCGGCCCTAAGATGGTCCGGTGTGACCATGGGTTTTGATGTTTGAGCAAAGGGTTTAAGTTAGGATTTCCCTTGTGTACTTATATATGTATGTTGAGTGTGCAGGTTATACAGGTTACACATATGGACTTGACTGAAGGCCTCGGTACGGTGAAGGATGACATGGAGGCAAGCTGGAGGCTTACGTGCGCATCCGAGGGACATTGGAGAGCAGGGACGATGAGCTGATGGGCGCGGACTTCGAGGCATGGGTGAAGGATGGCATGGAGGCAAGCTGGAGGCTTGCGTGCATCCGAGGGACGGGAGCCAAAGATGAAGAGGGCGCGAAAGCAACAGTCGAGGTTGCGGAGGAGGAGTCAGTCGAGTCGTAAGGATCGAGTGCTGTGTGAATGTACTCGGGAAGGGATTCAGCTGGGGACCAGTCGACTGCTCTGGGAGCAGTCAACTGGTAGGTGGCTGGTGAGCTAGCAAATTCGAACGTTGGGAGTGTCAACGGTCGAATTTGGGTGGCACCAGTCGATTGCCCTGGGGGCAGTCGACTGGTAGCGAGAAATCAGCCCCGAGTCCTATTTAAAGAGGACATCGTGGTGGCTGAGTTTCTTGACGAATCTTGCTTGGCTAAGGCAAGGTAGTAGTCTTGTGTGCTCAGGAAAGTGTTTGGTGATTGTGGAGAGGTTTCTCCACCCACAAGGAGCGACGAGTTTTAGCCGGAGGTTATCCGGGGATTGATCCACCTACGGATTGTTGGATTAGTCACCCGACCGGGGTGGATACCAACTAAAATCGCTATGTTAGCATTGGTTAGTGATTTTATTATTGTTTTACTATTATTTCCACTGTGCAAACTAACCGTGTTGGAGCAAGAATTCGGCGAAACGTTATTCACCCCCCTTCTAGCGTACGACATTGATCCTTACAATTGCTGTTACATAACTTTAAATGGTGTTCATTATGGGACCGGAACTTTATGCAATGGTATCTACACGTTAGATTTATCCGGTGACGTATTCAATATCGAAGTTAGCAACAAACGTGCTCGAATAGAAAATCAAATAGACTCCTATATGTGGCATAGTCGTCTTGGCCACGTAAGTAAGAAACGCATGACCAAATTACACCGATATGGAATTCTGGAATCATTTGAACCCGGTTCATTTGATACATGCGAATCATGCTTAAAAGGAAAGATGACCAAATTACCCTTTTCCCAAAAAGGTAAACCAGTGGGAGAATTGCTTGGTCTAATACATACTGATGTATGTGGACCAATGTCAACTCTTGCACAAGGAGGCTATAGCTACTTCATTACCTTTATCGATGATCACTCACGATTCGGGTATGTGTTCTTAATGAAATACAAATCTGAAGCTTTTGAGAAATTTAAAGAGTTCAGAAGTGAAGTAGAGAAATAGCTTGGCAAAAGTATTAAGATACTTCGATCCGATCGGGGTGGTGAATACTTAAGTCAAGAGTTTCAAGATTATCTTAGGGACAATGGGATATTGTCTCAATGGACTCCGCCATATACACCACAGCATAATGGTGTATCTGAGAGGCGTAACCGAACCTTGATGGACATGGTTAGATCTATGATGAATCATGCAACTCTTCCAAAATCCTTTTGGGGCTATGCGCTTAAGACAGCTGTTTACTTACTAAATAGAGTCCCGACCAAGGTAGTCTCTACTACTCCATATGAGACGTGGAATAGTAAGAAACCTCATTTATCTCACCTAAAGATATGGGGTTGTCCTGCTTATGTAAAGCGTACTGTATCAGACAAATTGGATGCTAAGTCTGATAAATGTCTATTTATTGGATACCCTAAGGAAACGAAAGGTTACCAATTCTATCATCTCTTGGAACAAAAGGTGTTTGTTTCAAGGCATGCTGTATTTCTAGAAAAAGAATTTATTTTACAAGAAAACAGTGGGAGTAGCATTGAACTTGAAGAAGTTCAAGATTCTCCAATAGACATTACAGAGACACCTAGTTTAGACCCACAACCAATAACTCATAATGATGAGCTATCAGTTGAACCTAAAACAACACCACTTCTTCGTAGGTCTGATAGGACACGAAATATTCCAGAGAGATACGGATTTCTCATAAGTGAATCGAACGACGTGTTACTCATTAACGATGACGAACCTATCAGTTATGAAGATGTTCTGAAAAATTCAGAAAGGGATAAATGACTTGAAGTCATGAAGTCGGAAATGGATTCCATGTACAAAAATCAAGTATGGGACTTGGTTAACCCACCTGAAGGGATTAAGCCCATAGGGTGCAAGTGGGTTTTCAAGAAGAAAACCGACATGGAAGGTAATGTTGTTACCTTTAAGGCTAGATTAGTGGCAAAAGGATATCGTCAGAAACAAGAAATTGATTATGACGAAACATATTCGCCAGTAGCTATGCTTAAATCCATTCGGATGCTCCTGGCCATAGTAGCTCATTATGATTATGAGATATGGCATATGGATGTGAAAACAGCTTTCCTTATGGAAACCTGCTTGAGGATGTATATGTTGGATCGAGAGAACCGATAGAGGGGGGGTGAATATCAGAAAACATTCGGATTTAATATGAGGGAAATTGTACAGCGGAAATTAAAACTAACACACGAACACAAGTGGTTTTACTTGGTTCGGAGCCTAGGTCGACTCCTACTCCAAGGCCCACGATCGTTGATCGTTTACTTTGGGCAATTCTATATGAGGCGCAAAAGCAGTTTACAAAGATTGATTAAAGAATAAGTGTAGTAAATTAAAAATCAACTCTTCTTTACCGACGTCCGGAGTAGATGGTATTTTCGGAGCAGTTGGACGTCGTCGGCGCTTGTATCTCGAGTCAGGAGGTTTTTGGAGTAGAGCGCGGGAACGGAAGAGCGTGAATGAGTTGGAAAACTTAGATGTCCTGAAGCCTTGGTTCGAGGGCCTTTTTATAGGCCCTGGGGGCGCCCGGAACGTCGGGGGCGCCCCCCCACCTGTCAGCCAATCCGCCTCGGTCTCGGTCAGCTCTGATCCCTCAAAAATCGGGATCAAGCTTTGACGGGGGCGCCCTGATCGTTGGGGGCGCCCGGGTTGACCGGGTCAGCTCTCTTATCCGCTAGCTTCGAGGGGAGCTGCTTCGGTACTTGGCGCTGGGGGTGCCCGCAGCATGCGGGGCGCCCGGAGCGATGGGGGCGCCTGGAGCATCCAGGGTGCCCCGACAGTCAGTTGTCGAAGCGGAGTTTGCTCCTGCTGGTTGGTCTTCACCATGGGGGCGCCCGGAACATCCGGGGCGCCCTGCTCAGCTTCTGCCTCACTTTTTTGAGGCTCTCTGAGCTGCAGACACTCAGTCCTTCGGTCCTGCATCCAGGGTTAGTCCAAAAAGCAGTAACATATTAATTTTTATACAGCCTTAGCTGTCTTGGTTCTGACTTTGGGTCTCCAAAATGGAGCCCTAGGTCGAACCGACGCCTAATGTTCCCTCGATGCGGAACGCATCCTCACCTACTCCTCTCGGGAGAATGTACCTGATGGCAACCGCTCCTCTGGTTGGACTTTTGCCTCGCGGTCCTTCGCCAGGTCTTGGATGCCGAGCTATCCTTCACCCGGTGCCTAGCATTCCTTCGCTAGGGCTTCAATCCTAGGCTGTCCTTCGCCTGTCGCCTAGCAGTCCTTCGCTAGGGCTTTTTACCTGGCATTTCTTCGCCAGTGCCTAGCAGTCCTTCGCTTGGGCTTTTTATCCTGGCATTCCTTCGCCAGTGCCTAGCAGTCTTTCACTAGGGCTTTTTACCCTGGCATTCCTTCGCCAGTGCCTAGCATTCCTTTGCTAGGGCTTTTTACCCTACACACTAGAGTAACATTGTTAGATAACAAGTGAGACTTAACTTTTGAGCCCTGTTGCAATTATCAAATAACAGGTTTGACTTGGGTGCTTTCTGCACCAACAATCTCCCCCTTTTTGATTTATGGCAACCCTGGTTCAAAAAGTTAAGTTTAATCAATGCATGTAAAAACATTAAATTTTGTTCCCTCCCCCTGGAAGGACTCTCCCCCTAGATTTTTCAAAAATTCGTGGGGTTCTAAGTTTAAGGAAAAAATTTTTACTTGAAACTTTTCAACAGAAAGCTTTTATATTTTCAAAAATGATTTTTGCACTTTTGAAAACTTAAGTTTAGGTGCTTGGAAATCTTTTGACAACTTAATTTTTAAAAGTACATAGAAGAGTTTTTGGAAGCATGAGTTTAGAGTACTTAGAAAAATTTTGAAGCCTTAAGTTTTAAAGTACTCAAAAGTAAATTTTTGACAAGCTCTAGTACTTAGTAAGTTTTGAGAAGCTTAAGTACTTGGAAAATTTTGAAAGGCTTAAGTACTTAGAAAATTAAAAGCTTAAGTACTTAGAATTTTTTTTTTTTTTTGAAAAGCTTAATTACTTAGAAATTTTGTTTTTTTTTTTGAAAAGCTTAAGTACTTAGAAAATTTTTGAAAAACTTAAGTACTTAGAAAATTTTTGAAAAGCTTAAATACCTTTTTGAATAAGGGATAGATTTTGAAATTTTGAGAGACAAAAATAAAAAATTTTAAATTCTATCCTTTCTTATCTCTCCCCCTTTGTCATATATCAAAAACAGATAAATATAGCAGAAATTAAATTGCATAAAGGAAATAACTTTCATAAAGGAAAATATTTGCATGATTTTGCTGTACTGAACCAATTCATGATAAGACTTAAACCAAATCAGTTGATTTTCTCTTGTAGGGACCTATCTAACCCATTTAGCTACTTACTAACTGTTATCAGCAGTAGTTTTTGCTAGGGTTAGTCAAGTTAAGTGCTTCTGTTCAAGTTAGATTTTCTAAACTTGACACTTAACTTGATTGCTGTGTAAGTTGTATTTAGTGCCCCAATTACTGCAGATGCACTGACTTAAAGCATCTTGAATTAAGGCAAAGACCTAAGCATCTCAACCCTTTCTAGGTTATCAATCAAAAGTACCCTAAGGTGCTTGTGAGATGCTGACTTCTAAATCTATAGTTTTGAAAGGGGGTGGTTTTAAAAATAACACTAAGTCGGAAAAGATTTGAAATAAAACTGATTTTGAAATTAAAGAAAAACAGTTTTTCAAAATTCTTTTAGAACCTGATTTTTAAATTAAGTAAAGCAAAAAAAATCAAAAGTAGAGTTAATCTATTCTACAGAGCACAATCCTAACTGCCTTTTTAGTGAGCTGAACTCAAACTCAGGTAAGGGTTTTGTGAATATATCAGCTAAGTTGGATTTTGAGTCTATATGCTTAAGTACTATCTCACCCCTGGCTACATGGTCTCTTACAAAGTGATGTTTAACTTCTATGTGTTTTGTTCTGGAATGTTGGATTGGGTTCTTAGTTAGATTAATTGAACTTATATTGTCAATAAATACTTGAGTTTGGGTGTAGTTGAGCTGGAAGTCCTTAAGAGTGTGCATCATCCATAAAAGTTGTGCTACACACTCTCCTAAGGCTACATACTCAGCTTCAGTTGTGGACAGAGCTACACAGTGTTGTTTTCTGCTGCACCAACTTACTAGACTATTTCCTAATAGCTGGCAGCTTCCACTTGTGCTCTTTCTATCTAATTTACAACCAGCATAGTCAGAATCCGAGTATCCTGACAATTGAAGGTTGAGGTTCTAGGATACCAAATCCCTACATTTAGGGTGCCCTTTACATCTCTTAGTATTCTTTTTAGGGCTTCTAAGTGCGTTTCCTTAGCACAGGTTTGGTATCTAGCACACATCCCTACAGCAAAAAGAATGTCAGGTCTGCTGGCTGTAAGGTACAGTAGACTACCTATCATACTTCTATATAGTTTGAGGTCTACTGCCTTACCATCAGGGTCACTCTCTATTTTTACATTAGTGGCCATGGGGGTACTTATGCTTTTAGAGTTATCCATTTTAAATTTCTTTATAAACTCTTTAGCATATTTGAATTGATGGACGTAGTTTCCATCTCTAGTTTGTTTGATTTGTAGCCCTAGGAAAAAGGTAAGCTCACCAACTAAGCTCATTTCAAATTCATTTTCCATTATCTTGACAAACTCTTTTAGGAAGTTTGTGTTGGTGGATCCAAAGATTATGTCATCTACGTAAATTTGGGCAATAAATATATCTTGTCCTAGGGTTTTAATAAATAAGGTTGAGTCAATTTGTCCTTGTTTAAATTCTTTAGAAGTTAAGTAAGTTGATAAACGTTCATACCAAGCCCTAGGTGCTTGTTTTAACCTATATAGTGCTTTAGTTAATTTGTAAACGTGGTCAGGTCTGTCTAAGTCCTCAAACCCAGGGGGTTGTCCTACATAAACTTCTTCTTTAATGAATCCATTTAGGAAAGCCGACTTTACATCCATTTGGTATAGCTTAAATCCTTTATGGGATTTAAAGGCTAACAACATTCTAATGGACTCAAGTCTAGCTACTGGGGCATATGTTTCATCGTAATCTAATCCCTCTACTTGGCTGAATCCCTTAGCTACTAAGCGGGCTTTATTTCTAACTATTTCTCCTTGATCATTTAGCTTATTCCTAAAGACCCACTTAGTGTCAATGATGGATTTGCCTTCAGGTTTAGGCACTAGTTCCCAGACTTGGTTCCTCTCAAATTGGGCTAATTCTTCTTGCATAGCTATGATCCAATCAGGGTCAGGTAGGGCTTCCTCTATAGTTTTGGGTTCAATTTTTGATATCATAGCTATTTGACTAAGGTTTCTGTAGGAGGATCTAGTCCTGACTCCTAGAGTTGGATCACCCACAATTTGATTGGTTGGGTGACTAAGTCTGGGTTTCTTAGTTCTTCTAGAACTTGGTTCAGCCTCAGGTCCGGTTGGTCGGTTTGGTTCACTATTTGATTCGACTCTTTGGGCTGGTTGATTTGTTGGTTCGATAATTGGTTCAGTTGACTCATTAATTGGTTCAATAGTTAGTTCGTTTAAGGGTTCAATTAAAGATTCACTAGTTTGTTCATTATTTTCTTGATCAGAATTTGATGAAGTTAGGTCTGGATTATCAGATGTTGAGTTGATTTCTTCATCAAATATTAAGTTTGTTATTTCTTCAATTTTCTTAGTTTGTTTGTTGTAAACTCTATAGGCTCTACTTGTGGTTGAGTATCCTAGGAAGATACCTGGGTTTTACTTGGACTGAAATTTTCCTAAATAGTCTTTGGTGTTTAGGATATGGACTTTGCATCCAAAGACCCTTAGGTAGTATAGATTTGGGAGTCTATGGTAGTACAGTTCGTAGGGTGTTTTGTTGTGTCGCTTGTTAATCAGAACCCTATTTTGGATGTAACAAGCCGTACTAATTGCTTCTGCCCAATATTGGTTTGCTAGGCTAAATTCGTTGAGTATGGCCCTAGCGGCTTCCTGTAATGTTCTATTTCTTCTTTCGACTATTCCATTTTGTTGGGGGGTTCTAGGACATGAAAATTCATGTAAATACCCATTTACCTTACAGAATTCCTCGAACCGTTGATTTTCAAATTCTCCCCCGTGGTCACTCCTAAGTCTTTTAATTTTAGTGTCGTTTTGATTTTCAATTAGTTTGCAGAATTCATTAAATAGGTTTAGGGTTTCATCTTTGGTTTTTAGAAACCTAACCCAGGTGAACCTAGAGTAATCATCAACTATTACTAAGCAGTATCAGTTCCCGCTTAGTGACTTGGCTCCATGTGAATCAAATAGGTCAAGGTGCAGGAGCTCAAGTGTGGTTTGAGTTAAATCAGATTGGATTAATTTGTGATTAGATTTGGTTTGTTTGCCTTGATTACATGATTCACATATTAGGTTTTCATTATTTTTAATTTTGGGGATACCTTTGATTAATCCAAGTTGGGTGATTTTTGAGATAGTTCTCAGATTGGTATGACCTAATCTCCTATACCAGAGGTTTGATTGTTCTAACTGAGTTAACATACATTTGGGTACTAGGGGTAGGTTTATAGTGTATACATTGTTTTTCCTAGTGCCCTTAAGTATGATTTCTGAGTCTTGTACATTTCTAATCAGGCAGTTAGAATTGTTGAAGGTGACTATATAACCAGAATCATATAACTAACTTATGCTAAGCAAGTTAAAATTGAAGTTTTCAACCAAAAGAACTTTCTTAATAACAAAATCAGATTTGAGTTCAATATTACCTGACCCAATTACCTTGAGTGTAGCATTGTTGCCAAATGCCACTGAGCCTAGGTTCTTGAACTTGAGTTTGGTGAACTTCAATTTATCTCCAGTCATATGTCTGGGGCAACCGCTATCCAACATCCATTGGTCCAAATCTTTATGTTCCTACACATAAAGATTTTTATTGATTTGGATCCAATTAGAGTCAGGAATAGCTTAAATTGAGTTTCACTGCCTAGTCTGTCTCACCCAAATCTAGGGTTTTCAATCACGTTAGCCTTATAGGTTTTGTGAGACAGGTTTTGATAAGTAAAATTATTTTGAAAAAGTTAATTTTTATTTAGAAAGCCTTAAATTAATTTTGAAGACAGTTAAGTTTATTTTGAAAAGAAATGTTTGAATCTATACCTAACTGAAAATTTGTGTTAGATTTGAATTTGACAAAGAATAATTTGAATTTGAAATTCAAAAATTACCTTCCAGGTCTTGGCGAGGCACTAGGTCTTCTTTGGCCGTAGCCTTATTGGATCATCAACCCTTTCCTTGACAAAGCCTTTTAATGAAATTTCATTTTCAAAATTAATCTTTGAAAATTTCTGGTCTAACTAGTTTGAGTTTTGGATCGGTAGCTTCGGCTAGTTTCACCAGTCTAAAGAGACCAAGTATACTTGATCTTATTAGAGTTGGTTTCTCTAACGTACTATCATCTCACCTCCACCCAATACTATGTTGTCAAATTTCAGTTAAGTTTGTTCAGTCCTTATACTAACTATTTCTAAGCATGGTAAATTGCAGAAATTTAAATAAACAATCAAACATGCAATTTGCAATCAAGAATTAAATTTTATCTAACAATAAATATAGTTTTCAGTTTGGCTCCGCCTGGACTAAAGCCACGATGATGGTTAGGCAAGATGTGAATCTTGTCCTTGGGGATCCAATACTGATTTGATCCAGTTAGTTTGTTCAGGCACAGTTTGGGTACCCATGCCTGAACTTTACTTCTGGACTGATTCAGTACAGCAAAGTAAGATCTTTGTCTAGATTTGGTTCTATAGCCAAGTCCGGATCGATTTAGAACTGATTTCTACTTTCCAAGAATCATGTCAAGACCCTTGGAACCAGATGTGAATCGTTCTAAAGCTGATCTAAGATCCTTAACCTGAGTTTTCAGGGAGGAGTTCTCCTTCTCAAGTTTTTCAACTTGAGTAAGAGTTCCTTCTTGATCCTTCTCGGTTAAGGGTTTAGAGTCAGCTCCCTCTTTCAGGAGTTTTACTTCCTGTCGGAGGGATTCGACTCGGAGTTTAGCTTTGGCCAAATCTCGAGAAAGATAAGATATAAGTTCATTTAATTGACTTCTATTGAAACCACTTACCTTGATTTCGCCGTCTTCTGAAAAGGTTAATCTGCCGTCGTCCTGTTCTGATTCTGACTCGGTCTCGACTTCTTCTGAGGCGGTCAGGGCTAGTAGGTTTGACTGGGGTGCTTCTTCTTCTTCTTCTGAGGAAGATTCGTCCCAGGTTGCTTGGAGTGCTTTCTTTCTTCTTGTCTTCTTGGTCTCCTTTAGGTTTGGACACTCCGTCTTGTAGTGGCCCTTCTTCTTGCACTCGTAGCAAGTCACGTTGGGCTTGTTTTTGTCATTTGTGGGTTCAGCTGGTTCGTCCTTTCTTCGGCTTGTTTTCCGTCTGTTGGTTTGGTTCTTCAATTCTTTATAGTAGCTTCGGGCCAGTCGGACCAGCTTAGGTCAATCTCCTTCTTCATCTTCTGAGTCTGAGTCTGAGTTAGACTCGGGTTCAGGTTGAGGCTTCTTCTTGGTTGTTCTTCTAGTTTTACCTGCAATGAAGGCAATACCTTTCTCGGCCAAATTGCAGTTAGTCTGTTCATGCAGTTCTAATTCAGAGAATAATTCATCTAACTTTATTTTTGAAAGGTCCCTTGAAACCTTGTATGCATCTACCATAGATGCCCACAAGGTGTTTCTCGGGAAAGCATTTAGAGCATACCTTATTAGGTCACGGTTTTCGACCTTGTGACCAATAGTGTGAAGACCGTTCATTAGTTCTTGAATCCGGGCGTGAAGCTGAGCAGTTGTTTCGTTGTCGGCCATTTTGATGGTGTACAGCTTGTTCAGAAGCAGGTCTCTTTTGCTGATCCGAGTGTCTGATGTTCCTTTGTGCAGCTCGATCAGTTTTACCCACAGCTCCTTGGCACTGTTAAAGGGACCCACCCGGTTCAGCTCCTCTTTTGTTAAGCCGCATTGTAGGGTCTGTGTTGCCTTTGCATCGGCTTCTATTTTGCGCTTCAGAGCGGTACCCCATTCTGAGTAGCTTTGAGGTACTCCTTCGGCATTTTTCGGAATCTCCAGTCCGGACTGGATGATTATCCACATGTCCACTTGAGTTTTCAGGTGGACCTCCATTCGACTTTTCTGGTAAGAAAAGTCTTCTCCACTGAACAGTGAAGGTCTGGCGGTGCTGAATCCTTCTTGCATGGCCATTTATCTGAAACTTAAACTAAACAAAAAGAATATGCCAAGACTTGGTCTTGGATTAGTAGTGCGGATAAATAAAAAAATATTCGTCGAGTGGTGTTGCACCAACCTCGATCAACGAGAAGAAATTAAAAAAATTCGAACAGAGAAAGAATATTAAACGAAGTTCGAACGAAGAGAAAAAAAATATTAAACGAAATTCGAATGAAGAAAAATAATAAGCGGAATTCGACAAAAAATATTGAAAGAAAAATTAAATAAAATCCGAAAAATTTTCAAACTGGTGGTTGCACCAAATTTGAACTTCCCCGCTCTGATACCACTTGTTGGATCGAGAGAACCGATAGAGGGGGGGTGAATATCGGAAAATGTTCGGATTTAATATGAGAGAAATTGCACAGCGGAAATTAAAACCAACACACGAACACAAGTGGTTTTACTTGGTTCGGAGCCTAGGTCGACTCCTACTCCAAGGCCCACGATCGTTGATCGTTTACTTTGGGCAATTCTATATGAGGCGCAAAAGCAGTTTACAAAGATTGATTACAGAATAAGTGCAGTAAATTAAAAATCAACTCTTCTTTACAGACGTTCGGAGTAGATGGTATTTTCGGAGCAGTTGGACGTCATCGGCGCTTGTATCTCGAGTCACGAGGTTTCTGGAGCAGAGCGCAGGAACGGAAGAGCGTGAATGCGTTGGAAAACTTGGATGTCCTGAAGCCTTGGTTCGAGGGCCTTTTAATAGGCCCTGGGGGCGCCCGGAACGTCGGGGGCGCCCCCCCCCACGTGTCAGCCGATCCGCCTCGGTCTCGGTCAGCTCTGATCCCTCAAAACTCGGGATCAAGCTTTGACGGGGGCGCCCTCGCTGGGGGCGCCCGGGTTGACCGGGTCAGCTCTCTTATCCGCTGGCTTCAAGGGGAGCTGCTTCGGTACTTGGCGCTGGGGGGGCGCCCGGAGCGATGGGGGCGCCCGGAGCATCCGGGGCGCCCCGACAGTCAGTTGTCGAAGCAGAGTTTGCTCCTGCTAGTTGGTCTTCACCTTGGGGGCGCCCGGAACATCCGGGGCACCCTGCTCAGCTTCTACCTCACTCCTTTGAGGCTCTCTGAGCTGCAGACACTCAGTCCTTCGGTCCTGCATCCAGGGTTAGTCCAAAAAGCAGTAACATATTAATTTTTATACAGCCTTAGCTGTCTTGGTTCTGACTTTGGGTCTCCAAAATGGAGCCCTAGGTCGAACCGACGCCTAATGTTCCCTCGATGGGGAACGCGTCCTCACCTACTCCTCTCGGGAGAATGTACCTGATGCCAACCGCTCCTCTGGTTGGACTTTTGCCTCACGGTCCTTCGCCAGGTCTTGGATGTCGAGCTGTCCTTCACCCGGTGCCTAGCATTCCTTCGCTAGGGCTTCAATCCCAGGCTGTCCTTCGCCTAGCAGTCCTTCTCTAGGGCTTTTTACCCTGGCATTCCTTCGCCAGTGCCTAGCAGTCCTTCACTAGGGCTTTTTATCCTGGCATTCCTTCACCAGTGCCTAGCAGTCCTTCACTAGGGCTTTTTACCCTGGCATTCCTTCGCCAGTGCCTAGCATTCCTTCGCTAGGGCTTTTTACCCTGCACACTAGAGTAACATTGTTAGATAACAAGTGAGACTTAACTTTTGAACCCTGTTGCTATTATCAAAACACAGGTTTGACTTGGGTGCTTTCTGCACCAACAGTATACATGATACAACCTAAAGGTTTCACATCGGTTAATAAAACCAAAGTATGCAAGCTTCGACGATCCAAATATGGACTAAAGCAAGCATCCAGGAGCTGGAACATCCATTTTGATGAGACAATCAAAGAGTTTGATTTCTCACAAAATCTTGACGAACCTTGTGTGTACAAGAAGGTTAGTGGGAGTGCAGTCGTATTCCTAGTGTTATATGTCGATGACATATTACTTATAGGAAACAATATATCAGTCATACAGTAAGTTAAAATTTGGTTGTCCAAAACGTTCTCCATGAAAGACCTGGGAGAAGCAACCTATATCCTTGGGATTAGAATCTATAGAGATAGATCAAAACGGTTGCTTGGTCTTTCGCAGTCTACATATATAAACCGAGTGCTAGAAAGGTTTAGCATGTCGGAATCCAAGAAAGGTTACCTTCCCATCAGGCATGGGATCAACCTTTCGAAGTCTATGTGTCCGCGCACAGAAGATGAGAGGATTTGCATGAATAAGATTCCTTATGCATCCGCGATAGGATCTATCATGTATGCTATGTTATGTACTAGGCCCGATGTATCGTATGCTCTGAGCGTCACAAGAAGATACCAGTCTGATCCAGGAATGGATCATTGGGCGGCTGTCAAGACAATCCTCAAGTACTTAAGAAACACTAAGGATGTGTTCCTAATATATGGAGAAGGTGATATGGTAATACGTGGGTATACAGATGCCAGTTTCCAGACAGATAAGGATGACTCCAAATCTCAGTCCGGATACGTATTTATTTTGAATGGAGGCGCAATAAGTTGGAAGAGTTTTATGCAAGACACCGTAGCGGATTCTACCACGGAAGCGGAATATATTGCAGCTTCCGAAGCAGCAAAGGAAGCAGTCTGGATCAAAAAGTTTGTCTCAGAACTTGGTGTGGTTCCAACCATTGATGAAGCAATACCAGTTTACTGCGACAACAATGGAGCTATTGCACAAGCAAAGGAACCAAGGTCTCATCAGCGTTCCAAACATGTGTTTCGCCGCTATCATCTGATTAGATAGATTATAAGTAGGAATGATATACAAATTGAGAAAATTCCCACTGAAAGGAATTTTGCGGATCCTTTAACTAAGGTCTTGCCTCAAATCAAGTTTGAGGGTCATGTTAGAGCCTGTGGTATTGGGTACCGTAGCGATTGGCATTAGACCAAGTGGGAGTTTGTTAGTGATATGAGAGAAGTGTCCTAAGGCAATCGCCTTATGATTGTAATCATTTATTCTAATAAATGAATATTCACTATTTGAGTATACATGTTTGTGTGTTTGATTGAGATCTTAAACTCATTTACTGAATGTCCGCAATACAATTCACAGCATGAGAGAATTTGTGATGAATTCATAACTAGTGATTATCTCTACATATGCAATTGTGAAGTATTGAAATTGTCCCTAGTCGATGAATTGATAAATACGGACACTATCAATTCTGTTGAGACTAGCATGGGTTATTCTCTAATCAGCTGATTCTCACTGGTTGGTGACATTGAGATGTCCGGAGATAAACATGAATGCTAGTTAAGGGAACTAGTTCATTGAAGTGACTGGCTGTAAAACTTCATATGGTAGTCTACATATAGATATGTCAGTGAAGTTCTTACTACAGCTTAAGTGCGATGTTCCTTTGACTTGCGGTGTTCAAGTCATCTTGGTCATGGAGACTTATACTTTGACATCTTAAGCAAGCATCTCCAAGGAGGTGTGGACCCAGGATGATTGGGTATAAGCCGAAGTGCCCGAAGATGTTTGAACAGCCTACAAAGGATTCACCACTCCTTGTGAGGAGATGTATACCCGAGGCCTATCGTCGGATTGTTACTCGAAGCCTCTGGCCAGAGCATGACATGTTCAGAGTATGAATCTCTTAAATACATGAGAGTAATTAGAATCCGTAGGACGAGAAAACGTTACTTGGGCTAGGTGTGACGTATTCAGCCTAGTGGGGACTAACACACATAGACCATGTCCTGAACCAAGTGGGTATAAGATGGTGAAGGGAATGGGGCACGATTCATTATAGCTGCTGAAGGGTTTCAGAATTGTTTCTGAGGTCAACCGTTGATCTTTCGATTAATTGGGGATCATGATGTACTACTAGGTGCCACTCATGATCGTTCTATAATTGATTAATTATAGACGGCCAACATAAATCGAAAGCCTATTTAGTCACACGCACTACGAGTAATCCGAGGGATTTAAAACGAGTTGAAAATTGGATTTTCTAATCAAGAGAGATTAAGTTTGGTTGAGCCAAACGATAAGTCGAATCTGAATTTTTCAGAGACGCATCGGAAGCGTAAAATGGCTAAGTCTTTTGAAGACTTAATAGATGAATTAAATAAGTATAATTCATTGGGGCTTGGCTTGGATGGGCTGGCCAAAGAGGGCCTCCATCCTCTTTGCTTGGCCGGCCACAACAAAGGGAGAGAAACAAAGTTTTTGGTTCAATTTATAAAATAAACCAAGTGTGGTTTGTTTTATAAAATTATGGATGATATAAATTTTTATATAATAAACCAAGGTTTGGTTTATTTTTCATGAAAATTAAAATGAACCATGGATTGGTTTATTTTATAAAATCAATCATGGATTGATTTACCATGATAAGGAAATTTATTCCATAGGAGAGAAGAGACTTGATTGATTTTTTATCATGAATTAAAATATGATTTTAACCATGATATAAAATCAAACTTGGCATGATGGAATAAGTTATTCCATATTTGAGAGGTTTGATGGTTGAGAGGCCACTATATAAAGGACCCAAGGCAAGGCTTGGGTGATAATAATAGAGATGAAGGCATAGGCTCTCTCCCTCTCTTTCTCTCCTTCTCTTCTCCCCTTCTTGCCGTGAGCCAACCAGCTCCAAGAAGGAGCACCAGGCGGCCGCCCCTGCCCTTTCCCTGCCAACCACCACCTGCTGTCGGAGAAGGAAGCTCCGGCCATCTCTTGGCCGGAAGAAGGTGCTGCCGGAATTAGAGTTTGCCGCAAGGATCCTTTTTGCCGCAAGCCTCTTCTTTTGCTTCGCCGGAATTTTGATTCCGGCCATCCTTTTGTGGTTAGTCTTCCGACTTCTCTCTTGATTTTTCTCGTCGCGTTCTCGGAGAATCTAGTAGTTCTCGAGAACACGAAACTCGTGGCTTTGCGAAGTCATCCCAAAGATACTCGGCGTGGACGCGAATAGCGGCGGAGCTTCCAAGGGACGCTTACGGTTGGATCTCGTCCCTTCCTTCGAGTTACGCGAGGTAATACGTAAATTAGTTTATGTTTCTATAAAATTTTAAATATATGATCATGTCTACACAAGATAAAATTGCATGCTTAGATGTGTGGTTAAATAATTTGAGAAATTATTTATGCTAAACCTTCCGCTGCACGTAATTAATTTTAAAATTACGAACCCGCATCCATGTTAACATGCACCCGGTCCCAACACATGTACAGCTTCAATTCACTTCAATTCAACAGAAATGTTCTTGATTTCTTGCAGTTGGTGGCAACTCTTGGATGCATGCTTTTGATCTTGAGAATTTATGACAAGTCTTAGATTAGATGGATTGTTGTTTTTGAGATTGCTTGATTCATCCAAGATATAGTATTCGGCAGCCTTCACAGCCTCATTGTCCCACTTTCCTGAACTCAACAACTTTTTTTTTCTACATTACAAAGTAGTGGAGCGCTAAAGGTTTCATTTGGGATTTAGACTTGGCACATTTTGCTTGTGGGTTGCCAACTACTTCACATTATCCTCAAATTTTGATAGAATGCTTGCATCCTCCCCCACACTTAAACTTTTGTCCGTCTCGGGCAAAGTAACATCAAGAAACATCAAAGTATCCAAGTCCATGGAAAAGATTATGTTGAACATAAAAATAGGGGAAAGGAAAAATAGAATAGAGAGTGTATCAACAAGCAAAATTGTAAAAATGATATGTGAAAGGAAATAAGATGATTCACCTCTATAAATGTGGTCCAATCATAGACATATAGTTTTGAAAGAACATAAGCAAATTCTAGAGTACAATCACATGTGTGTATCACAAAAATTAGGCCAAGTCCTCACTAGGTAAAAAGAATTCATCTCAAGTCTTCAATCTAGAGTCCATAACTAAGTAGTACTCAAGCATCCAAGAATTTTCATCCATTGGCTTAATTCCTAAGTTTTAACAACCAAATTTAATTTTCTTTCAAGAGACTCTAAAATGATATAGAGAAAATCTAAAAGAATATATTTATTCCAAATCATGCAAGAAACAAAATGCCAAAAGGGATAAAATGGTATCTACAATGAATCTTTATTCATTCTACACTACCTAAGCATTTATTAGCAAGAACTCATTGTAAAGAACAATTGCGGCTAGAAAACATAAAATGGTATATACAATGAAATAAGAGTATAAGAAGAAACAACTCCCCTTCAGGTTGGGTAAAGAGCACGGAGCATCCATCTTGGGAGAACTATCCTCATGTAATCAATCTCATCGTGTACAGCTTTCTCCCTTATCAATTTCGTATAAGTATGTCCCGGTGGTCGGAGACGATTAAGGTTCAAAATCCACTTAAGGGGTGAATGGCTACAAGTCAAAGTAAACTCCAGTCCTCCCACTATATACTCTTTGAAAGTCCTTCCGGGAGGTTGGAGACTATTTAGTTGGAGCACCCACTCCAGAAGCCGACGACACCATGCAAAACTATGAAAAGAAAATATCTCACGCACGCATGCAGGGTAAGAAAGAAATGAAATACAACCAATCTCTACATAGAATGTGTCAAGAAATCCATCACAGCCAATAAAATCAACCTTGGGTACCTCTATGAATCATTCACAATCAGTCTCTACATAGGATGATTCAAGAAATTCACCACAGCCAACAAAATCAACCTTAGGTACCTCTATGAATTTTTCTAAACAATTAGGAGAAACACTTACCTTGTCTTGCTGAGACATACCTGAAGGTTCTACAAGAATGGATGTAGCTATGGCCTCCTCCTGGTCAGGTAAGGGCTCCACCTCAAGTTCAGGTTCTGGTGGGCGTACAACTAAAAGTGGTGATTCTTGGGACCTTGCTTCCAGCATGCAAGTCCCTACACTTTCATACTTATTCTCTGAATCTCCTAATATATCAATCAATGTTGGTGGTCCCTGGGGCTCAATGCAATCCCCTACACCTGTAAAATCATCTGCAACTGAAAATGAATCAGATTCAACCTCCAACTCAACTGTCTCTGTAGCTAGTACCTTCTCTGCCTCATCTGAACTAGAATATCCTCTCTGAATATCAAATGGAATTTTATCAGCAATTAACTCTGCCCCAACAGCCTCATCTGAAATACCCATGCTAATGATATAAAATTCCTCTCTGAGGTGCTGTGGGAAGGGTAAAAGGACTTTCGGTTCCTTCACTTGAGCTGAAAATTTTGGAAATGAATTTTGAGTAGGGATTTCGGTAGGTATAGCTGCTGTAGGTACCCTAATTTTACTGATTTCTTCTTCTTCTTCCACCAAAATTGCAAGATCAATAGAAGAAGGACTTAGGTTTGAACTAGGGTAACTTTCAATTGATGTAGAAACCATTTTGAGGTTGTTCTTAAATGGAAAATAAGTTGTTGAAAATTTTTCAGAACAATCAACCCTTGGATTGTTTAAACCTGAAACAACTTCCCCAATCCTCAAAGCCATGGCACAATCATACCCCTTAGGATTAGGAGTAGCTTGAGAAGGTAATTGGCTCGATCCCTAGGCTTGCATTTGCTCCATTCCACTAACTATTTGTTTAATGCGTCTTTCAAAGTCTTGAAGAGTGGGATCCTTCTTTTATTGCCCTTGCTGTAATGAAATTTGTTGCTGTTGAAGAATTTGTTGCATAAGCTCCTCAAGCATTTGTTGTTGATGATCTTGAAATGTAGCAAAAGATTGCTGAAAATTAAAAGTAAGCTGTGAACTCTAAGAATCAAGTTATTGGGACTGATCAAATGAGCAACTGGATTGTTGAAATTGCTGAAAATTGGATTGATAACAAGGTGGATGTTGCTGGAAATTATTGCTTTGAAAATTCTGGTTTTGGAGCTGAAATTGTTGACCAAAGGGCTGAAATTGTTGACTTTGAAACTGAAAATTCTGATTGTATGATTGGAATTCTTGCTGTGAAGGTTGAAAGCCTTGCTGATCATAATGAAATGGTTGTTGAAAATCTTGGAAATTCTGCTAAAACTATTGTTGTGGCTGATTCAGAGGTTGGTTTTACTGAAATGGTTAATTTGGTTGCTGAAAATGTTGATAAGGCTGGAATGGTTGAAAATTCTGCTGAAAATTATGAGAGAACTGTGAGGGTTGTTGAAAATCATGATAAACTTGCTGCTGAAAATACTGATATTCTGCCATGGGACTGCTTGAATGAGTAGAAATATTTTCAATAGCTTCTCAAACTCTTCCTTGATTTCTTCCTAGCTCTGAATGTTCTCTCAAGATCTCCACCTGCAGTCCTAGCCATAAACAAACAAAAATGGTAGTAAATGTATACAAAAAGATAAAGCAAATGAGAATAGAATCAAAGAATATGAAAATAAGCACAAGCTCAAATTAAACAAACTCAACTAGTGATTCCCCGGCAACGGCGCCAAAAATTTGATGACCGCCCAATAACTAGTGTCACGAATGAGCCTCAAATTTAGATATTTATAAATTGAAAACCCTAGCTCACAAAATTGAAATGTAGTACAGGGGCCTCAAGTCATATTTTTCCAAGGACTAGTTGTGATTGTTTAACTCAAGCTTGAAATTGTCGTTCAATTTGTTTTTGAGTTTTCAGATTAAAATGGGGGTTTGTTTGCGATAAGGAATGAAATAACAATTCGGAACGAATTGGACTTAGCTAAGCAGAAATGAATTAGGAAATTGAAACACTAAACTTAACCTATTTGGAAATTGAGCAATTCAATATGAAATTATGAAATTAAAGGACAAAACTAATAGCAAATGCAAGTAAGCAATAAATCTGTAACTAACTTCAGAATGGAGAAACTGAAACAAAGTTGAATACAAAATAGGGTTGAATTGTAGCAAAGTTTTGCCTGATCGATCAACAGACCGATCAGATCACTACCTGATCGGTTGACAGACCGATCAGATGATGTCTTGATCGGTCAGCCAGACCGATCAAGCACCTGATACGAACTGATACAGAATGGAAGATTGCAGAAATGAATTCAGACATAGAAACTAATGAAACTAAGCATCAGATCTCAACTTCACCAAGACTTCCTTCTTGCTGTCACACAAGAATCGAGCTAAGAACCCCCTAGCTCGAGAATCGGCAAGATCGAACTCCGCAAGTAGTTAGCTTCAATTTGGTGGTGCAAACGGGATCCTCCTTCGATCTCATTCTCCTTGATGATTCGGAGACTTGAAAGAAGGGTAGATCCGATGTGGTCGCGCGATCCGTTGAAGAAAACAACGAAGAAAATGATGATGAATGGAGAAAACTATGCTATCCTGCGAACTCTGCTACTATGTGACGACCCAGATCTGGGGAGGAGAGGTTCTGTTTTATAGCTAGCAATGAACGGCTATGATCGTTCTGGCTGCATCCAATGGTCGGATCTGCTCTGATCTGAACCAAACCTTCCAGATCTCCATCAATGGTCCTGATCTACTTCTCCTTAGCTTGGATCAATCGGATCTGCAACGGATGGCTCAGATCTCTCTGCCTCTTGAATGGACGGTTAAAACTCCCCTTAAGCTTGATTCGACGGTCAGATGGACTCTGATTTGGCTCAAAACTCCAGATCTTGATCTGTGAACTTGATTAGCTCTATCTTTGGCTCGGATTGATCAAAAGTTAACAGATGGCTCAGATCACCCAATTTCTTGATCAGACGACTCATAATAATCCATTGCTTTATCATCTTGATCTGGATTCAATTCTGGCACAAGTTTGACCCAATCTGATCTAGGTCCATGGTCAATTGAAGCCTATAAAATTATATTCAAATTTAGTGCCAAAACATCTCAAATCTACAATGATTTGAATCAAAAGCTAAAATAGAGATAATTCATGAAACCTAATGTAAATGCAAACTTAAGCATATAAAAGTGGATCAAAACATGGATTTGAGAGACCAAAATAATTAACAAAATGGTAGTTATCACTGATCAGAGAAGAATCGATCCAAGCCTCCACCGGATCCCTCCTTCCTCCATGGTAGCTTGACCGAGAGCTCTCCCCCCCCCCTTGATTGCGTGTGTGTGCTCTAGGTTGCGTTCCCCCCCCCCCCCCCACTCCTCAATCGAACAGTAGCTTCCTTTCCTTTCCCTAGCTCTTCTCTCCACCCTTGATTTCCCTTGATGAGTGTCCAAGATTGCTTGCAGAAGTTTCCATCAACTTAACTGCCTAGATCCAAGTGGAGGGTTGCGATCCTTTGATCTTATGATCGGATTGGTAGACATCTGATCGTTCTGGATGACTATTGATCGGTCTGAGTGCTCCCTGATTAGTCTGAGGACTGATCAGGGACCTCCCTGATCGGTCTGAGGACCGGTCAGGGTCTGATCAGTAGCTGAAATTCTGAGTTCTTCTGTGCCAACCTCTTCTGATCGGTCACGGGACCGATCAGGCTTTCCCTGATCGGATTGGAGACCGATCAGGGCAGCAATAGAATGAAATTAGAGTCTGATATTGTTCTTTATGGATCCATCTTAGCCCTTGATGTGCCCTTTTGATCCTTTGATGCACAAGCTGTCCAAAAATCAAATAGAATGAAATATGAGTGTAAAAATGTAGGAAAATTTATTAACCAATGAAAATGCACCTTATTAACAATTATGCATCATTTAATAAACAAATACACACCTAGAGCCCCAAATTTCCCCACTAATGACATGAAAATTATCCATCAAGTTGTTAATTATCACTCCCCACACCTACTCTTTGCACGACTCGAGCAAAAAGAAAACCAAGTTTATTGACTTAGACAAGTTCACCTAGCATGGAGGAAATCACATAGTGGTAATTATTCAAGATCATCAAGCATTTTGGATCCAAGTCCACATCAATTCCAATCTCATACTAGCCAATTGGTAGTGGTAAATTCATCCATGTCAATAGATCAAGCATGAAACTCTCATAGGACTATCCCTAACTCTCAAAACTCAGTAAGTAGTGGAGTTCCACTCAAGAATCATTATGCTTCTTCACTATCATAAGCTTGCTCACCCCCTGATTTTCACCAAAAGATTGCATTTGATACATACAATAAATAGAGCTTATTAATGAAGGAGATGAAACTGTAAGGAAAGTAAACAAGGAGAAAATTTTTTGCTACTAAGTGAAGAATTCAGTGGGGCAAAGCAAAAGGAAATATTAGATGATGGAACTTAATGAATTAGTTAGCTTGCATGTGAACTCATCTTATCACCCCATTAAAGCCAATGCCTCTGATCGGATTGAGTGTATCTGATCGGACTGATGAGAAACATTACTGAATGTTCTATTCTGTTCTGTGCCAATCTGTTGATCAGTCAAGGGACCAATCTAGCTGCCTTCTGAACGGTCTGGAGTGCCTCTGATCGGTTGGAGTGACCGATCAGACCCTTCCCTGATCGATCTGGAGACCGATCAGAGTCTGATCAGAATGAATTTACAGAGTTCTAAAACTGTCTTCTGCCCGATTTCTACTTCTTTTCAATCCATACTCAACTTACATTCAATTGGCTCCTTGTTCACCACTTCAAATTCAGAAATCTAACCATCACTTTCTTCCACTTCATGTTTCTCTTTTCTTTTCTTTTCACTTCTGACAAGAGCATAAAGATAAAAATTGTGCCAAGATTGTAACGCCCCGAAATTTCCCATATGAAATATTATGGAATTCATGAAATAGTATCATGAAATATTATGAAATATTATGAATTCATAAATATGAAATATTATGGAATTCATGAAATAGTATCATGAAATATTATGAAATATTATGAATTCATAAATATGAAATATTATGGAATTCATGAAATATTATCATGAAATATTATGAAATATATGAATTCATGGAATATAATTAATATTATGAGATTTCATGATGGGCTTGGCTTAATGGGCTTGGATTAGTGCAAAATGTAATAAAAAGGAAATATAGAAGGGAGGAAGCAGGGATTGAACCTTGAACCTCCTAGTTGCACTAGCAATGTCTTAACCATTGCACCAAGCCATGTTTCTTGTTAGAGAAGGAGAAACATGCTTGTTAAAAACTAGGGAAGTGAAGAGACATGTCTCTTCAAGAGAAAAGTATAAATAAGAGAAGGAAGTGGTTAGAATAACTACCTCTTCATCTTCCTCTTCACTTCTCCACCAAAAGTCTCTTCTTCTCCCTCTCCATTTTCGAAAAGTAAACCCTAGGGTTTTAACCCTAGGGAATTGGAAGGAAGAAGAACCCTTTAAGGTTCTTGCCTTCTACTAGGGCCAAGATTTCTAAGAGAAGGCAAACAAGGGAAACACTCACCTTCCTTCAACCAAGGGCACCTTAAGATCTTAGAGAAGTAGAAATCAAGCAAAAGGATGTAAGTATCCCTCGCCTGCAGTGTAATAGTTCTTGAATGTGGTATCCTTTAACATGTTGTAAACAAAAACCTAGGGTTTTTGTTCTTGTATGTTTCGGCCACCCCCCTTAGGGGAAGGCCTTGTTTTCTTTTGTTACATGATTAGACCCTTGATACTTAGGGAATATGTGTATATTGATTTCCTTCATGATAGTTGAACAAAAGGGAAGAAGAACTAGGGTTTTGGTTCTTGTAAGATTCGGCCACCCCCTTAGGGGAAGGCCTTGTTCCCTTTTGTTACATAATTAGACCCTTGGAACTTAGGATATATGTATATGTGTGGTTTATGCAAATGTTGTGAACAAAACCTAGGGTTACACCCTTGTGTAGGTTTCGGCCAACACCCAAGAAGGGACCTTGGTTACCCCTTGATGCATGTGAAGACCCCTTGGAATTTAGAGTATACCTATATGTTGTGTCCCTACATTTTTGTGATAGCAAAACCTAGGGTTTTGAACTTGGATGGGTTTCGGCCAAGGCTTAGAAAAAGGGGTTAGTGAGGGTTGAATTATCCTACAATATATCCATGTTTAAGATAAGTATACAAGGTGTTTGAATAAATGTATGTGTGAATGATTAATGCAAAAGTCCTAATGATTCGACCAACCCACTAGGACTAGGGTTTGTAAAGGTCAAACTACCCTATGATATATGTTTATGGTTGGGGATGATCATATGTATATGTATGTGGTGTTAAATGGAATGGTTGATAAGGAAACCTTAATTGTTAGCATGCTTTGATATGTTTATGTATGAGGTGTTTAAATGAGATGTCTGATTGAAATCTTAATTGATAGCATGCTACCATTTTCTACGATATGAGTATGACCTATATGACCAAAGCTTGTCAGGTCTAAGGTAGGGTAAGTGGTTGAAATATGATGTATGATGAATATATGAACATGTATAACATATGATGCATGTATGAACATGTATGAAATATGATGAATATATGAACATGTATGAAATATGATGTATGTATGAGCATGCCTTATAGCCATGGGGTACATTTATGAAATTGCATGTGATATGTTAAAATGCTTAAATGGATACTCAAATAAGTATGGGATCAAGAGCACCCCTTATGTTGTGTGGTGTGTCCCTACGGGATCATGAGCACCCTTGAAGAGTGGTGTGTCCCATAAGAGTGAATATGGAGTATCCCTTAGCATATATGTAACAGCATGATAAGTATTTTACTTTTAAGTTGTGTACCCGACTCGGAAGGGGGTCGTTAAATAAATCCGGGGTGCATGTTAACGTGGCTTCGGTAGGACGGAAGGGTCCTGCTCTAATGAATTGGTGGCTCGCTACCCCAATTCATTAGGGAACGCGCAATAGTTTCCGCGCGATAGTTGGTACACAACAGGGCCCAATATGATATGGATGTATTTTTAAGTAATACCATTATGGAATTGTTTTGAAAACATTCATTGAAAACATTTGTTAAATGTGAAGAGTATGCTTATGGTACTTGATACTGCATGCTTAGAAACTTAGATGTTTAATATGCTTTGATGAACTTATGCTTATGATTGAATTTGTGTACATGTTATATTCTTTTGCACGGATTTTGCGAGTAGGACAGGATCCTTACTAAGCATTGTGCTTACTAGTTTATATGTTATCTTATGCTGCAGATAAGGGTAAGGAACCCTTAAACTAAAGGAAGAGGCAGGAGGCTGAAGATGTGTGGGGTGGTGGCTCGGGAAGAAAAGACTTCTATATCTACATATGCTTATGTTATGCTCCTTGACAATAAGTGTTAGTGATTAGGATTGACATGGCATGATAGTGTTTACCTTGGAGGTCTCTTATACTTGATTATGTTATGAGTTACATTACTAGTGATATTATCGTATTGTAGAATGACTTTGATAGTTAAACAAGCATGCTTAGTCCTTAAGTCCTTGCATTGTTGTTTTAATGTCATGCTAGGAGATAGAAATAGAAAAAAAAAATATTACTATATGATTGAATGTACGTAACCCCGCCCCGAGAGTAGATATAAGGGCGGGCGTTACAAGTTGGTATCAGAGCAGATTTCCCCTCCACCACACACACATCAAGCTTCTTCCTGCCGCTTCCAAGTAAGAAATCCTAACTCGCTTATATTATTTCATGTACAGTAATGATATTAATAAAGATGGTTTATGCTTGCATAATATAGAGATGATATATGCTTGCATGAGATATAGATGATTTATGCTTGCATAATATAGAGATGATTTATGCTTGCATAACAAATGAAAGTAGTGATAATTCTTATGTTATTTTAATTATCACCTGTATGATAGACATGGCTAGAAGACGTAGCAATCGGGGTAACGAGTCAGTACCCCCACCTGATATGATGCAAGTGATCACAGATCTGCAGCGTCAGGTCACTGAACAACAGCAGATAATAAACACTCTGAGGACCCAGCAGGGGAACACTGCAACCCCACAGGGAAGTCAGAATGTAATACCTACTGAGCCTCCAACTGCACAGGCACCCCCGGACACTCCGGCCCGGGGAGCCCGACAGGAGGCCTATTTGATTCAGTGGCAGAGACTGAAGCCGGAAAAGTTCTCGGGCACCTGCGAGCCCTGGGATGCTCAGGCCTGGCTCAAGACAGTTGAGAGCACAGTGGAATTATTAGACTGGCCTGAGCATGAGAAAATTAAATGTGTCTCATTCTGCCTCACTGGCGACGCTAGGATGTGGTGGGAACGGGTAAAGGCTAGAAGATCAGTGGACCAGATGAAGTGGAAGGACTTTGAGTCCGAATTTCTAGAGGAATTCTTTAATATGCGAGTCACAAACAGGCACTTTGATGAGTTCACTGAATTCCGGCAGGGAAATCTCTCAGTCAACGATGCCGTTAAGCAATTTAACCGACTGGCACGA
Organism: Boesenbergia rotunda; assembly: GCA_024364735.1. Taxonomy (NCBI): domain Eukaryota; kingdom Viridiplantae; phylum Streptophyta; class Magnoliopsida; order Zingiberales; family Zingiberaceae; genus Boesenbergia; species Boesenbergia rotunda. The sequence continues at coordinate 313,023 of JAGFNQ010001162.1, read as the reverse complement.
TTATGTCCGGAGCTGGTCAGTACAGAGAAAGAAAGGGTCAGATTAATGCTCAAGATGCTCAGGCCCGAGATAGCTCTGAATGTAGCTGGTGGCGTTAATAGGCCCCAGACTGCAGAGGAGCTGTTCAGCAGCGCCCTTATTACCGAGCATTATCTAAAGAAGATGAATCAGCAAAGCCAACCACTGACCGCAAGCAAGAGTCAGGATCAGTCGGGAGGTCAGAAACCTCCAAATAGCAACCCCCACTGGAAGAAGAACCAAAATGGAAAGAGAAAGCCAGGGGATAAATCTGCCAGTGGTTATTTAGGCAAGAAGCCTAAATATCCCCAATGTGCCAATTGTGGGAAGATGCACCAAGGGACATGCCTTTTAGGCGCTAGGAGATGCTATACTTGCGGAAAGGAAGGACACATGGCCAGAGAGTGTCCTGCTGCAGCCAAAGCACCTCAGCCGCAATATGATCAGTACAAAGGTGCTCCTCCCCAGTTACACCTGATGTAGGCAGCTATAGATGGTACACATATATGCCAGGGGAGATTAGAAGCCCCGCCTGCCACGACAAACGCCAGGGTTTTCTCTCTTACGAAAGAAGAAGTGGCGACTGCCTCTACCGTTGTCACAGGTCAGATATTTATTTACAGTCAGTATGCTACTGCTTTATTTGACACTGGGGCAACGCATTCGTTTATCCCTATGCAATATGCCAAAAGAAATAATATGTCACTACAAGATTTAGACTGCAAATTTCTGACAACACTGCCCTCGGGTGAGGTGATGCCCTCTACCCAAATGCTGCGGGCTGCACCAATCAGAATCGCGGATAGGAAACTTTACTGCGATCTGATAGTGCTAGATATGTCAGATTATGATGTGATATTGGGCATGGATTTCTTGAACAAATATGGCGCCTCTATTGAGTGCCGTAAACAAAGAGTTATCTTCCGACCTGAGGTGAAAATTCTGTTTGAATTTATCGGAGAGCCGAAGAAGAGGACAAGTAAATTCTTGTCGGCTCTGAAAGCAAGGAAGATGTTAGAAAAGGGATGCTCGGGATTTCTAGCTCGTGTGGTTGATACCAGTCCTACAGAGGGCCCGAAGCTAGAAGACGTCAAGGTTGTACGCAATTACCCAGAGGTATTTCCCGATGACTTACCAGGGTTAGCACCTGAAAGAGAGATAGAATTTGCAATTGAGTTGGTTCCTGGTACCAACCCTATTTCTAAGGCACTGTACCGTATGGCGCCGACAGAATTAAAGGAGTTGCAAGGATAGTTACAGGAGCTACTTGACAAGGGATTCATCCGCCCTAGTCATTCTCCCTGGGGAGCTCCCGTACTGTTCGTGAAAAAGAAGGATGGGTCGATGCGAAGGTGTATCGACTATCGGTCGCTGAACAATGTGACTATCAAGAACAGGTACCCTCTACCCAGGATAGATGACCTATTCGATCAATTGAAGGGAGCCACGGTTTTCTCTAAGATTAACCTGAGGTCTAGTTATCACCAAGTCAGGGTGAAAAAGGAGGATATACCGAAGACGGCTTTCCGAACCAGATGTTAGAGGATATGTTACGGGCTTGTGCCTTGGACTTCAAGGGAAGCTGGTGTCGATACCCGAGCCTGGCAGAGTTATCAGGCTACTATCGGGATGACACCGTATGAAGCTCGGTACGGAAGAAAATGTAGATCTCCTATATGTTGGCTTGAGAGTGGTGAAAAGAAGGAGATGAGACTCCAGACGGATATTATAGACGAAACCACTCAGGCTGTAAAGAATATCCGTCAGAGAATAGAGACTGCTAAGAGTCGGCAGAAAAGCTACGCTGATAAGCGACGCAGACCACTAGAGTTTGAGGTTGGGGATTCAGTATTCCTTAAGGTAGCCCCTATGAAAGGGGTGATGAGATTCGGAAAGAAAGGGAAGCCGAGTCCGAGATATGTGGGACCGTCTCAGATTCTGAGACGGGTAGGCAAAGTGGCCTACGAACTGGAGTTACCGCCAAAATGTCGGCTATTCAGAATGTTTTCCATGTATCAATGCTCAGGGAATGTATCTCTGATGTGAATCAGATAATAGAGCCCCAACCAGTACAAGATCAAGAGAACCTAAGTTCAGAACGCCGACCTGTTCAGATCTTAGACCGGGAAGTCAAAAAGCTAAGGAACAAGGAAGTACCCTTAGTAAAGGTTCTGTGGCGGAACGAACGATTCGAAGAAGCCACGTGGGAATGAGAGGAGGCAATACGATTGAAGTATCCGGAATTATTTTAAAGTTCGGGACGAACTTTTTATAAGGTAGGGAGGATTGTAACGCCCAGAAATTTCCCATATGAAATATTATGGAATTCATGAAATAGTATCATGAAATATTATGAAATATTATGAATTCATAAATATGAAATATTATGGAATTCATGAAATAGTATCATGAAATATTATGAATTCATAAATATGAAATATTATGGAATTCATGAAATATTATCATGAAATATATGAATTCATGGAATATAATTAATATTATGAGATTTCATGATGGGCTTGGCTTAATGGGCTTGGATTAGTGCAAAATGTAATAAAAAGGAAATATAGAAGGGAGGAAGTAGGGATTGAACCTTGAACCTCCTAGTTGCACTAGCAATGTCTTAACCATTGCACCAAGCCATGTTTCTTGTTAGAGAAGGAGAAACATGCTTGTTAAAAACTAGGGAAGTGAAGAGACATGTCTCTTCAAGAGAAAAGTATAAATAAGAGAAGGAAGTGGTTAGAATAACTACCTCTTCATCTTCCTCTTCACTTCTCCACCGAAAGTCTCTTCTTCTCCCTCTCCATTTTCGAAAAGTAAACCCTAGGGTTTTAACCCTAGGGAATTGGAAGGAAGAAGGACCCTTTAAGGTTCTTGCCTTCTACTAGGGCCAAGATTTCTAAGAGAAGGCAAACAAGGGAAACACTCACCTTCCTTCAACCAAGGGCACCTTAAGATCTTAGAGAAGTAGAAATCAAGCGAAAGGATGTAAGTATCCCCTCGCCTGCAGTGTAATAGTTCTTGAATGTGGTATCCTTTAACATGTTGTAAACAAAAACCTAGGGTTTTTGTTCTTGTATGTTTCGGCCACCCCCCTTAGGGGAAGGCCTTGTTTTCTTTTGTTACATGATTAGACCCTTGATACTTAGGGAATATGTGTATATTGATTTCCTTCATGATAGTTGAACAAAAGGGAAGAAGAACTAGGGTTTTGGTTCTTGTAAGATTCGGCCACCCCCTTAGGGGAAGGCCTTGTTCCCTTTTGTTACATAATTAGACCCTTGGAACTTAGGATATATGTATATGTGTGGTTTATGCAAATGTTGTGAACAAAACCTAGGGTTACACCCTTGTGTAGGTTTCGGCCAACACCCAAGAAGGGACCTTGGTTACCCCTTGATGCATGTGAAGACCCCTTGGAATTTAGAGTATACCTATATGTTGTGTCCCTACATTTTTGTGATAGCAAAACCTAGGGTTTTGAACTTGGATGGGTTTCGGCCAAGGCTTAGAAAAAGGGGTTAGTGAGGGTTGAATTATCCTACAATATATCCATGTTTAAGATAAGTATACAAGGTGTTTGAATAAATGTATGTGTGAATGATTAATGCAAAAGTCCTAATGTTTCGGCCAACCCACTAGGACTAGGGTTTGTAAAGGTCAAACTACCCTATGATATATGTTTATGGTTGGGGATGATCATATGTATATGTATGTGGTGTTAAATGGAATGGTTGATAAGGAAACCTTAATTGTTAGCATGCTTTGATATGTTTATGTATGAGGTGTTTAAATGAGATGTCTGATTGAAATCTTAATTGATAGCATGCTACCATTTTCTACGATATGAGTATGACCTATGTGACCAAAGCTTGTCAGGTCTAAGGTAGGGTAAGTGGTTGAAATATGATGTATGATGAATATATGAACATGTATGACATATGATGCATGTATGAACAGGTATGAAATATGATGAATATATGAACATGTATGAAATATGATGTATGTATGAGCATGCCTTATAGCCATGGGGTACATTTATGAAATTGCATGTGATATGTTAAAATGCTTAAATGGATACTCAAATAAGTATGGGATCAAGAGCACCCCTTATGTTGTGTGGTGTGTCCCTACGGGATCATGAGCACCCTTGAAGAGTGGTGTGTCCCATAAGAGTGAATATGGAGTATCCCTTAGCATATATGTAACAGCATGATAAGTATTTTACTTTTAAGTTGTGTACCCGACTCGGAAGGGGGTCGTTAAATAAATCCGGGGTGCATGTTAACGTGGCTTCGGTAGGACGGAAGGGTCCTGCTCTAATGAATTGGTGGCTCGCTACCCCAATTCATTAGGGAACGTGCAATAGTTTCCGCGCGATAGTTGGTACACAACAGGGCCCAATATGATATGGATGTATTTTTAAGTAATACCATTATGGAATTGTTTTGAAAACATTCATTGAAAACATTTGTTAAATGTGAAGAGTATGCTTATGGTACTTGATACTGCATGCTTAGAAACTTAGATGTTTAATATGCTTTGATGAACTTATGCTTAGGATTGAATTTGTGTACATGTTATATTCTTTTGCACGGATTTTGCGAGTAGGACAGGATCCTTACTAAGCATTGTGCTTACTAGTTTATATGTTATCTTATGCTGCAGATAAGGGTAAGGAACCCTTAAACTAAAGGAAGAGGCAGGAGGCTGAAGATGTGTGGGGTGGTGGCTCGGGAAGAAAAGACTTCTATATCTACATATGCTTATGTTATGCTCCTTGACAATAAGTGTTAGTGATTAGGATTGACATGGCATGATAGTGTTTACCTTGGAGGTCTCTTATACTTGATTATGTTATGAGTTACATTACTAGTGATATTATCGTGTTGTAGAATGACTTTGATAGTTAAACAAGCATGCTTAGTCCTTAAGTCCTTGCATTGTTGTTTTAATGTCATGCTAGGAGATAGAAATAGAAAAAAAAATATTACTATATGATTGAATGTACGTAACCCCGCCCCGAGAGTAGATATAAGGGCGGGCGTTACAAAGATCCCTGCTAATTCTAGAAACAATATATTGAATCCCACTACAAGTCTATGTACAAAGACTTCGTCAACAGTTGCTAGAATATCAAGGATATGAAGGCAAGAAATGATGACAGAATCTTTGTTTCCTAACAATCTGAGTACTTTCACCAAATTTTCTTCAATCTGTTTCACTCAAAGGATGACTCCAAGAACTTGAACTGCACTCATTCCATTTTATTTCATATTATATTTTTTTTCTTTTCTTTTATTTCTCTTTTATTTCTTTTTTTTCAACAGCCACACCATCTTCTTTTCTTTTTTTCTCTTTTCTTTTCACTTCTGTTTTGTTATGTTTTTTGTTCTTTTTTTTTCGAATGCGAATGAAGATACTGCATAGTTCTTGGAGACTACCTTGCCTTTAGCTTTGAAGCTTTCAAATTCCTCATTCTAGGTCCAAATCACATCCAAGAGAACCTTGCGTAATCTCCATATCACTTAGAGTTGGATTCGAGGTCAATTTCTTTTCCCCCACACCTAAGATTTTGTCCATCTCAAGAAACTAATTCATCAAGTTCTTCACCAACTTAGAGGAAAAGAAATAGGGCAGAAATAACACAAGAGGTGAATAATTGTGCAAATGAAAGGAAGACTAACAAAGATCATGATGAATAGCTCAATCATTCCATGTATCATATGCTCCTATGATTCCAAAACAGAAGTGAGCAAGTTCTAAAGTTCTAAAGTATGAATGTTCATCACACATAAAATGATCTATGATAGGCAACAAGTGGTCCTCTCTAGGAACAATAATAATCATGCTCAATCCAATATTAGAATCCTTCACCAACCAACGACTAGATGCAAGTTGAGAACTAACTAAGACATGATATCCATGACTCAATGATCTAAATAATTTTTTCCCACTTTATGATTCCTCCGATGCATAGAAAAACTTAAGAGAAGTACTACTTGCAACTAACAAAGCAAATTGAGAGAAAATCAAAATGTATATACAAAAAGGAAAAAACAAAGAACGGAATTCCCTCTAAGTCGGGTAGATCGCATGGTACAAGTCCACACTCTCCATTCTTGTTCTCTCCATGCCCTCGTGGTAATGCTTCAATTGATGTCCATTCACCTTGAAGGTCGTGCCCGCCATGTCCTGTATCTCAATAACACCAAAGGGAAACACATTAGTAACAACAAAACGACCCTCCCACCTAGACTTCAACTTACCTGGATACCATTTGAGTCTAGATCTAAACAAAAGCACCTTCTCTCCCACATAAAACTCTTTCCTCAAAATGTTCTTATCGTGGAAAGCCTTGGTCTTTTCTTTGTAAATGCGTGAACTCTCATAGGCTTTCAATCTTAGTTCCTCAAGCTCTTGTAGGTGCAACTTCCTTTCTTGACTAGATTTTTCTAGGTCCATGATGCAAGCTTTAACTGCCCAATAAGCCTTGTGTTCCACCTCCACCAGTAGATGGCAAGCCTTACCATAAACAATCCTGTAGGGAGACATCCCAATGGGTGTCTTGTAGGCAGTCCGGTAGGCCCATAACGCTTCATCAAGTCTCTTGCTCTAGTCCTTCCGATCTAGCCTTACAGTTTTCTCTAAGATAAGCTTAATCTCCCTATTTGATATTTCAGCTTGTCCATTTGTTTGAGGATGATACGGGGTGGACACTTTATGGATCACTCCATATTTGCTCAAAAGCGTCTTCATGTGCCTATTGCAAAAGTGAGACCCTTGATCACTGATGATTGCCCTGGGTACCCCAAACCTGCAAAATAGGTGAGTCCTGACAAAATCCACAACAACAGATGAATCGTTAGTTTTAGTGGGGATTGCCTCCACCCATTTAGACACATAATCAATAGCCAACAAGATATAAATAAATCCATATGAAACAGGAAAAGGACCCATGAAATCGATACCCCAAACATCGAAAATCTCACAAAATATCATGAGGTGTTGAGGCATCTCATTCCTACGTCCTAAGTTCTCTACTCGCTGGCAACGCTCACAAGTCTTATGGAAGTGATAAGAGTCTCTAAACAAGGTAGGCCAATATAACCCTGCATCCAAAACCTTCCTAGCTGTACGTTGAGGACCAAAATGCCCCCACATGCAAGTGTATGACAAAATGAAAGTACTGACTGGAACTCACAATCAGGGATACATCTCCTAACTACCTGGTCGCTGCAAAATTTCTAAAGGTAAGGGTCATCCCACATGTAATACTTAGAATCACTTGCTAATTTATCACGTTGAGCTTTAGAAAAATGTGTATGAAAAACATGTGCAACCAAATAGTTGACGAGATCAGCATACCATGGCACACTACATTGCAGTTGTAGAAGATGTTCATGTGGAAATGCATCTGCAATGGGTGTAGGATCTATCGCCCCCTCAATCCTTCTCAGGTGGTCAGCTACGAGGTTCTCCTTCCCGCTCCTATCGCGTATCTCGACGTCGAATTCTTGAAGCAGAAGCATCCATCGAATCAATCTTGGTTTCGAATCCAGCTTCTTTAAAAGATACCTAATAGTTGCATGATCAGAAAAAACAATCACATGTGAGCACAATAGATATGAACGAAACTTATCCAAAGTAAAAACAATAGCCAAAAGCTCCTTTTCAGTTGTTGTGTAATTGGCTTGAGCGGAATCAAGTGTCCGGGATGCATAGCAAATGACATGCGGCGCTCCATCCACCCTCTGGCCAAGCACTGCTCCCACGACATGATCTGATGCATCACACATCAACTCGAATGGTAAACTCCAGTCTGGGGGTCAGATGATAGGGGTCGATGTGAGAGTCGCCTTCAAGCGATCAAAGGTGTCCCTACACTGCTGATCAAAATGGAACTCCACGTCCTTCTGCAGCAAGGTTGAAAGAGGAAGGCTATCCTGCTGAAATCTCTAATGAATCGCCTGTAGAATCCTGCATGGCCAAGAAAAGAGCGAACGCCCCGCACGCATGCGGGATAAGGCAGAGATGTAATACAATCAATTTTTGCAGGATCTACTTCAATGCCCTTCCTAGAGACTATATAACCTAAAACTATGTCATGCTCAACCATGAAATGACATTTTTCATAATTAAGTATAAGGTCAGTCTTTATGCAACGATGCAAAACTCTAGACAAGCTATCTAAACATGCATCAAAAGAGGATCCGTATACAGTAAAGTCATCCATAAATACCTCCATGCAATGCTCTAAAAGATCTGAAAAAATGCTTACCATGCATCGCTGGAAGGTACCTGGGGCATTGCATAATCCGAATAGCATCCTCCTGTATGCAAAAGTCCCAAATAGGCAGGTGAAAGTCGTCTTATCCTGATCCTCCGGAGCAATATGAATCTGAAAGTATCCTGTAAAACCGTCCAATAAGCAATAGTGTGATCTACCAACAAGACTCTCCAACATCTGGTCGATGAATGGTAAGGGGTAGTGATCCTTCCTTGTAGCCTGATTCAGCTTCTGGTAGTCTATACATACTCTCCATGAACTCTGGACTCTAGCAGGAATCAAAGCACTCTCCTTGCCCTCCACCACTGTGATACCGGACTTCTTAGGAACCACTTGCACTGGACTCACTCACTGACTGTCGGAGACAGGATATATAATGTCGGCCTGTAGTAGCTTAGTTACCTCCTTCTTGACCACATCTAAAATAAGTGGGTTGAGTCTGTGCTATGGTTGTCTCACCGGCCTTGCACCCTCCTCTAGGAAAATCTAGTGCATGCAAATGGATGAGCTAATCCCTGGTATATCTGTAATAGTCCACCCAATAGCCCTCTGACACATCCGTAGAAGATCTAGCAGTCTTTTCTCTTGACCTGGCTCAAGAAGCTGAGCAATGTTGACTGGCAACTACTCGTTCTCTCCTAGGTAGGCATACTTCAAGTGCTTAGGTAGGGGCTTCAAAGCAAGCTTTGGGGGTTGCAAAACTGATGGAAGCAATCTCTCAGGACCTGCCTCCAATGTAGACACCTCAGCATCTTCCACCTGGATAGTGTTACAGACTAAAACTGATCACCACTATCATTATCCACCTCATCTGAATCATCTATGTTGGCTAGATTTGAATCCATGCCATCTGACTCCTCAGAATCTAATGTATCCAACACGTCAATGCCCAGCAGCGAATGGTCCTTAGCGGGATATCATATCGCATCAAGGATGGAGAACTGCACCACTGTGCCCCCAAACTCCATGGTAAGTGTCCCTACATGAACATCGATCTTGGTCCTTGCAGTCATCAGGAATGGGTGTCCCAAAATCAATGGAGCTGAGCTTGAGGTTAGGTCCTTCTCCATATCTAAAATGTAAAAATCGGCTGGGAATATCAAATCCTTGACTTTCACCAATACGTCCTCTATGACTCTAGCCGGATGAGCAAAACTGCGGTTGGCCAACTGAATAACCACCCCAGTAGGCTGTAGTGGTCCAATGCCTAGAGAGATGAACACTGACTTGGGCATGACATTGATGGAGGCTCCTAAGTCTAGCATAGCATCCTCGAAAATGCAGTCTCCAATCATGCACGGTACTGTGAAAACCCCTGGGTCTTTGCATTTCTGAGGCATCGACTGCATCATAGCTGAAACATTCTTTCCCATACTGACCAACTCTATCCCTTTTAGCTTCTTCTTGTGAGTGCATAGATCTTTCAGAAACTTAGCATACTTGGGAATGTGCCTAACCACTCTGAGCAATGGGATGTTCACCTCCACTTTGCTAAAAATATCAATCAGCTCCTGAAGCTCCTGTGTCTTGTCTGAATCAGCATTCTTCCTTGGACCAACTGCCCTCTGAGGGAAAGGTAACTGAATGGGTGGCTCTGGTAGTGGAAGTGACTCTGGCTCTATTCCTGTCTGAGACCTCGAAAGATCAACCTCTAGTACTGCAGGAATCTGTGGGGTAGAAGTCTCTTGTGTAACCCATCCACTGCTGAGTGTGATAGCACTGACATTCCCCCTAGGGTTTGGAGTAGACTGAGAAGGTAGCTAACTCGATCCTTGAGCCTGCATCTGACTGATGGTGGATGATATCTGTCCAATTTATCGCTCTATGTTCTAAATGGAAGCATCAGTCCTACTCTGATACTGTCTATAGTCTCCCTGATGCTGCTGAAATTGAGCATTAAATTGCTGAAAATTCTTCTCATTTTGCTGTTGAAGCTGAGCACTAAGCTGCTGAAAAATCCTTTCATTTTGTTGCTGAAAATGAGTGAAAAAGGGCTCCAAAGTAAGTGGAAACTCCGATTTTTGTTGTTGAACCGGTGGAACTCTTGGCGGAGATGGACTACTATAAAATCCTGGCCGTCTATGAACTGCAGGTGGTGCAACAGGCAGTGGTGGCTGATAAGGCTGCTGCTGATGTGATGTGTTCCCATACCTCAGATTAGGATGATCTCTCCAACCTGGATTGTAAGTATTGGACATGGGATCATAAGACTGCTTGAATCCATAAGACTGAGGTTGGAAAGGTAGAGGCTTGGACTGAAAAGCATTTGCTGCCGCCACTTGATTTGCAAGGTAAGATCCATCATCAACCTGCACCTGGGGGCATAATTCTGTAGGATGAGAGGTGCTACTGCAAAGTCCACAAACCCTCACTGCTTGGGCTACTTGAGCTGAGGGATGCTGAGTAGTCTGATAGAGAGTCATCTGCCTAATGAGAGAAGTCAAATCCTGAAGATTAACCTTCACCTCTTGAGTTTCCATATTCTGTCCTGTGATTTCATGTACTCCTTTAGGCATCAACGGACGACTTCCAAACTGTTGAGAATTTGCTGCTATAATAGAAATCAACTCTCTAGCTTCCTCAGGTGTCTTGTTCACTAAGGCCCCTCCACTAGCGTCATCCACCATACTCCTATCCATGGAAAGAAGTCCCTCATAGAAGTATTGAATGAGTAGCTGCTCACTGATCTGATGATGGGGACAGCTAGAACAAAGTTTCTTAAAGCGCTCCCAATACTCATACAGTGTCTCTCCATAAACCTGTTGGATCCCACAGATACTCTTCCTGATAGCAGTAGTCCTTGAGGCTAGGAAGAATTTCTCCAAGAAAGCTTTCTTTATTTCGGCCCAAGAAGTAACTAGAGCAAGTGGTAAGGTGTACCACCAGTCCTTCGCTCCATCCACAAGTGAAAATGGAAAAGCTCTCAGGTTGATGTCATCTTCAGCAATACCATGTGACTTCATAGTGGAGCATACTGTGTGGAACTCCTGGAGATGTCTAGTGGGGTCCTCACCAGCTAAGCCATGAAACTTTGGAAGTAGATGAATGAGTTCGGATCGTAGCTCAAAATCAACCTCCAACTCAGGGTAATGGATGCACTAAAAAGCCATGTCTGGTGCTGCAAGCTCCCTCATGGTTCTATTGTTCGCCATCTGGAATTCTGACAAAGAGTTGCTACTAGTAGGAAGGCTAGAGATCTCTAGCTGAGCTCTCCTCTGTGCGTGGAAGGTCCTCTCTATCTCAGGATCAAAATCAGCTAAGCTGGAGTAGGAAGACCTGGTCATGCACTACACATCAAATGAAGAAAATTGTGAGATGCAAGAAATTAATCAAAAATTCAGAATTATTGCAAGACCTAAAAATAAACAAACATCATAGAAGAGTCCCCGGCAACGGCGCCAAAATTGATAACCGTTTTAGTTGCGCTACGGTTTCAATTAATTTTCTCGTTTCAAGCAATTATATAGTAATAGTTGAACCCGAATCGTCTCTCAAGAACCCAATATGATGCATGCACTTCTTTGGTCTATAGAAAATAGTAAATTGCAGAAAAATGAAAGCTAGCTAAACCAAACATGTTTTCTTGGGTTTTGAGGATAACAAAGCAATTAAACTTAGCTACCAACTTCCACCTAATAGCCCTAACTACTCGGAATTGAAGTATTAAGCTAATTAAATGTAGAAGACAGCAAAAGAACACTCAAAACCAGGAAATTTCAGCAAGGATTCATCTAGAACTCCTAACTAGAAGGCAAGTCATTTCATACTCAAGCACATGTTTGATAGGAGCAATTAAACAAACACCTTGCATTCAAGTAATAAGAGGTTGAAAACATGGACAAATTCTGCAAAAGGTAGGCTGTAAAACTAGAAAACTAAGCTAGAAATTTTGAAACTAAGCTGAAAATCTCGGTTATAAGCTGGGAATAAACCAGAAATTCGAAATCATGTGATCTACAACAAGTAAAGGAAAGGAACAAGCAAAATGAGGCTAAAAATGCTGTCCGATAGAGGAAATCTTTGCTCCGATGAAGCTGATCACTTCCCAGCCGGTTTGGAAGATGAAGTGGGCTGTGGAGTTGAAGAACTTCCCTTCTCCAAGCTGCTGATCAGAGAAGAATCGATCCAAGTCTCCACCGGATCCCTCCTTCCTCCATGGCTGCTTGACCGAGAGCTCTCCCCCCCCCCCCTTGATTGCGTGTGTGTGCTCTAGGTTGCGTTCCCCCCCCCCCTCCTCAATCAAACAATAGCTTCCTTTCCTTTCCCTAGCTCTTCTCTCCACCCTTGATTTCCCTTGATGAGTGGCCAAGATTGCTTGTAGAAGTTTCCATCAACTTAAGTGCCTAGATCTATGTGGAGGGTTACGATCCTTTGATCTTCTGATCAGATTGGTAGACATCTGATCATTCTAGACGGCTGCTGATCGGTCTGAGTGCTCCCTGATCGGTCTGAGGACCGATCAGGCACCTCCCTGATCGGTCTGAGGACTAATCAGGGTTGATTAGTAGTTGAAATTCTGAGTTCTTCTGTGCCAACCTCTTCTGATCGGTCACGGGACCAATCAGGCTTTCCCTGATCGGATTGGAGACTGATCAGGGCACCAATAGAATGAAATTAGAGTCTGATATTATTCTTTATGGATCCATCTTAGCCCTTGATGTGCCCTTTTGATCCTTTGATGCACAAGCTGTCCAAAAATCAAATAGAATGAAATATGAGTGTAAAAATGTAGGAAATTAATTAACCAATAAAAATGCACCCTATTAACAATTATGCATCATTTAATAAACAAATACACACCTAGAGCCCCAAATTTCCCCACTAATGGCATAAAAATTATCCATCAAGTTGTTAATTATCAGTAAACCTAGAGTAATCATCGATAATTACTAAGCAGTACAGATTCCCGCTTAGTGACTTGGCTCCATGTGAGTCAAATAGGTCAAGGTGTAGAAGCTCAAGTGTGGTTTGGGTTAAGTCTGATTGAATTGATTTGTGGTTTGACTTAGTTTGCTTGCCTTGGTTACATGAGTTACAGATTGTGTTTTCGAAATTTTTAATTTTTGGTACACCTTTAATTAGACCGAGTTGGGTAATTTTAGAAATAAGTTTAACATGAGTGTGACCTAATCTCCTATGCCAGAGGTTGGATTCTTCTAATTGAGTCAAGAAGCATTTTGGTACTAACAGTAAATTAATGGTATAAACATTGTTTTTCCTAGTACCCTTAAACATGACTTCTGAGTCTTGAAGGTTTCTAATCAGGCAGTCAGAGTTGGTGAATGTAACTACGTAGCCAGTATTACATAGTTGACTTATACTAAGCAAATTGAATTTAAAATTTTCAACCAAAAGTACTTCCTTAATCATAAAATCAGACTTGAGTTCAATGTTACCTGACCCAATAACTTTGAGTGTAGCATTGTTGCCAAATGCTACTGAGCCTAGGTTCTTGAACTTGATTTTGGTGAATTTCAATTTGTCTCCAGTCATGTGTCTGGAGCATCCACTATCCAACATCCATTGGTCCAAATAATTATGTTCCTACACATAAAGTATTTATTGATTTGGATCCAATTAGAGTCAAGGATAGCTTTAAAATTGATTTTCACAGCCTAGTTTGTCTCACCCAGTCTAGTGTTATCAATCACGTTAACCTTATGGGTTTTGTGAGACAGGTTTTAACAAAAATTAAGATTTTAATTTGAAAAGCATAATTAATTTTGAATAAATTTAATTAATTTTGAAAATTTTATAAAGTTTATTGATTTTGAAAAATGTGTTGAATCTAAGATTAATTTAATTTTGTGTTAGATTCAAATTTAACTAGTAAAGTGAATTTGATTTTCAATAATTGGCTTCCAGGTCTTGGCGAGGCACTAGGCCTTCTTTGGTCGTAGCCTTATTGGAGCATCAACCCTTTCCTTGACAAAGCCTTTTATCAAAAATTCATCTTCAAATAACTTCTTGAAAGATTTTGGTCTAACTAGCTTGGGTCTTGGATTGGTAGCTTCGGCTAGTTTCACTAGAATGGCTTCCCTAACGTACTATCATCTCACATCCACCCAATACTATATTGTTCAAATTTCAATTTAACCTTTTTATCCTTAGTCTAACTGTTACATGGGGTGGACCGGCTAGAGGGGGTGAATAGACGGTTATTAAAAACAATGGAGATAGCACTCGTCTAAAAAAAACTTGGTTGCAACTGGAACGTTGCTTCCAAGGCGGTTAACGCTCAAGCAGAACTCCTTCAGGTGGAGAAGCCTTTACAGTTATAGCACTGAAGACTTAGAGAGGTTACAATTCAATTGATGCATTTAATTCTAAATTCTAAGCCTATTTATAGCCTAAGAGAATAAATCTGGATTGTTGATTGTTGAGGAATTTTCTCTTGGCCGTTGATCCATGGATGTAATCTGGATGGTTGATCTTGGATGGGATTAACCTGCATCCATTGGATCTGATTAAAGGATAAGGCTTTATCCTTTATGAGATAAAGAAATTTTTATCTTCTGCTCGAGATTGCTATTATAATCTCCAAGTAAGAATATCGGCAAGAACAAACTGTCTCCGACCTTTATCCCAACTAGTAAGCTTGGCAGCCTTTGCTCTTGAGGTCTTGGGTTCAATTCCTCTTAGCAACAATTTAATCTTTCTTTTTCCGGGCGACTAGCCTTTTGGTTCTTCTGCTCGCAACAGATAAATAACTTTATCATCTGCTCGCAACAACTTTAATTACATCTCCTCCTTATCCCAGTCAGTAAGGTTGGTGATATATGCAAGCGAGGTTGCTGGTTCGAATCTTCACAGTAACAAATAAAATTCTTTTTGTTTTAGGTGCCTGGTTTGACTTGGTCAAACTGACCAGTCTTTTGGTTCATCTTCTGGGTGATTTCCGGCCAACCGGAGTTAGGCTCACCCGAACCCGACTCCACGTTTCGCCCCTCAAGCGTCCTTCCTCCCGGCTTCTCGTCCCTCGGACACCGCGCACGTCCTTCTCGCTCCACCGGTGTACTCTTCCACAGCTTCCGCGTCCCTCGGATTGTACCAAGCCCGTTGGCTCACTTCCCTGCACAATCCTTCTCGTCCGCTATGTCTTACGCTCGACTTCCTCCATACCTAAGCTCCTGCACACTTAGCAGAGGGATTAAACATACCAGGACCTAACTTAACCTGGTTGATCACATCAAAACTTACCAGGGCACCAACAATCTCCCCCTTTTTGATGTGCATCAACCCAGGTTCAGTTAGGGTTAAACCAAATAAGTAAAAAATAGTAAAGTTAAATAAACAAGTTAAGCATGAAAAAGATGTTTCAATGCAAAGCTACAATCTCCCCCTGTACACTAGCCTACTCTCCCCCTTTGATCACAGCAAAAATCGGGGACTAATAAACCGGGGACGAAAAAAAAGTTAGCATATTGTGAAAAAAAATTGAAGTGTTTAACTAAAGCTTAATGATTAAAAAAAATTTAGTTTTCAAAAATAGCATTTTCATGAACTTTTCAAATTAAAGAAAATATAATTACATTAAAAAATTCTTTAAATTCTAAATGGACTTAAAAAATTTGGAAATAATTTTGACAAAGTCAACATTCGATTTATAGATTCTAAAAAATCGGATCTAGTCAAACACTTTTTCCTTAGAATTCTTAAAATTTAAAAATATAGTTTCATCAGAAAAATCATAAAAATTCGAAGAGTGTTCGAAAAATTTCAAAAAGTTTCAAGTGTATAGCCAACTTTCCTTAAGTAACAAAAAATTGTACTGAAAAAAATGGCACACAATAAAAATTGTTAGTCAATATCTACAACAAAATTTAAGACAGATTTAGGAATCCAAAATAGGTTACTATCAACCGGGTTAGTTAAAAATTTAGGGGGCACATAATTTCTTGGTATTTTCCTAAGTTGGCTCTTGTGATTCTTAAGATACCAGTTCAGCCCCTCAGGATAATGATTCTTTTTCTGTGACAGGCATGTAATATCAAATTCCAATTTCTTAACTAAATTTTCTAGATTTTTATTTTTATTTTTTAAGTTATCGAACATACTTAATGGACATGATGTAGATAACTCCTTTTTCAACCTCAATATCTTTCTCCTCTTTTTTGCATAAACTATTCAAAACAGATTTTAAAACAAAAAAAGTTTGTCGGAAGGTAATTTACATACCTCACTTACCATGTCGTCGTATTTGCTGCTTAGTGATTCCTCGTCGCTGCTGCTTTCGTCAGACGACTCTCCCCCTTCATTGATACTCATCTTCAATTAGCTCTCTTCGTCGTCCTCCTCTTGATGACTCGCCATCAGGGCAAGTCCAGCATACTCCTCGATTTCTGACTCGTCAGAAGACATGTCATCCCATGTCGCTTTCAGTGCATTCTTTTTCTTCAGCTGATTTTCCTTCTTCTTGTTCTTTAATTTGGGGCAGTTGTCTTTAATGTGACCCTCTTCATCACAATTGTAACACTTTACCATTCGTCTCTTCGAAGATTTCTTCTTTCCCTGAAACTTTGAAAATTGATTAGATTTAACAAACTTTTTAAATTTCCTTACCAAGTATTCTTTTTCTTCTTCTCTTCATCATCCGAGGATACCGATTCTGGTACTGTTGTTTTCGCGTTTAGGGCTACACCATTCGTCCTTCGATTTCCTACAATTCTCGATTCGTGAAGTTCAAATGTTGAAAATAAATTCTCGAGCGAAGTTGTCTCGAGATCTTTAGCAATAAAAAAAGAATCAACAAAAGACGTCCAATCGGAATTTCTCGGAAATGAATTAAGCGCGTACCTCAGCGAATCTCGGTTACTTACCTCTTCCCCAAGATTCGTTAGTTCCATTAACAAACCTTTTATTTTTGAGTGCAAATGCGCTACTATTTGACCTTCTTCCATGCGGAGGTTGGTCAGCTGGTTCCGAAGAATGTCCCTTTTGGCGAGCTTGGCTTCGGAAGTCCCTTCTTGTAACTCTAGGAATTTTTCCCATAGTTCTTTCGTGGATGCGTATGTGCCGATTCAGTTGACTTCTTGTGGTGGGAGTACAGAATGCAGGTGGTAAACTGCTTTTCCATTCACCACAAAATCAGCTTGTTCCTTCTTGCTCCATTTGGTTAAATCCTTCTCATTGGGAGCTGCAAAACCAGATTGCATTATTATAAACAATTCGAATTCTGTAGTGAAGAATACCTCCATCTTGCGCTTCCATTCGGTGAACTCCCCCTCGAATTTCGGCGGGTAGATGACGGGTTCGACCATTTTGGTTGATGGTGCTGCAGTTGGCGGTTAGTCCTTCTGCGGTGAACTAGGCTCTGATACCACTTGTTGGATGGGGTGGACCAGCTAGAGGGGGGTGAATAGACGGTTATGAAAAATAATAGAGAAAGCACTCGTCTAAAAAAACTTGGTTGCAACCGGAACGTTCCTTCCAAAGCGGTTAACGCTCAAGCAGAACTCCATCAGGCGGAGAAGCCTTTACAGTTGTAGCACTAAAGACTTAGAGAGGTTACAATTCAATTGATGCATTTAATTCTAAATTCTAAGCCTATTTATAGCCTAAGAGAATAAATTTGGATTGTTGATTGTTGAGGATTTTCTCTTGGTCGTTGATCCATGGATATAATCTGGATGGTTGATCTTGGATGGGATTAACCTGCATCCATGGGATCTGATTAAAGGATAAGGCTTTATCCTTTATGAGATAAAGGAATTTTTATCTTTTGCTCGAGATTGCTATTGTAATCTCCAAGTAAGAATATCGGCAAGAACAAACTGTCTCCGACCTTTATCCCAACTGGTAAGCTTGGCAGCCTCTGCTCTCGAGGTCTTGGGTTCAATTCCTCTTAGCAACAATTTAATCTTTCTTTTTCCGGGCGACTAGCCTTTTGGTTCTTCTGCTCGCAACAGATAAATAACATTATCATCTGCTCGCAACAACTTTAATTACATCTCCTCCTTATCCCAGTCAGTAAGGTTGGTGATATATGTAGGCGAGGTTGCTGGTTCGAATCTTCACAGCAACAAATAAAATTCTTTTTGTTTTAGGTGCCTAGTTTGACTTGGTCAAACTGACCAGTCTTTTGGTTCATCTTCTGGGTGATTTCCGGTCAATCGGAGTTAGGCTCACCCGAACCCGACTTCGGCCTTTCGCCCCTTGAGCGTCCTTCCTCCCGGCTTCTCGTCCCTCGCACACCGCGCACGTCCTTCTCGCTCCACCAGCGTACTCTTTCGCAGCTTCCGCGTCCCTCGGATTGTACCGAGCCCGTTGGCTCACTTCCACGCACAATCCTTCTCGTCCGCTACGTCTTACGCTCGACTTCCTCCGTACCTAAGCTCCTGCACACTTAGCAGAGGGATTAAACATACCAGGACCTAACTTAACCTGGTTGATCTCATCAAAATTACCAGGGCACCAACACTAACCAGTCCTAAGTCTAAGCATAATAATTTGTAGAAAGAAATAAACAAGCAAGCAAGCAAGAGAAGAAAAGAAAAAAATTATCTAATTATAAATATGGTCTTTATATTGGCTCCCCCTGGACTATAGCCTCTATAAGGGTTAGGCAAGATGTGAATCTTGTCCTTGGAAATCCAATACTGGTTTGGTCCAGCTTGTTTACTTAAACATAGCTTTGGGACCCATGCTTGGACTTGGGTTTTAGATTGGTTCAACACAAAATAATATGCACGTTGTCTTGACTTAGTTCGATATCTGAGTCTGGATCGGTTAAGATCGGACTTCTACTTTCTAAGGATCATGTCAAGACCCTTGGAACCCGAAGTGAACCGTTCTATGGCTACTCTGAGCTCCTTGACTTGGGTTTTCAAGGAAGAATTCTCTTCCTCAAGCTTTTTAACTTGAGTTGAGTTTCCTTCTTGAATTTGCTTGGTCAAGGACGTCGAGTCGGCTTCCTCTTTCAGGCGTTTTACTTCCTGTCAGAGGGACTCGACCCGGATCTTAGATTTCGCTAAGTTGCGAGACAGATAGGAAATTAACTTTGACAATTCATATTCAGAGTAACCTCTTACCGTGATTTACCCGTTTTCCGAGATTGTTAGTCTTCTGTCGTCTGGTTCTGAATCTGATCTGGAGTCGACGTCTTTCGGGGCGGTTAGGGCGAGGAGATTTGCGTGTGGGACTTCTTCTTCTTCTTCAGAAGAGGACTCATCCCAGGTGGCTTGGAGAGCCTTCTTTCTTTGCGCCTTATTGGTCTCCTTCAGATTGGGGCACTCTAACTTGTAATGTCCCTTTTTGTTGCACTCATAGAAGGTAACGTTGGGCTTGCTCTTCGAGCTTGTTGAAGGTTCTGATGGATCTTCCTTTCTTCGGCTTGCTTTCTTTTTGTTCATTTGATGCTTTGGCTCCTTGTAGTAGTCCCGAGCTAGCCGAACCAACTTGGGTCGATCCCCTTCACTATCTTCTGAATCCAAGTCTGAGTCAAACTCGGGTGCTGGTTGTATCTTCTTCTTGGGTGCTTTGCCTTGAGATTTGCCTGCAACGAAAGCTATACCTTTCTCGATCAAGGTAGTGTTAGTCTGTTCGTGCAGTTCTAATTCGGAAAAAAGTTCATCTAATTTAATTTTAGAAAGGTCCCTGGAAACCTTGTAGGCATCTACCATGGATGCCCACAGTGTGTTCCTTGGGAACACGTTTAGAGTATACCTGATTAGGTCACGGTTCTTGACCTTGTGACCTATCGTGTGCAGCCCATTCATCAGCTCCTGGATTCTGGCATGAAGCTGAGCTGCAGTCTCACCGTCGTGCATCTTGATTGTGTAGAGTCTGTTCAGCAACAGATCTCTTTTGTTGATCCTCGTGTCGAAAGTGGCTTCGTGTAGCTCGATCAGCTTGTTCCAAAGCTCCTTCGCGCTATTGAAGGGTACCTCCCGGTTCAGTTCCTCCTTGGTTAAGCCGCATTGCAAAGTCTGGGTTGCCTTTGCATCAGCCTCTATTTTCTTCTTCAGCGAGGTGTCCCATTCAGTATAATGTTGCGCCACTCCTTCTACGTTCTTTGGAATTTCCAGCCCAGACTGGATGATGATCCACATGTCTACCTGAGTTTTCAGGTGGACTTCCATCCTACTTTTCCAGTAGGAGAAATCTTCTCCATTGAAAAGAGGAGGTCTGGCAGTGCTGTATCCCTCTTGCTTGGCCATTTGAATTTACTGAAAAGGAAAAACCAAAAAAAACTTGTTCCAAGACTGAGTCTTGATTAGTAGTGCGCGACGAAATTAAGAATAACGGAAAAGATCGAGTGGTGTTGCACCAACCTCGATTAACAAGAAAATTCGAGCGAAAAGAATTTAAAAAAAAACATAAATCTGAAAAAAATTTCAAACTGGTGGTTGCACCAAGTTTGAGCCACCCGCTCTGATACCACTTGTTGGATCGGAGTAAATCGATAGAGGGGGGTGTAAATATCGATATTAAAATTTTTCAAAAAGTAGAGCGATTACGCAGCGGAAAATAAGAAAACAATCGCTAACACAAGTTCTTTTTATTTGGTTCGGAGTCGCGGTCGGCTCCTACTCCAAGGCCCACGGTCCTTGACCGTTTACGTTGGGCAATTCTATATTCGTAAAGATCTTTTACAGGTTCGAGTACAGATATATAATTGAAATTGAAAGTACAACACTTTTCATAATTTAAATGTTACCGGCCGACGCCCGAGGTGGATGAAAGTTCGGATCAGCGGGTCGTCGTCGGCGCTTGAATCGCGAGGTCGGAGCTTGTCGAAGCGTAGCGCTTGAACGAAAGTGTTGAGAGCGATGTGAGCGAGATGTCCTGAAGCCTTGGGGGTGAACCCCCTTTTATAGTCGACTCCTGGGCGCCTGTATTGAAGGGCGTGCCTGACACGTGGCCTCTCCTACGCGAACTCTAATCCGCAGGCTCGGTCAGCGCTTATCCCCTTCAATGAGGCGCCTGAGCTGTCTGGGGCGCTTGAGCGGTCTGGGCGCCTAGCTTGACTTGGTCCGGAGGTATCGTGGCAGTTTGCTTCAATGGCTTTGAAATAGCCTTGCACTGGGGCACCTGTATCAATACAGGCGCCTAGCCCAGTGAGGCGCTGATAAGTACCATTTTATTGATTATTTTAATTGCTAAAATCCATGTTTGACCTATGTTTTTATTGCTTAATTGTGAAATTGCCCTAGGTTTTAGGATTTCCTCTTAATTTGGACGTAATTGCAAAATTGCATATTTTTGGATTATTTGGCCACTAATTTTTTGATATATTTTTGTAGGCATAAAAGGATCCTGGGCCTAGGGCATACGGGGTCAAATTTGAGTTGGAAGTGAACCGGATCGAATTATCAAGCTTCCGATTAATCCGGGCCGTCCGATTCAAGAGCGGCTAGATCTGAGCCATCCGGGACAATCTGAAGCAATCCGAGCTAGGGTTAGGGTTGATCAAGCACTATGATCAAGATCTGAAGGTTTCATCCAAATCAGAGCTAAATCAACCGTTGGATCAAGCTCGGAGGGCTCTAGATCGTCCATTCAAAGACTAAGTTGATCTGGACCATCCGTTGCAAATCTGGAGGATCCGAGCTACCACAAGGCAGATCCTGACCCCAGATCATCATCATCAAAGTTTGGCTCCAATCAGAGCAAGATCAGCCGTTGGATTTCCTCAAATGAATCACAGCCGTCCATGCTTATGTATTTAATCAGAAATTCCCCACATTTCCTCCTCGTCGCGTCTCCGCCATTTCTTCATCTTCTTCGCTTTTTCTTAGCTTTTCTTCAGCTGTTTCTTCCATCCAAAGGGGCGCGGCCACTCAATCCTTCATTAGAACTAGTGCTAGGTCAGTGGAGAGAGTGCTCTGTGAAGTTTCCAGATCGGATTTTGCCCAAGATAGAGTTTCGTGAGGTTTCAGTGGCTCTGTCACTTGATTGCATCAATCTCAGTTGTTCACCATCTTCATTGCATCCGAGCTAGCTGGAGGGGTTCCCTGGAAGGCTCGGAGCATTCCCAAACCTTTATCGCAATCCACCACAGCTAGGTTGAAGCAATCGGTTGCTGTTTTCAGTTTGGGCATGGTTTGAATGGATTTGATCGCAGAGACGGATTTTCCACTGATTTGCTGAGCTTGCGGGTCCGAGGCTCACTCTTGCTTGACGACCAAGAAGCACTCGAGCTAGGGAAGCATTGAGGAGTAGATTTCTTTAGCTAATTTCAGTTGTTTTAGCTGTAAATTTCGTTTCTACCTCGTTTCTTACTGTTTCCGAATTTCAGATTGGTTAAGTTGGTTTAATGCAATTGTTTTTGCTTAATTAGGTTTATGTCCTTCTAGTTGAGTAGTTTAGGAAGCTTTTCTAGTGGGTAGTTGTGTTTAATTTCAGTTAATTTCAGCTTAAAAGCTTGCGTGCCAATTTCTTTTCTTTCCCTGTTCTGCGTATCAAACTTAATCAGCTAGTCAGTTCAGTTCTAGTTTTACAATGTTTCAGTTTATAGTTTCTTAATTCATGTTAATCAATCACTAGCTTTTCTCAATTCATGCACTCGATTCAAATTCGCTTGTTGTTTCGCGTTTAATGGCTGTTTTCATTGCTGAATTCTGTTGTCAGCTAATCTGAATTCCTGCATTCGAACTCTGGTTAGCTGAAATTCTGCAAGAGTATCACGTCAGCCTCTGCACTAATTTGAGTCCAAATTAACATACCTTGTAGTGTACTTTGTGCTCGAATTTAGCTTGCATTCATCAGCTTTTGCAATTTGTTCAGTTATTTTAAATTCTGCCTTCAATGTATCAAGTTTTCAGAATTCATTTTCTGCATCAAATGTTTCTATACATCAGCTGAGTTCTGGAATTTTGAGGGTCTGCATCTAATTGTTTTTCTGAGATTTGCATCCAATTTGTTCGTTGCACATTTGTTTGTTTCTATTGGTTATAGTTCGGTTTGTTCTTGTCTCAATTAACAACTCAATGTGCAGTTTGTCAACTCTGAGTTGCATCAGTTTGTTTGTTTTTGCATTTCAGCTTGCTTAATTGATTGTGTATCAATTTCTTTTCTCAATTACAGCTCAACTTGCATTCAGTTGAATTCCCGACCTAATTACTGAAGATGAGCTGATTTTTAATGAGCTGTTACACCTTAAGTTTGATAGCTTTACATCTGAATTCTACATTTAGCTTCATCACTAAGTTGCTGTCCATACTTCTGAAATCCTGTCCCATTTCTGAGCTGCTGCATCTATGTCTAAAATTCCTTTTTAATTCATGCTAGCACTTCACTAATAGTTTGCCTTCGAGTTGGAGTGATTAGTTTCAATTCAGAATAGTCAATCACAATTTTGGCACTTAGTATCATCTTGGTACATAAGTTTTTGTCCTTGTGTATTAAGTTTTTGGTGGCATGCATCTTGTATCTAATTGAATCTTCATTTCAGATTGCGAACCTAAAACCCAGATCACATTCGAAACCCGAAAACACAAACGACACAAACACGAGCTCGAATCATACAAACGTCAACTAGTCCCCGAGAAAAATACGACCTGTGGCCCCTTTACTACATTTTCATATTTTGATTGCAAAAAAGGGTTTCCAGCATTCATTCACATCTAAATTTGAGGCCCACATTCGTGACAGCATAGTTTGGGTCCGTCAAATTTTTGGCGCCGTTGTCGGAGGTATCGTGGCAGTTTGCTTCAATGGCTTTGAAATAGCCTTGCACAGGGGCACCTGTATCAATACAGGCGCCTAGCCCAGTGAGACACCTCACTCCATTGAGGCGCCTGAGCTGCAGAAACACCATTCCTTCGTTTCCTGCAATCAAGGTTAGTTCCAAAACACAAGAAGCAAATAAAATAATAAGTTTAGACCATTGTTTACAGCCTTACCTGTCTTGGTTCTGACTTTGGGTCTCCCAAATGGAACCCTAGGTCGAACCGACGCCTAATGTTCCCTCTATGGGGAACGCGTCCTCACCTACTCCTCTCGGGAGAATTTACCTTTTTTGCCAACCGGCTCCTCCGGTTGGACTTTTGCTCGGCTTCACTCACCAGGTCTTCATGCCCAGTCCTCGACCAGGTCGTGCCCAGCTTCACTCACCAGGTCTTCGGTGCCCAGTCCTCGACCAGGTCTTAGTGCCCTGCTTCACCCACCAGGTCTTCGGTGCCCAACTTCACTCACCAGGTCTTAGTGCCCAGCTTCACTCACCAAGTCTTATTTCCCAGTGTACCTAGGACTTTCCTGCACACTCAATCATCTTGTTAGATCACAAACAAATCTTAACTTCTGAACCCTTTGCCATTATCAAAACACAGGTTTGATTTTGGTGCTTCTAGCACTAACAGTTTCTTCCTTCTTTAGCCCTTGCGCCACCTCCATTGCTTGCCCTAAGCCGCCGGCCACAAGCAACCCTAGGAGAGAGAGAGAGGAAGAGAGAAAAGAATAGAGAGACTTAGGGTTGTATTGGATTGGTATGCCTTGGTCTCATGACTCATGAGGTATACGTAGGCTACAATAGGGATCATGAGGAGGAGTTGGGTATTGGCCTCCTAAGTATCAAAGCCCAATCCATTAATGACAATCCAATCCACTAAAGAATTATCATTGAACTACCTCACCAACCCCCATAATTAAATATGGGCTCCACCTATTATGTGTACAAATTCTCCCCGTGTTTTAGATCTCGTATGCCCATTAATTAATTAAATTACTGATAATTTAATTAATTAATATCTAACTCCATGAGTAGTATCATCAACCTCATCATCATGTCGGACCAAATCCACCTGCAGGATTTACATAATGAACTTTATGAGCTCCTCAAGGGGACATCATCAACCTGACGCATCAGGACACGATTTCCTTCTATAATCAATGGCGCACCATGTAATAATATTATTTCACAATTTACCGGGCCAATCGATTTAACAAATAAATCTCGCCCATTGGTAAATCAATGAAATAGATATTAAGTACATGTGCCCGTTATTATATCAGGATTAAGAGCATGTACAACATAATATCTGAGGTCCGATTCAATTATATAGTCAGTATAAATTGAATCACCTATATATCGGTCTTAGTCAATACACACAAAGTGTACTAGTGTAATTCTATGGTCAAGATAAACCAATACCAAATACACTACAATCATGCCAATGGTTTGTCCAAAATCATCTAGGTTGTGAGCCTCTACTTATACTCTACAAGGGACTGATAACATGATCTTCTGTGGACACCATACACCATATTATCTACAATGTAAAGTATTAGACAATATGCACACATATAATAAATATAAAATGCAAACAATGATCATGTGATTCTCATTCCAAAATATAGATGTCCATACAAAACCTAGGCTTTTAGTATACATCCTAACAATCACCCACTTATACTAAAAGACTATGCTGCCATCAAACTGCCATACATCTGACTCCCATTACCTCCACATGCCTATCAAAAGCTCTCGCTGGAAATGCCTTAGTGAAAGGATCTACCAGGTTATCCTCTGATGCAATCATGGCGATAACAACTTCTCCTCGCTTTATGATCTCTCGTGTCAGGTGGTACTTGCGCTCTCTGTGTTTACTCGCCTTATGGGCTTGTAGTTCCTTCGAGTTTGCAACTGCACCACTATTATCACAACAAATTGTGATAGCTCTGGGCAAATCAGGAATCACATCCAAGTCCATCAAGAAGTTCATGAGCCATACAGCTTCCTTGGTCGCCTCAGAGGCTGCCACATACTCATCTTCCATGGTGGAGTCCGCCATGAATTTCTGCTTGACACTCCTCCATACTATGGCTCCACCTCCTAAAATAAACACATGCCCAGAGGTAGACTTACTTTTATCCCTATCTGATTGGAAGTCAAAATCCATGTAACCCACAGGGAGTAATTGATCTGTCTGGTAAACTAGCATATAATCCCTAGTCCTTCTCAGGTGCTTCAATATATGCTTTACCGTAGTCCAATGTCCCTGTCCTGGATTACTCTGATATCTGCTAAGCATGCCCACGACAAAGCAGATATCCGATCTTATACATAGCATAGCATATATGAGGCTTCCCACAGCCGAAGCATAAGGAACCGCCTTCATCTCCTCTATCTCCTTAGATAGAGGTACTCTATGCGGAAAAGGTAGAAAACCTTTTTTATAGAGTTTTGCATGCTAAAAGGAGCTAGGACAGTGTCCATATATGAAGCTTGAGATAAGCACAACATCCTTTTTTTGTGATCCCTTATAACATTGATCGCAAGGATGTGCCCCACTTCTCCCAAGTCCTTCATATCAAACTGTTTGGACAACTATACCCTTACGTCTGATATTACTTTGATATTGTTGTCAATGATCAAAATATCATCTATGTATAGTACAAGAAATACCACTACGTTTCCGTCACACCTATTGTATACACAAGACTAATCCGACTCTGAATAAATCCATAAGACTGGATTACCTCATCAAACCGGATATTCTAAGATCGTGAAGCTTGCTTCAATCCATAAATGGATCGATTAAGCTTACACACAAGATGCTCTTTGCCCTTTGCAATGAATCACTCTGGTTGCTTCATATAAATGTTTTCCTCAAGACATCCGTTAAAGAAAGCTATCTTGGCATCCATCTGCCAAACCTCATAATCCATATGAGTGGCAATAGATAAGAGAATCCGGATAGACTTAAGCATGGCTATCGGCGAAAAGGTCACCTCATAATCGATACCCTCTTTCTGAGTATACCTTTTCACAACAAGACTTGCTTTGAACCTTCCCGTCTGATCCTCTTTTCTCTTGTAGATCTACTTGCATTCAATGGCTTTTACACCATTGGGTGGTTCTACTAGCTCCCAGACTTGATTATAATCCATAGATTCTATCTCAGAATTCATCGCCCTTTGCCAAGATATTGCATCTTTATCTTAGAGTGTCTCGTCATATGTCCAGGGATCAGGTTCATGTTCATCAGGGACCAAGTCAGATGACTCATCCAAGAACATGAATTTGTCAAGTTGTCTAACAATCCTCCAACTACGACGAGGTACTACTTGTGTATCCTCTGTGACACTAGGTGCAGTCACTTGTGGTATGTCCTCCTGTACTATTGGTACTGAAGTTGGAACTTTCCCTCTCAATTCCTCAAGAACAATCCTACTCATGGGCTTGTGGTTCATCACATAGTCTTCCTCTAAAAATCAGGCATTCGTGCTAACGATCACCATTTGATCCTTAGGACTATAGAATGAACCATCTTTCATTCCACTAGGATAGCCTACGAACAAGCATACTTCTATACGAGATTCTAACTTATCAGCATCTCCCTTCAGCAAATGTGTTGTAATACCCCAAATCCGAATATGTCTCAGACTAGGCTTACGCCTAGTCCACAATTCTGTGGGAGTAGAGGGTACTAATTTAGATGGTACCAAGTTCAGAATGTACACTGTCGTTTCCAAAGCATATCCCCAGAATGAATCTAGTAACTCAGAATAACTCATCATCAATCTAACCATCTCTATAAGAGTCCTATTCCTTTGCTCCGCCACACCGTTCTGTTGGGGTGTACCTGGTGAGGACAATTGGGATTGAATCCCAGCCTCTGATAAGTAAATCCTAAACTCTCACAAGAGGTACTCACCACCATGATCAGATCGTAGTGTCTTGATACTTTTACCTTGATGTTTCTCCATATCAGCCTTGAATTCTTTGAACCTGTCAAAGCATTCAGACTTGTGGCACATCAAATAAATGTATCCATACCTTGAATAATCGTCTATGAAAAAAATGAAATATTCAAAGTCACCTCTAGCTTGGATCGGCATAGGACCACACAAATCAGAATGAACCAATACTAACACATCTTTGGTTCTATACCCCTTGGCCATAAAAGGCATCTTGGTTATCTTAACTTCCAAGCAAGATCACAGGTTGAGAAATCTTCCACCACCAATGAACCCAAAGGTTCATCAGCTATCAACCTTTGAATTCTACTTAAGTCAATATGACCTAACTTTAGATGCCAAAGATATGTTTGATTCATTTTCGAATGTTATTTTCTCTTATTATGATTAGACGATGAGTTATTGATTTCTATTTGCATCGTGGGAGTTTTTGGTTCAAAAGTGTACAAATTGCCAACCAACGCACTAGAACAGATAATCTCTCTATTCCTTTTTACAACAACTCTGTCATTAAAAGAAATAGAATACCCATCCATAATTAATTTAGAAACTGAAATAAGATTCTTTCTAAATGAAGGTACATAAAGGCAATTTCTTAAAACCAAAGTTTTACTCCTATCAAAAAATAAATAAATATCTCCCGCTGTAATAGCCGCCACCTCCATAGCATTGCCCATGTAGACGGTAATCTCGCTCTCAGCTAGTCGTTTAGTTTTCTTGAACCCCTGCAAAGAATTGCAGACATGATCAGTGGCTCCCGTACCTACACACTAGGTACCGGTAAATAACATCGCTAAACATGTTTCAACAACTAAACAAAAAGATATACCATGATTTTGATAGGATCTGGGATGGCTAGAGAGGGGGGGTGTGAATAGCCACCCAGCAAAAACTTTGCTTCTTTCTCCCTACGATCAAGTTAGCAGCGGAGAAACAAACAAACAGAAACAAACAAACAGAGAATAACACAAGGATTTACAAGGTTCGGGGATAACTTGCCCCTACTCCTTGGCATGCCCGTGAGGTGGGCGATCCCTTGACCTTCGGCAGATCAGGCCCCGGAGTGAATCCGGCTAAAGACTTTTCCTTCTCGGTGGAGTAATCTCTCCACAAGCGTCTCAGAAATATACAGATGAAGCACAGGAGACTCGAGAGAAGCTTACAGAACAGATGCAAGCACAAGCACCAGCAGAAAGATTAAGCATAAAGAAGAATGCAGAGAGCAACACAACACTACAGCAAAACCTAATCACAGTTCTCTGTTTCTTGTTGTCTCGTCCACTTCTCTGCTTCGCCAACCTCTTCTTCATAATCTTCCTTCTGCACACATACAGGCATCACCCACTGACCTCTTCTGAGCTCTCAGTTCACTGAAGTCCTCTTCAGTTGAAGCTTCAGGTCAATCGTCACCCACTGACCCCATCTGAGCTCTCAGCCTACCTCCTCAGCTGAAGCTTCAGGTCGTCAGGAGCCGTTGAAACCTGTAAGTGTGTATCATACAAAAAGACACCAGAGAAAGTCACCCTTGACCCTTCTTCTTGCTCCTTCGTTCGAATATCAAAGCCCTGTGTCATCTACACACTCACAGATTTATTAGCGAAGCAAATCAGAAATCTGACAACCATTTAAATTAAAGTTCTGAGGTGTTGATCGGTCACTTGAACCGATCAGACACCCTTCTGACCAATCAGACTCTATTTTGATCGATCCAATGATGTTCTGATCGTTCTCACTGACCGATCAGAGACCAGGGGATCGGTCACCAAACCGTTCACAAAATTGACTGGGAATTTAGCCAATGCTCTGATCGGTCTCACTGACCGATCAGCCAAGGGCCTGATCGGTCTCACTGACCGATCAGCCAAGGGCCTGATCGTCAACCTGACTGATCATCCACATGGTTGACCGATCAGGTCACTTCCTGATCGGTCCAGTCCATTCTGATCGCTCGTATTGACCGATCAGATATCTTCTTTGACCACACAGAATGTTTTCTGATCGGTCACCAGACCATTCAGACAACCTTCTATATCCTCAGAAGCTCTCTGGATCAGTCAACAGACCGATCAGACATCCTGGATCGGTCCTGTGACCGATCTACTATCAACAGAGTTTGTGCCAACTCCCTGATCGGATCTCAGACCGATCCAGCCAATCCTTGCTTTGATTATTTCGACCCTAAGTCCAGAGAACAGGCTCCCTTGCCTTTTCTGACTCAGTCTAGTCCGGAGAATGAGCTACCGAGCCCTCTCCGACCTAACCCGGTCCTGAGAATGAGCTACCGAGCCCTCTCTGTCATAAGTCCGGAGAACGAGCTACCGAGCCCTCTCCGACTCAACCTGGTCCAGAGACCCAGCTACCGAGCCCTCTGTGACCTAAGTCTAGAGAACGAGCTACCGAGCCCTCTCCGACTCATCCCGGTCCAGAGAACGAGCTACCGAGCCCTCTCTGACCTAAGTCTGGAGAACGAGCTACCGAGCCCTCTCCGACTCAACCTGTCCAGAGAACAAGCTACCGAGCCCTCTCTGACCTAAGTCCTGAGAACGAACTACCGAGCCCTCTCCGACTCATCTCGGTCCAGAGAACGAGCTACCAAGCCCTCTCTGACCTATGTCCGGAGAACGAGCTATCGAGCCCTCTCCGACTCATCTCGGTCTAGAGAACGAGCTACCGAGCCCTCTCTGACCTAAGTCCGGAGAACGAACTATCGAGCCCTCTCCGAACCAACTCGGTCCAGAGAACGAGCTACCGAGCCCTCTGACCAGAACGCTTAATCCAAACTTAACTATCTGATATCAATTCTCACTCAACCGAACATAAATCAGTGTCAACATCAAAACAATAATCAGGTCAGACAGCATCAACAATCTCCCCCTTTTTGTTGTTTGACAACACGATTTAAGTTTAGGTATTTAGGTGAGAATAAAAAAGAGTCAAGTTTATTATTGCAAGGGAATCAGAATCCTCCCCTACAATAGTTAAGTTCATAATAAATCTTAAACTTAACTAACCATCCTCTCCCCTTTTGTCAAACACCGAAAAGGGTGTAGACTGGTTATTAAGTTTAAACTCTCCCCCTTAACACAAGGGTCTCTCCCCAAAACCAAACCAAAAGAAATGAAGATTAATTTTTGAGAGGCATATGAGAGGCATATAACAGAAATATATCATGACAAAAATATATATGCATCATATGACACTAA
The DNA here is from genome assembly GCA_024364735.1 of Boesenbergia rotunda. Taxonomy (NCBI): domain Eukaryota; kingdom Viridiplantae; phylum Streptophyta; class Magnoliopsida; order Zingiberales; family Zingiberaceae; genus Boesenbergia; species Boesenbergia rotunda. The sequence continues at coordinate 281,868 of JAGFNQ010001162.1, read as the reverse complement.
GTATCACAGTAAGGAGTAAACACAAACTGATGACTGAAATAAACATCAAAACAAACAAGCACAGCATATCAGGGAAAGCCCTGATCGGTTTCCTTGACCGATCACGATCTAACAATATGTACTCACAAAATGAATATATACTCCATAGGATTATGCATAATGATGCATAACTTCATTGTGTTTATAACACATGAATACATCTACATTTTCCACGTAATATATCAAATTGATTACCATATGAAATCTGCATAAATGTCACTCATTTATCATATGACATATCATATCAGTTATGCTTGGCATAGATAATGCCATGTAAAACCCTTACATGAAAAAGAATCTAAGTGATCTACATAGTATAAAGCACACGATATACAACAATAAAACTAATCATTCTAAGCAATCCATAGTAAGAACAAGTTATATGTCAACCTAAGCCATCCATGTAATAGTTTTTCTTGCTTTTTATCTGTCTAAAACTTGTTGATTCATTTGGTTTTAACTTGGAGTCTGGACTTGTTTATGCGGTCTTGTTCAGTGCAACTTGGAGTTTTTGAACTTATACTATCGACTAGCGTGCATAAGCAATCCACTTACCCACATGCGACATTGTTCAGTGTTGCTTAGATTGCACGATGAGCCAAACTAGAAATTGAATCTATGTGATGTGACTCAATGACGGTAAATATAATATATGTATCACTGCATATGAACGTACACAGTATGTTTGTAGAATTGTGTGAACCATTATCAATTTATTTTCTCGTAATAAATCGTTGGCTTATTTGTTTCACTAATCTATTGTCATTCTCCTGTTGGATGGAGGATGAGTTGTTTTATGATAGTTCTTTTGAAATTTGTGGGTTTTCATTGTCAAGAAGGCATGGAGAATTGCCTCAATTTTGAAACTAGTGTAGCCTTGTGCATGGATATACTGTCATTTGTTGTATGAACAATTTTCTTGACTTGTGGTCTTTGCGAACATGCTTTATTGCTTTTGTCCCCGGTCATGTATTTGGAGCATCCACTATCAACAAACCATGTTGATAGATGCTCCCCCTCAACCAATGCCTATACAATATGAAAGATAGATGTTTTAGGTACCCAAACCTTGGGACCTAATGCACCTACAATACAAGTCTTTGGCACCCATGCCTTGGTCATTTTCTTCCTAAGTCCTTGAACCCTAGAAACATTTGATGATTTAAATTGAGTTCTAGACATCAATGACACAAAACTAGGTTCCTTAGGTTGGTAACCTATACTGGCCTTGTTGTAGACCACTCTTTGGGAGTTGAGAATTATATCCAAGGTCTTAGAGCTATTTGAAAATTTCCCAAGAAGATTCTTGAGTTTTTCAACTTCACTCTTTAAGGCCTTGTTCTTATCCTCAAGGACCTCAACATGAAAATCATCAATTTTATCATCCTTAGAAGTTTTCAATTGTTCTAATTCTAACTTTTAGGATTTTACCTTGTCCTTAGATTTTTTAAGCAAAGTAGTCAAGCAAGCTATAGTTCTATAACACTTATCAAGCTCGGGAGAAATTACCACTTCATCATCCGAAGATGATGAAGCTGTGGTTGATGGATCACTTGACTCATCACTACTGTCCATGTTTGAATCTTCTAATGCTATGAGAGTCACGTGATGAGTGCCCTTCTCCTCCTTCTTTTCCTTCTTCTTCTTTCCTTTGTCCCCTGCTACAAGAGCAATGCCCTTCTCTTTTGGGCCATTGTTAGCAAGCTCATGTAGCTCCATTTCATAAAAGAAATTGTCTAACTTTACAATGGAAAGATCCTTGGATACCTTGTAGGCATCCACCATGGATGACCACAAGGCATTCCTAGGAAATGACTTGAGTACATACCTTACAAGGTCACGGTTCTCGACCTTCTCATCGATCGAGTGCAAACCATTTAGGATCTCTTTGAACCGACCATGAAGCTCACTTACAGTTTCACTTTCTTTCATAGAGAGGTTCTGGAGGTGGTTGAGGAAGAGATCCCTCTTTGCTATCCGGGAGTCTCGAGTGCCTTCATGTAGTCTATGAGCTTGTTCCATAGATCTTTGGCACTTGAGAAGGACCAACCTTAATGAGTTGCTCCTTGGTTATCCCACACTGCAGAGTGACCACTGCCTTGGCATCTGCCTCTCCCTTCCTTGTTTGTTATGCTGACCATCTTGAGGACTCAAGCTCCTTGCCCTCAGCGTCCTTTGGAGGAGTGAATCCCTCCTTGACTGAGAACCACATACCTATGTCGGTTTTCAGGTAGTACTCCATCCGGCTTCTCCAGTACTAGAAATCAGCTCCATCAAAGAAAGGTGGACGATTGGTGCTGAAGCCTTCTCCTCTCAAAGTCATCTTCTGCTCTTAGGATGTTAATCCGGTTGAAAGAGTACCAAGCTCTGATACCACTTGTTAGGATCTGGGATGGCTAAAGAGGGGGGGGGGGTGTGAATAGCCACCCACCAAAAACTTTGCTTCTTTCTCCATACAATCAAGTTAGAAGCGGAAAAACAAACAAACAAAAAGAAACAAACAAAGAATAACACAAGGATTTACAAGGTTTGGGGATAACTTGGCCCTACTTCTTGGCGTGCCCGTGAGGTGGGTGATCCCTTGACCTTCGGCAGATCAAGCCCCGGAGTGAATCCGGCTAAAGACTTCTCCTTTTCAGTGGAGTAACCTCTCCACAAGCATCTCAGAAATATACAGATGAAGCACAGGAGACTCGAGAGAAGCTTACAGAACATATGCAAGCACAAGCACCAGCAGAATGATTAAGCACAAAGAAGAATGCAGAGAGCAACCCAACACTACAACAAAACCTAATCACAGTTCTCTGTTTCTTGTTGTCTCGTCCACTTCTCTGCTTCGCCAACCTCTTCTTCATAATCTTCCTTCTGCACACATAAGGCATCACTCACTAACCTCCTCTGAGCTCTCAGTTCACTGAAGTCCTCTTTAGCTGAAGCTTCAGGTCAGTCGTCACCCACTGACCCCATCTGGGCTCTCAGCGTACCTCCTCAGCTGAAGCTTCAAGTCGTCAGGTGCCGTTAAAACCTGCAAGTGTATATCAAACAAAAAGACACTAGAGAAAGTCACCCTTGACCCTTCTTCTTGCTCCTTCATTCGAATATCAAAGCCCTGTGTCATCTGCACACTCATAGATTTATTAGCGAAGAAAATCAGAAATCTGACAACCATTTGAATTAAAGTTCTGAGGTGTTGATCCGTCACCTGGACCAATCAGACAACCTTCTTACCAATCAGACTCTATTCTAATCGATCCAGTGATGTTCTGATCGTTCTCACTGATCGATCAGAGACCGGGGGATTGGTCACCAGACCATTCAGAAAACTGATTGTGATTTCAGCCAACGCTCTGATTGGTCTCACTGACCGATCAACCAAGGGTCTGATCGGTCAACCTAACCGATCAACCAAGGGCCTGATTGGTCTACCTGACCAATCAGCCACATGGCTGATCGATCAGGTCACTTCCTGATCCGTCCAGTCCATTCGGATGGGTCGCATTGACCGATCAGATATCTTTCTGTGACCACATAGAATGTTTTCTGATCGGTCACCAGACCGTTTAGACAACCTTCTGTTTCCTCAAAAGCACTCTGGATCGGTCAACAGACTGATCAGACATCCTGAATCAGTCCAGTGACCGATCTACTATCAAGAGAGTTTGTGCCAACTCCCTGATCGGATCTCAGACCAATCCAGCCAATCCTTGCTTTGATCATTTCGACCATGAGTCCAGAGAACAGGCTCCCTTGCCTTCTCTAACTCAGTCTGGTCCGGAGAACGAGCTACCGAGCCCTCTCCGACCTAACCCGGTTAAGAGATCGAGCTACCGAGCCCTCTCTGTCCTAAGTCCGGAGAACGAGCTATCGAGCCCTCTCCGACTCAACCTGGTCCGGAGACCGAGCTACCGAGCCCTCTCCGACTCATCCTGGTCCAGAGAATAAGCTACCGAGCCCTCTCTGACCTATGTCCGGAGAACGAGCTACCGAGCCCTCTCCGACTCAACCTGGTCCAGAGAACGAGCTACCGAACTCTCTCTGACCTATGTCCGGAGAATGAGCTACCGAGCCCTCTCCGACTCATCTCGGTCCAGAGAATGAGCTACCGAGCCCTCTCTGACCTAAGTCTGGAAAACGAGCTACCAAGCCCTCTCCGACTCATCCCGGTCCAAAGAACGAGCTACCGAGCCCTCTCTGACCTAAGTCCGGAGAACAACCTACCGAGCCCTCTCCGAACCAACTCGGTCCAGAGAACGAGCTACCGAGCCCTCTCTGACCAGAATGCTTAATCCGAACTTAACTATCTGATCTCAATTCTCACTCAACCGAACTTAAATCGGTGTCAACAACAAAACAACAATCAGGTCAGACTGCATCAACAGATTTTTCTCCTTCCGACGGGGACAGTCCATCTTCTAGTGTTCAGTCTACTTGCACATGAAGCACTTGCCTTTCGGATTCTTCACTCTAGCCTGAGGTCCTTGAGATCCAGTTGCCTTCTTTGCTAAAACTTGTTTCTTCTTCTTCTTGCCTTTCAGCTTAGAAGTAGAAACCTTTTCAGCAACGAAGGCATGAGCACTCTGATGAAAAATCCCCTCTGTCGCTTCGAGTTTGTCAGAAGTTCCGCCAACGAAAATGTCTATTTATTCATATTATAGTTCAGGCGGAACTGCTCAAAACTCCTAAGTAAAGACTGGAGAATGATATCAACCTGGGTTTCCCCATCAATTTTTGCTCCAAGGACTTCCATCTCATTCAAAAGAGCCATCATTTTGAGAACATGATCCCTCACGGGTGTTCCCTCAATCATGGTGGTCGTCATCAATTTTCTCAATGCCTCTTGCCTAGCGACCTGATTCTGATGTCCGAAGAGTTCCTTGAGATTGAACATCATGTCATAAGCAGTGAAAAAAGCCTGTTGTTGATGTTGCAACACATTTGACATCGAAGCCAAAATATAACACTGCATCATCTCGTCTGTTTTTATCCACTTCTTATAGCGTTCTTTCTCCTCTTCACCAGAATTCTCATTAGGCTTTTCAGGACAGATCTCAAAGAGTACCAATTTGTACTCCTCAACAGTCAAGGCAATGTCCAGGTTCTGTTTCCAATCAATATAGTTAGGGCCAGTAAGTTTATTTTCTTTCAAAATAACAACAAGTGAGTTGAAAGCCATTTTGAAAATATCCTGAGAATCACAATGATCAAAACATTAGATTTCAAAATTTTATTGATTCCTCAAACAATAAAATTTTAAAATCAACCAAAACCTCAAAATACCGAGAATATCGTATGCCACGATAGTGTGGATGTATACAAATTCTACATTTGTAAGAGGGGGTTTTACCCATTAATTTTATTATTTTGTCAACCTTACTTTTTGACAAATAAAAATAATAGTTGGTTCCTCTTCGGCCCTACAAATAATAGCAATGACTCCGATGGGGAGGATACTATTATTTGCATCTAAGTATTCATCATTACATGATACTAAGGCAATTATCTAGGATTATGTCCCTTCCAATGGGGAAGATCATATGCTCCTAAATAATTTCCTATAACCATGTCTGACCTAGTGATCCGTAAAACAAACTCATCTGATATGGAGGAAGGCACTCAGAGCCAACGCGCAAGTTTGTTCGCATCACATGTCAAATTTGTAATGAGGCCACGAGACTCAAAGAATCCCTCTCCTACTTAGTAATTTATAGTTGAGGAATTTTCAAGCACACACACCACGCATATCAAACAATAAGCAATAAACATGAAAATAAATCCAACTATTATGGCTTTTTGTTCTTAAATATGTCTCCCGTCATGTCGCCACCTCGTCTCCACCTCCAAGCACCATGCGCAAGCCTCAAGTCATGAAGGAGCTCCGAGCCGAGTTAAACAAACTATTTTAATTTACATCCATCGATCCTATACTCCACGAAGGATTGTACAACAAATCTAGATCGAAAGTAAACTAAAATGAGCGGCGAAACAATGTCGTATTTAATTACAAAAAAATAAATACTAATTTAGCCTCGTCAACCCCAAGGATTCAAATAAATAATTACAAACATGCACACACATTATACACAACACATTAAGCCATAATAGTCGAATCCTATGCCTGCAACCAAAGAGTTAGCCTACGCACATCCTACTATTATCCGACATAAAATATATGATACATGCATGAAAGTAACCGAATCCAAAACACACAAAACCAAAAACCATTGGCTCTGATACCAATTGTTGGTTTCGGGTGCGCATGGGAATCCTCTCCGTGTTCCCGGATTAAAATTTTATTAATTAAAAGAAATCCGGATGGAGATGAATAACCTAAGCAACCGACTCATCATCGTACTAACTGATTCAAGTGACTGCTTGAATAAACTTGTTGTTCAAGCAATCTAACTCGTCTAAACGGTTAGCCGCGGAATAGATGATGAATGGATCGCCGATTTTTGTGTTCATCTTTGGGGTCCATGTTTAATCAACATACAATAATTAATCAAGAAGCAAGAAGGAACCAAAACAAGATGTATTCCTTTTGATTACCTCGTGATCTACTAACAACCCTCCCACTACGACAAGATACCAACTGTGTATCTTCTGTGACACGCGGTGCAGTGACTTGTGGTATATCCTCATGTACTGTTGGTACTAAGGTCGAAACATCCCCTCTTAATTCTTCAAGAATAATTCTACTCATGGGCTTGTGGTTCAACACATAGTCTTCCTGTAAGAATCGGGCATTCGTGCTAACGATTACCCTTTGATCCTTAGGACTATAGAATAAATCACCTTTCATCCCTCTAGGATAGCCTACGAACAAGCGCACTTCTATATGAGATTCCAACTTATCAGTATCTCCCTTCAACACATGTGCTGGACTATCCCAAATCCAAATTTGTTTTAGACTAGGCTTTCGCCCAGTCCACAATTTTGTGGGAGTAGAGGGTACTGACTTAGATGGTACCAAGTTCAGTATGTACGCTATCGTTTCCAGAGCATATCCCCAGAACTAATCCGGCAACTCGGAGTAGCTCATCATCAATCTAACTATCTCCATAAGAGTCCTATTCCTTCGCTCTGCTACACCATTCTGTTGGGGTGTACCAGGTGCAGACAATTGGGATTGAATCCCAGCCTCTGATAAGTAAGTTCTAAACTCTCCCAAGAGGTATTCGCCACCACGATCTGATCGTAGTGTCTTGATACTTTTACCTTGATGATTCTCCACATTGGCCTTGAATTCTTTGAACTTATCAATGCATTCAGACTTGCGGCGCATCAAGTAAATGTATCCATAGCTTAAATAATCATCTATGAAAGAGACGAAGTATTCAAAGACACCTCTAGCCTGGATAGACATAGGACCACACAAATCAGAATGAACTAATTCCAACACATCTTTGGCTCTATATCCCTTGGCCTTGAAAGGCCTCTTGGTCATTTTACCTTCCAAGCAAGATTCACAGGTTGGGAAGTCTTCCACCACCAATGAACCCAAGGGCCCATCGGCTATCAACCTTTGAATCCTACTAAGGTTAATATGACCAAGTCTTAGATGCTAAAGATATATTTGGTTCATCTTCGAATGTTCTTTTCTCTTATTTAGGTTTGATGATTAGTTATTTACTTCTATTTGTATCATGGGAGATTTTGGTTCTAAAGTATACAAATTGCCAACCAATTCACCTGAACAGATAATCTCTCTATTCTTTTTTATAGCAACACGGTCATTAAAAGAAATAGAATACCGATCCTTTATTATTTTAGAAACCAAAATAAGGTTCTTTCTAAAACTAGGTGTTGGTGCAGGCAGCACCTAAGTCGAACCTGGGTTTTGATAATGGCAAAGGATTCAAGAGTTAAGATTTTATTGTGTTCTAATGTGCTTACTAAGTGTGCAGGAAGAAGCCCTAGGTACACTAGGCAAGAAGTCCTAGCAAAGGGCTAGGCAAGAAGTCATGGCAAAGGGTTGGGCAAAGAAGTCATGGCAAAGGGATGGGCAAAGAAGTCCTGGTCAAGGACTGGGCAAGAAGACCTGACCAGATGTCGGGCAAAGAAGTCCTGGTCGAGGACTGGGCACAAAGTCCTGGCAAGGGGCTGGGCACCGAAGACCTGACCGGAAGTTGGGCACGAAGACCTAATCAGGTGGATCGGGCAAAAGTCCAACGGGAGGAGCCAGTTGGCGAAAGGTAAACTCTCCTGAGAGGAGTAGGTGAGGATGCGTTCCCCGTCGAGGGAACAGTAGGCGTCGATTCGACCTAGGGTTCCATTTGGGAGACCCGAAGTCAGAACCAAGACAGCTATGGCTGTAATTACTACTTATCATGTTTTTGGGACTAACCTTGTTTGCAGGGTCGAAGGACTGATCGCTTGCAAGTGAAGGTTATTCACTGGGCCTAGGCGCCCGAATGGAGGCAGGCGCCCGTATGGATACGGGCGCCCATGGATGAAGGAAAAACCAAAAACCAGCTGCGAAGCCACTGAACCAAGGCGGATCAGGCGCCCGTAAGCTCACGGGTGCCCCCATCAGCTCAGGCGCACATGAGGGGAGGATAACAGCTGACTGAGCCCGCGGATAAGGGTTTCCGGATCGAAGGGCACATGTCAGGCGCCCCCAAGCCATCAGGTGCCGATAAAGCACTATAAAAGGGGCTCGACCCCAAAGCTTAAACAACACAACTTTCTAACGCCTCCAAGGTTTTCGTTCAAGCGCTCTGCTCCGGCAAACTCTGATCTCGAGATTCTAGCGCCGACGATGACCCTCTGCTCCGAAGTACCATCCACATCGGGCGTCGGTAACGAAAAGTGTAACTCTTTTATTTACTGCAATATTCTTGTACCAAAATCTGTAAGCCTTTGCGCGATTATAGAATGCCCACAGTAAACGGTCAAGGACCGTGGGCCTTGGAGTAGGAGCCGACCGCGACTCCGAACCAAGTAAAAAACTTGTGTTTTTTGTGTGATTGTTTTATTTCCACTGCATTTTCTCTTATTCTTATCCAAAAAAGTTTTAACGATATTCACCCCCCCCCCTCTATCATTTTCTCGATCCAACAAGTGGTATCAAAGCAGGGTAGCTCAAATTTGGTGCAACCACCAATTTGGGAGTTTTTCGAATTTTTATGAAAATTTTAATTTCTTTTTCAATCGAATTTTTCTCGTTAATCGAGGTTGGTGCAACACCACTCGATCGTTTCGTTTTAACTATTTTTCCCGCACTACTAATCCAAGACCAAGTCTTGGGATAGTTTTTTTTATTACTTCAGAAATTCTAAATGACCATGCAAGAAGATTTCAGTACAGCCAGACCACCACTCTTAAGTGGGGAGGACTTCTCCTACTGGAAGAGTCGGATGGAAATCCACCTGAAAACTCAGGTGGACATGTGGATCATAATCCAATCTGGTTAGGAAATCCCGAAAAATGTTGAAGGAGTGGCACAGCCTTACATAGAATGGGATGCTCGCTGAAAAAGAAAATCGAGGTTGATGCTAAAGCAACCGAGACACTCCAATGCGGTCTAACTAAAGAAGAGCTGAACTGAGTGGGACCATTCAACAGTGCAAAGGAACTCTGGGGTATGTTGATCGAATTGCACGAAGGAACCTCCGACACCCGAATCAGCAAGTGAGACCTACTGCTGAACAAGTTGTACACCATCAAAATGAACGAAGGTGAGTCGGCAGCCCAGCTCCATGCCAGAATCCAAGAGTTGATGAACGGTCTACATACAATCGGTCACAAGATTGAAAACCGTGACTTGATCAGGTATACCCTAAACGCCTTCCCAAGAAATACTTTGTGGGCATCTATGGTAGATGCGTACAATGTTTCAAGGGACCTTTCCAAAATTAAATTAGACGAGTTATTTTCTGAACTTGAATTACATAAGCAGACTAACTGCACCTTAGCTGAGAAAGGCATTGCTTTTGTTGCAGGCAAAACAGGAAAGGTGGCCAAGAAGAAGCCTTAACCTACACCCGAGTCTGACTCAGACTCAGACTTAGAAGACAGCGAAGGGGATCGACTCAAGCTGGTGCGGCTAGCCCGGGACTACTACAAGGAATTGAAGAATCAGACCAACAGAAGAGAAGCCAGTCGAAAGAAGGATGATCCAACCGAACCATCCAAGACCAAATCCAACGTAACGTGCTACGAATGCAACAAGAAGGGACACTACAAGTCGAAGTGCCCCAATCTGAAAGAAGCCAAGAAGACAAGAAGGAAGAAGGCTCTTCAAGCCACGTGGGACGAGTCTTCATCCGAAGAAGAAGAAGAGGCCCCACAATCGAACCTGCTCGCCTTGACTGCTTCGGAAGACATCGACACCTGATCAAAATCGGAACCGGAAGACAGAAAGTTCACGATTTCAGAGGATGGCAAAATAACTGTAAGTGGTTATTCTAAAATTGAATTAGCAGAATTAATTGGTTACCTGTCTAGTGACTTGGCGAAAGACAAAATCTGAGTCAGTCCCTCCGACAGGAAGTAAACTCCTAAAAGAGGGAGCTGACTCTAGATCTTTGACTGAGAAGGTTCTAGAAGGAACCTCTACTCAAGTTGAAAAGCTTGAGAAAGAGAACTCCTCCTTGAAAACTCAAGTCAAGAACCTTAGAGCAGCTTTAGAACGATTCACTTTAGGTTCCAAGGGTCTTGACATGATCCTTGGAAAATAGAAGTCCGTTCTAAATCGATCCGGGTTAGAGTATCGAACCAAGGCTAGACAAAGGTCATACTATGCTATACTGAACCAATCTAGACCCAAAGTTCAGGCATGGGTACCCAAACTTTGCCTAAACAACCAAGCGGAACCAAACCAGTATTGGATCCCCAAGGATAAGATTCATATCTTACCAAATCACTACCGTGGCTTTAGTCCAGGGGGAGCCAACTTAAAAACCATTTTTATAGTTAAATAAATTCCTTTTTCTTATTGTAAAATTGCATGCTTGCTTGTTTATTTACTTTATGCAATTTACCATGCTTAGACCTAGGACTGGTTAGATTAAGGACTAAAACGATTAACTAAAATTTGAACAACCTAATATTGGGTAGAGGTGAGATGATAGTACGTTAGGGAAGCCATTTTGGCGGAACTAACCGAAGCTACCGATCCAAGACCCAAACTAGTTAGACCAAAATCTTTCAAGGAGTAACTTGAAAATGGATTTTCAATAAAAGGCTTTGTCAAGGAAAGGGTTGATGATCCAATAAGGCTACAGGCAAAGAAGGCCTAGTGCCTCGCCAAGACCTGGAAGCCGATTATTGAAAACCAAATTCATTTTACTACTGTCAGATTTGAATCTAACACATATTTCAATTAATCTTAGATTCAACCACTATTTTCAAAAATAAATTTAAAAGCATAATTAATTGTTCTTTTAAAATTAAGTTAATTGTTCAAAATTAATCATGGTTTTTCAAAACATATCTTACAAAACCCATAAGGTTAACATTATTGATAACTATAGACGGGGTGAGATGGTTAGGATCTAATTCAACTTCATTTGTTTTTGTACTGAATCATGCAAATTAGAGCTTAACTAACCTAATTGTGAGTTAGTCAAAAGAGTCAAACCGGGTCAAAATAGTCAAATCTGGTCAAATGGACAAACTGGTCAAAAGTCAAACTGGTGTCAAATCAGGCGCCCGTGACCTGTCGGGCGCCCCCAGCCTTCCCTTCAACCGAGACAGCAAAAGTTGTCAACCCTACACATCAGACCTGGGCGCCCGTGACCTATCAGGCGCCCAAGTCTGTCTCTTCATCCAAGGCAGTCAATTCTACCAAAAGCCTGTCGTCTGACCCGAGCGCCCGTGACCTTACTGGCGCTCCAATGAACTCGGGCGCCCGTGACCTATCGGGCGCCCGTATAACACTATATAAGGAGCATGGCTCCTTCCACTTCCCCCACACTAAAATCAAAACTCTCCTTCACTCCTCTTCTTTCCAAGTCGCCCTGACCTCCTTGCAAAGTCTTCAAACGCTTGACTTCGAAAATGCCACCCCGGTATCAATTTAATTATGTATTTTCAAGTAATTTTCCTTATTTATGTCATTTATTAAATTCATCATTTTCTTTTTATATACTTAGAAAACGACGTATCTCTCAACCCAACCCCGTGGCCGAACCTAGCCCCGACCCGAGGTTTCCCAACCTAGAATTGTTCAATAAATTTGCCCAAACAACTTACAAGCCTATTAAGACTAGTTTTCTGAATAGGCAATTCTTCACCCAATCCTGTCCCTTAGCAATGGACGCAATCAACTTTTACCAACTAGACCACCTAGTTTTCTGTACACATCCGATAAACTCAACTCTATCTGCAGAGTTTTATAACAACCTTGTCAAGATTGATGACCTACTCTTTACTACCACAGTACAAGGCACTCCCCTGACCATTTCTCCGACTCTGTTCAATCGATTTCTTGGACTTCGACAGTCGCAATCTACTTTCTCTTGGTATCCTCCGGCAGACCCTCCCTTCGCACCCCCCTATTCGCACATTACTTTAGACACTCTCTACTCTTATTTCTTCGGAGATGTGCGAAACCCTTTAGCTCGGCGATTTCAGTCGTTAGACCTCCAAGTTTAGGATTATGTCCTTTATCGAGTGATAATTCGCTGTGTTCTACCACTTACCACTCGAGATGTCGCGACCATGCGACCGTTTCACACCTTCTTACTCTATGCCATGATTCATCAGCTTGACATTGACATAGGTATTCACATATTCCGTACCATCATTTACGCCTCGAGCGTATCCACACACGATCGAGTTCGTACGCCTTACTGCCATGTTATCACCTCTCTTCTTCACCACCACGGTCGCGACATTACTGCCGGAGAGATTATTTCGATGACCGAATTCGATGAGATAGGGATTAGAAACTTTTCCTTAGCGGGGATAGATGTATCGGCCACGGGGGTACTAGCGTGGAGACGAGAGAGAGCCAGATAACAGGACGACTCCGACGAGGAGGTGGAGGTAGACGTAGCTGATCTCGCAGCCGAGATCAATGAGCAGTTACAGGAGCCACCCCCACTTACTACCGACCAGCGCATCACATCATTGCAGACGGAGTTACACAGTTTCAGGGAGGAGGTCGTGGCCTACCACACCGAGCAGATGGATGCCATCCGAGCCAATCAAGAAACGAGCGACGCACGATACAACGAGATGATGTCGCTGTTTCGATCATGGCAGTCTGGTCCATCTTACCAGCCTGGCCCATCTTATCATCCTGGCCCTACCTCTTAGTTTAGATTGACATTTTCAGCCTACTCCAGTGCATTGTGAACTATTTGACTTGTATTTGACTCGTACTTGACTAGCACTTGACGTTGATTTCTCTGGTCCTACTATTGAACAAATGGATTTTATGCATCAATCTCAGTGATTACTTGCCATGTTAATTAGCATGCTTAGTCAATTGTGATATTATGCTTGGTAGAATAGGACTGCTTTAATTATGGTTCTTTTCAAAAACCGTTTTAGTTCTTATTTAATTTGAAAAATCAGTTCTTACTTAACTTGCAAAATCATTTCTTTATTTTCTTTATTTATTTAAAAAGATTTTCCGACTTATTTTTTTTCAAAACTTACCCCCTTCAAAACTAGGACTTTTTCACAAATGGACTTAGCCTAGGCCCTAACCCTAGAACTGCATGCACCTATAGATCTAGAAGCCAGCATCTCACAAGCACCTTAGGGTACTTTTGATTGATAACCTAGAATGAGTTGAGATGCTTAGGGCTTTACCTTGATTCAAGATGCTTTAAGTCAGTGCATCTGCAGTAATTGGGGCACTAAATACCAATTAAACAGTAATCAGGTTAAGTGTCAAGCTTAGAAAATCTAACTTGATCAGATCACTTAACTTGACTAACCCTAGTGAAAGCTGCTATTTATAACAGTTAGTAAGTAGCTAACTGGGTTAGACAGGATCCAAAAGAAGAAATTCAAATTGATTTGGTCCAGTTTAAACTTAGAATTGGTTCAGTACAGCACCTTACTTTGATTACTCATTTTTGCTATAGTTTTTTTGATATATGGCAAAGGGGGAGAGATTGGAGAGGAGAGAAAAGAAGGTTTTAAAATTTAATTTTTTTTAAGTTAAATGTTTTTTCAAAACTTTTATCTCCTTTTTTCAAAAAGTAAAGTTCTTTAAGTACTTAAGTTCTTTTTGAAAGTTAATTTTCTAAGTACTTATTTTGAAAATTTTTTGGAAATTTTTTTCTAAATTCAAAATTGTACTTGAAAAATATTTCTAAGTATTTAAACTACTTGAAAAATATTTCTAAGTATTTAAACTGCTTGAAAATTTTCTAAGTGTTAAAACTTCAGAATAAGTTTAGAAAATTTTCTAAAGTGCAGAAACTAAGTATTTAGGAAATTATTTTCGAAACTTCTTGCTTTCAAAAATTATTCTAAGTACTTACTCTAAATCTTTGGTGAAAATTTTTCTAAGTGCAAAGTTCAAAATTCTTCTGAAATTTTCCAAGTGCCCAACTCAGAATATTTTTTGGAAAATGTTTTCTAAACTTAAAAACCTTTTCTTGAAAATTTTCTAAGTATTGAAAACCTGAAAAATATTCCACTTTTACACTTAGAAACTTTTTTCAAAAACCCCACGAATGTTTGAAAAACTCAGGGGGAGGAAATTAAAACTGATACTTTACCTATCTTTCTGTTGTTTAACTTAACTTTTTGAACCGAGTTGCCATAAATCAAAAAAGGGAGATTGATGGTGCAGGAAGCACATAAGTCGAGCCTGGGTTTTGATAATGGCAAAGGGTTCAAGAGTTAAGATGTTATTGTGTTCTAATATGCTTACTAAGTGTGCAGGAAGAAGCCCTAGGTACACTAGGCAAGAAGTCCTGGCAATGGGCTAGGCAAGAAGTCCTGGCAAATGGCTGGGCAAAGAAGTCCTGTCAAAGGGCTGGGCAAAGAAGTCCTGGTCAAGGACTGAGCAAGAAGACCTGACCGGAAGTCGAGCAAAGATGTCCTGGTCGACGACTGGGCATGAAGTCCTGGCAAGGGGCTGGGCACTGAAGACCTGATCGGAAGTTGGGCACGACGACCTGGTCAGGTGGATCGGGCAAAAGTCCAACCGGAGGAGCAGGTTGGCGAAAGGTAAACTCTCCTGAGAGGAGTAGGTGAGGACGCGTTCCCCGTCGAGGGAACAGTAGGCGTCGGTTCGACCTAAGGTTCCATTTGGGAGACCCGAAGTCAGAACCAAGACAGCTACGGTTGTAATTACTACTTATCATGTTTTTGGGACTAACCTTGTTTGCAGGGTCGAAGGACTGATCGCTTGCAAGTGAAGGTTCTTCACTGGGCCTAGGCGCCCGAATGGAGTCAGGCGCCCGAATGGGCTCAGGCGCCCGTAAGGATACGCGTGCCCAAGGGTGAAGGCAAAAACCAAAAACCAGCTGCAAAGCCACTAAACCAAGGTGGATCAGGCGCCCGTAAGCTCACGGGCGCCCCCATCAGCTCAAGCGCCCATGAGGGAAGGATAAGCACTGACCGAGCCCGCGGATAAGGGTTTCCGGATTGAAGGGCATGTGTCAGGTGCCCCCAAGCCATCAGGCGCCCGATAAAGCACAATAAAAGGGGCTCGACCCCAAGGCTTCAACAACACAACTTTCTAACTTGTCCAAGCTTTTCGTTCAAGCGCTCTGCTCTGGCAAACTCCAATCTCGAGATTCTAGCGCCGACGATGACCCTCTGCTCCGAAGTACGATCCACATCGGGTGTCGGTAACGAAAAGTGTAACTCTTTTATTTACTGTAATATTCTTGTACCAAAATCTGTAAACCTCTGCGTGATTATAGAATTGCCAGCAGTAAACGGTCAAGGACCGTGGGCCTTGGAGTAGGAACCGACCGCGACTCCGAACCAAGTAAAAAACTTGTGTTCTTTGTGTGATTGTTTTATTTCTGCTGCATTTTCTCTTATTCTTATCCGAAAAAGTTTTAACGATATTCACCCCCCCCCCTCTATCATTTTCTCGATCCAACACTAGGTACATAAAGGCAATTTCTTAAAACCAAAATTTTATTTCTATCAAAAGACAAATAAACATCTCTCACTGCAGTAGCCGCTACCTCCATAGCATTGCCCATGTAGATGGTAATCTCTCTAACAGCTAGTCGTCGGATTTCCTGGAACCCCTGTAAAGAATTGTAGACATGATCAGTGGCTCCTGTATCTACACACCAGGTACTGGTAGATAACACCGCTAAGCGTGTTCCAACAACTAAAGAAAAAGATATGACTTTCTCTTCACGACGGGGATAGTTTGCCTTCCAGTGTCCGGTTTGCTTGCACATGAAGCACTTGCCTTTCAGGTTCTTCATGCCAGCTCGAGGTCCTTGAGATCCTGCCACCTTCTTTGCCCCACCTTGTTTCTTCTTCTTCTTGCCTTTCGGCATAGAAGTAGAAACCTTCTGAGCAACCAAAGCATGAGCACTCTGACGAAAATGCCCCTTTGCCGCCTAGAGTTGTGTCAAAAGTTCTGCCAACGAATATGTACGTTTGTTCATATTATAGGTTAGGCGAAACTGCTCAAAACTCCTAGGCAGAGACTAGAGAATGATATCGACCTGAGTTTCCCCATCGATCTCCACTCCAAGGACTTCCATCTTATTGAGATGTGTCATCATCTTAAGGACATGATGCCTCACTGGTGTCCCCTCAACCATGGTAGTCGTCATCAAGTTTCTCATTGCTTCCTGCCTAGCGGCCCGATTCTGATGTCCGAAGAGTTCTTTGAGATTGAACATCATGTCATAAGCAGTGGAAAAAGTCTGATGCTGATATTGCAATACATTTGACATAGATGTAAATATGTAACACAGTGCCATCTCGCTAGGTTTTTCCGGATAGAACTCGAACAGTACAAACTTATACTCCTCAACAGTTAGGATAATGTCCAGGTTTCATTTCCAGTCAATGTAATTAGGACTCGTAAGTTTATTTTCTTTAAGTATCACAACTAGTGGGTTAAAGGCCATTTTGAAAAAAAATCCTGAGAATCACAACGATCACACAATTTAGATTTCAAAAAATATTGATTCCTCAAAATAATAAATTTTAAAATCAACCAACACCTCAAAACATCGAGAATTTCGCATGCCACGATAGTGTGGATGTATACGAATTCTACATTTGTAAGAGGAGGTTTTACCCATTAATTTTATTATCTTATCAACCTAACTTTTTGACAAATAAAATTAATAGTAGGTCCTCTTCGGCCCTACAAATAATAGTAGTGACTCCAATGGGGAGGATACTATTATTTGCATCTAAGTGTTTACCATTACACGATAGTAAGAACATTATTTCGGATTATGTGTTGTCCAATGGGGAAAATCACACACTCTTCAATAATTTTCTATAATCATGTCTGACCCAGTGATCCGCAGAACAAGCCCATCCGATAGGGAGGAAGGTGTACGATCGATTATGTCCGCTAGAGGGGGGGTGAATAGCGATTCTTCGGCTTCTTGTACCTACGTTGTTAGTTGCACAGCGGAAACAATAATAACGAAAACAAACAACGCTAACAAACCAGGTTTTACTTGGTATCCACCCCGGATGGGTGACTAATCCAAGAATCCGTCGGTGGATCAATCCCCGGATAACCTCCGGCTAGCTCTCGTCGCTCCTTGTGGGTGGAGAAACCTCGCCACAACACCAAACAAACCTCTGAGCACAAAGACTACTATCTTGCCTTTAACCAAGACAAGATTCGTCAAGAAACTCAGCCACCATGAAGTCCTCTTTGTTGGTGCAGGAAGCACCATATCGAACATTGTTTTGATATTGGCAAAGGATTCAAAGTTAAGTGTTATTTGTGATCTAACGATGTTACTAAGTGTGCAGGAAACAAAGTCCTAGAGAAGGGTTGCTAGGCACCTGGCGAAGGAATGCCAGGATACAAAGCCCAAGCGAAGGACTGCTATGCACCTGGCGAAGGAATGCCAGGATACAAAGCCCTAGCGAAGGACTGCTAGGCACCTGGCGAAGGATTGCCAGGATCCAAAGCCCTAGCGAAGGACTGCTAGGCACCTGGCGAAGGACTGCCAGAATCCAAAGACCTAGCGAAGGACTGCTAGGCACCAGGCGAAGGACGGCTTGGTACTGAAGACCTAGCGAAGGGCAGCTAGGCACCTGGCGAAGGACTGCTGGGTAAAAGTCCAACCGGAGGAGCCAGTTGGCATCAGGTAAATTCTCCCAAGAGGAGTAGGTGAGGACGCGTTCCCCGACGAGGGAACAATAGGCGTCGGTTCCACCTAGGGTTCAATTTGGGAGGCCCAAAGTCAGAACCAAGACAGCTAAGGCTGTATAAACTAACATCTTATTGCTTTATGTTGTTTTGGACTAACCCTGGATGCAGGACCGAAGGAACGAGTGTCTGCAGCTCAGAGAGCCTCAAAGGAGTGAGGCAGCAGCTGACCAGGGTGCCCGGAGTGTCCCGGGCGCCCCCAAGGTGAACACAAAACACATGAAGCAAAGGCAGGCTTCGACAGCTCATGGGCGGGGCGCCCCCCATGCTCCCGGGCGCCCCCAGTTGAAGCTATCGAAGCAAAACCCAGCGAAGCCAACGGATAAGAGGAGACTCGGTCAACTCGGGCGCCCCCAGCGTTCCGGGCACCCCCGTCAAAGCCTGATCCCGAGTTTTAAGGGATCAGAGCTGACCGAGAGGGAATCGGATCGGCTGACACGTGGGGGGCGCCCCCGACGTTCTGGGCGCCCCTAGGGGCTATAAATAGGCCCTCGACCCTAAGGCTTCCAACAATCAATTCTTTCAACGCTTCTACACTCTTCTGCTCCCGCACTCTACTCCGGAAACCTCCCAACTCGAGATACAAGCGCCAACGATGTCCCTCCGCTCCGAAAATTCAATCTACACCGGATGTCGGTAACGAAGAGTTGTTTTTAAGTTTACTATACTGCTTTTGTAATATCTCTCTGTAAACGATTTTGCGCAAATATAGAATTGCCCATAGTAAACGGTCAACGACCGTGGGCTTTGGAGTAGGAGCCGACCGCGACTCTGAACCATGTAAAAAACTTGGTGTTTGCGTGTTTGATTTAAATTTCCGCTGCGTAATTTCTTTAACTTATTAATCCGAACGTTTTACGATATTCACCCCCCTCTATCGTTTCTCTCGATCCAACAAGTGGTATCAGAGCGGGGTAGTTCAAACTTGGTGTAACCACCAGTTTGAAAGTTTTTTTCGGATTTACGAATTTTTTATTTTATTTCTTTTCTTTGTCTTTAATCAAGGTGGTGCAACACCACTCGATCTTTATTTCAAATAAATAATATCTCTACGCCTTTTTCAATTTTGAATTCTTATTTTCTCACCATAACTCAGAATTGATAAAACGAACAACTTTTGAAAATTTGTCATAAAATTTTTTTTATTATTATTTTAATATTTTTCTCGAAAATCGTGCTAAGCAAATTTTTTTCCTAAACATTAAATTCCTATTTTTTCATCATTAATCAGAATTGACAAAATTAACATTTTCAAAAATTTATCATAAATTGTTTTATTATTTTATTATTATTTCACCTCGAAATTCGTGCAACATTTATTTTGGGCTATTTTTTTCCCTTCTCCCGCACTACTAATCCAAGACCAAGTCTTAGTACATTTCTGTTATTTCTTTTGTGTGCAAGGATTAAACTAAATGACCAACCACGAGTGGAACAGTACTCGTCCACCACTATTCTCCGGCGAGAACTTCAAGTTTTGGAGATGTCAAATGGAGTCCCTTCTGAAGGCCCACATGGACTTATGGCGGATCATCCAAACGGGATTCTCATTTCCCGTAGAAGATGAGTCATCAATCGAGTGGGATAAACTGGATGAACACACCCTGAATCAAATCGAGACTGATGCAAGGGCAACTACAATCCTACAATGTGGCCTAACCAAGGAGCAACTCGAACTAGTAGGTCCATTCAGATGTGCCAGAGAAATTTGGGATAAACTAATCAATCTACACGAAGAGAGCTCCAGCATTGAGAACTTTGACTCCGGATCAAAAGATGAGAAAGAATCCATACCTGACTGCTAATTCAACCACAGTCAGAAGACGAATTGACTGAGACAAAAATGGTAACCAATTTCGAATCTTCTTTTGAATTACAATTAAATAATCAGACTGATACTATAATGGTCGAGGAAGGTATAATTTTCATTGCAGGGAAAACTCCAAGAGAAATGCAAAAGAGACCTCAACCAGTACCTGAGTCCGACTCAGACTCAGAATCTGACGGCGAAGGAAGGGATCCTTGGAAACTGGTCTGGTTGGCTCGCGACCACTACAAAATGCTGAAGAAACAATCAAGCAAAAGAGAGATGGTTAGAATCAAGGGGGAGATTCCCAACCGAGAATTAAAAGGTAAATTTACAATATTTAAAAATCCAATATTTACCTTGAATAACATGATTAACTCGCATAAATTAGTTAAGGTCAATACGTTAAAAAACTTAATTCACAACCATGCTAATTTTAAAAACCCAGAGTTTTATTTCGATTAAGATGTAACTTAGATCATTTTTGTCTTGTTTGCTTTAATTGTGTGTTGCTTTTTATCTTTTTTTTTTTTGTTGCTTAGAAATAGGATTGGCTAGTATAAGGACTGAACCAACTTAACTGAAATTTGAACAACATAGTATTGGGTAGAGGTGAGATGATAGTACGTTAGGGAAGCCTTTTCTAATAAGGTCAAGTATACACTACTTGGTCTCTTTAGACTGGTGAAACTAGCCGAAGTTACCGATCCAAGACCCAAACTAGTTAGGCCAGAATTTACCAAAAAGTAATTTTGAAGATGAAATTTTACTAAAAGGCTTTGTCTAGGAAAGGGTTGATGATCCAATAAAGCTACGGCCAAAGAAGGCCTTATGCCTCGCCAAGACCTAGAAGCCAATTTTTGAAATTCAAATTCAATTTACTCTTTGTTAGATTCGAATCTAACACAAATTTTCAGTTAATTTTATATTCAAATATCTCTTTTCAAAATAAATTTAAATTGGGTTTAAAAAATTAATTTAACTTTTCAAAATTAATCATGGATTTTTCAAAATAAATCTTTCTATTAAAATATGGATCTCACAAAACAGTTAAGGATATCCTGTTTTGTCACTTAGAAATGGGTGAGATGCTTAGACCTAAAAGTTGAGTCCAACCCAACCAACTAATTCAGATTAATCAAACTAAAATTAATTCAATTAAATCAAAATCAAATCTTAATTAAATCAATTAAATTCAATTAAATCTTAATTAAATAAATTAAATTCAATTAAATCTTAATAAATTAAATTTAATTCAATCAAATTCAAATTTAATTCATTTGACTTTTAAAATTCAAATTTAATTCATCTGACTTTTAAAATTCTAACTTTTAAAATTCAAAGTTAAAATTCTAATTAATTTCAAAATCCTCAAAAATCATTTTAACTTTTAAACTAAGGTTTAATGTTTCAAAATTAACCATTTTTTTGTTAAAATTAAATATTTGTCTCACACAACCCATAAGGTTAACATGTTTGACCACGTAGAACTGGGTGAGACATCTAAGACCTAAAACCATGATTCACCACCCTTTTAAATAAAAAAAAGTTATTCAAACTTACCTCTAATTTTTAATTTATTGTACTGTACCCTACTTTTTCATTCCTAACATTTTTTTTAATTTCATGTCAAATATCACAATAAATAGAGTCTAGGGCTTGTTCTGATTTAGTCATTAACTTGGTCAAAATAGTCAACCCTAGTCCACATAGTCAAACCTGGTCAACACTAATATCCCTTAAGGAACTTAGATAAAAGTCATGACTGTGTCGGATACAGGGGGAGTTCTTCTTAAATCTTTTTCGAAAAATTCAGCTTTTTCAAAAACCTTATGCTCTAAAACTTATTATCATCTCAAAATATGGTTTTCAAAAGTTGACTCAAAAACCCTCGTATATTACTATCTCTTTGAAAAATTAACATCATGATTTTCGAAAACTGTGCTATCATTCCAAGTTATGTTTTCAAAAATTTATCTCCTTGAAAGTTATCATACTCGGAAGGTTATTCAAAATTATTCTTTTGATTTTAATAAACCCTAAAGACACAGAGGAAGGTCCACTTCATGATCTACAAGGACTCCTAGGATGTGTCAAATTTAGGAGGAGTTTGAGTCAAAAGAAGAATTTCTAAATGTTTTTTTTGGTAATTATTTGTTTTGAAGTTATTAGATAATTCTTATAATTTAAATCAAACCCTAAAACTCAGTGGAAGATCACTTGTAGTCAACAAGCTTCCTGGGACTGGGTCAAGCTTAGGGGCAGATTAAATTAAAAGAATTATTGAACATTTTTTTAAATTATATGTTTTCATGCACTGCAAGTTTAAAATCCTTTTGAAAACTTAAATAATTATTGTTCCAAAATACTATTATTTTTTTCAAAATTCTTGTGACTTATGAAGTTACTTTTATAATATTTACTTGGATTGAAAAATTTCTAGGACACATAGGAAAATACCCTTGTAGTTAATAAGGTTTCCTAGGATTGTGTCAGACTGGAAAGGAAACCATGCCAAGTAAAGTATTATATTAAATTTTTTCTCAAAATATTAATTCAAAAGTACTTATTAGTACGTATATTTGTCAAAAATGCATAACATCCTGCAAAAGTACTAATACTTTTTCAAATCACAATATTTACAAAGTACGAATAATTTTTTAAAGTGCAATACTAAACATGTTTCAAAAAAAAACAATTTTTTTCAATCTTTTTCAAAGTGAAAATGGGTTTCAAATTTTCTTTTGCATAACATTTTGTTGTATTCTTCCAAATGTACTATTGTTAAATGAAAATATTTTTTAAATCTTTTCCAAATAAATACTTTTCTAAGGAAATAGTATTCTAAGTACGTGAATTTTCTAAAAATTTGCCTACAAATACAAAATATTTTTTTAAATTCACAATACTTTTCAAAGTGGAGCTTTCATTGGTACAATTTTTGCTACTTGCTATACTTTCAGAATTATAACAAGTATTTTTATATTCAAAGCTCATAAACTCTGATACACACATTTCTTTCTTAAATCTTCTTTCAAAACCTCCTTATTGATATATGGCCAAGGGGAAGAGAAATAGAAAAGAGAGAGAAATCTTTTATCTCGTTTTCACAAAAAGCTAAGTATTTCTAAGTGCTTTAAAATTGGTCTAAGAATTTTTTTCTAAGTACTTCAAATTGTTGTTAAGTGCCAAGTGCTGTTAAAATTTCAAACTACTTCAAGTGCTTTCAAGTATTTCTAGTGCTTCAAAATTTTTTAAGTATGTCTAAATGTTTCAAATGTTTTTAAGTACATGCTTTTTTTCTAAGTAAAATTTTTCTTAGTAAATTTGTCTGAGCAAAACTTTTTGAAAATTTTGGCAAATATTTCTAAGTAAAGTTTTCTTTGGGGAAAAACTTGCCTAGAAATTTCTTAAGAATTATGTTTTTCAAAATGCACAAAGTGTTTCCAAGCAAATTCGTCTAAATGTGCAAAATTTTCTTTAGTAAACAAATTTTTTTCCTAACTCTAAAAGTTGAACTTTTTTGAAAATTTGGCTTCAAAAATGGAAATTTTGCCTAAGTAAATTTTTTTCCTTATAAGTAAAAGTTTTAAATTTAGGCCTGCAAAACTTCTCATAATGGAAAATTATCTAAGTGTAAAAAGTTTTGCTAATGAAAATACTTTTACTCTATTTTTTAAAAACACTTTGTCAAAAACATGAAGCACTCAGAAAAACTCAAAAATCCCTGTTACATACCATGTTCACCCATGTTTGTTTTTGATATATGTCAAAGGGGGAGGAAGGGTCAAAGTTAAGTGTTAAGTTAAGTATTTTATAACACAATGATTCAGGGGGAGTATGAGAAAAAAAATTTTCTGTTCCAATTACATTGGTTTTAGACTATTCAGAATTGCTATATTTCATTAGGTCTTAAACTTCTTTCTTAACTATTATAAGTTTTTACTTAAGTTTGAATTGTGTTGCCATAAATCAAAAAGGGGGAGATTGTTGGTACAGGAAGCACCATATCGAACCTTGTTTTGATATTGGCAAAGGATTCAAAGTTAAGTGTTATTTGTGATCTAACGATGTTACTAAGTGTGCAGGAAACAAAGTCCTAGTGAAGGGCTGCTAGGCACCTGGCGAAGGAATGCCAGGATACAAAGCCCTAGCGAAGGGCTGCTAGGCACCTGGCGAAGGAATGTCAGGATACAAAGCCCTAGCGAAGGACTGCTAGGCACCTGGCGAAGGACTGCCAGGATCCAAAGCCCTAGCGAAGGACAGCTAGGCACCTGGCGAAGGACTGCCAGAATCTAAAGACCTAGCGAAGGACTGCAAGGCACCAGGCGAAGGACGGCTTGGTACTGAAGACCTGGCGAAGGACAGCTAGGCACCTGGCGAAGGACTGCTGGGCAAAAGTCCAACCGGAGGAGCCGGTTGGCATCAGGTAAATTCTCCCGAGAGGAGTAGGTGAGGACGCGTTCCCCGATGAGGGAACAGTAGGCGTCGGTTCCACCTAGGGTTCAATTTGGGAGGCCCAAAGTCAGAACCAAGACAGCTAAGGTTGTATAAACTAACATCTTATTGCTTTATGTTGTTTTGGACTAACCCTGGATGCAGGACCGAAGGCACGAGTGACTGCAGCTCAGAGAGCCTCAAAGGAGTGAGGTAGCAGCTGACCAGGGCGCCCGGAGTGTCCCGGGCGCCCCCAAGGTGAACACAAAACACATGAAGCAAAGGCAGGCTTCGACAGCTCATGGGTGGGGTGCCCCCATGCTCCCGGGCGCCCCCAGTTGAAGCTAACGAAGCAGAACCCAGCGAAGCCAACGGATAAGAGGAGACCCGGTCAACCCGGGCGCCCCCAGCGTTCCGGGAGCCCCCGTCAAAGCCTGATCCCGAGTTTTAAGGGATCAGAGCTGACCGAGAGGGAATCGGATCGGCTGACACGTGGGGGGGCGCCCCCAGGGGCTATAAATAGGCCCTCGACCCCAAGGCTTCCAACAATCAATTCTTTCAACGCTTTTATGCTCTTCTGCTCCCGCGCTCTGCTCCGGAAACCTCCCAACTCGAGATACAAGCGCCAACGACGTCCCTCCGCTCCGAAAATTCAATCTACACCGGATGTCGGTAACGAAGAGTTATTTTTTAGTTTACTATACTGCTTTTGTAAATCTCTCTGTAAACGATTTTGCGCAAATATAGAATTGCCCATAGTAAACGGTCAACGACCGTGGGCCTTGGAGTAGGAGCCGACCGCGACTCCGAACCAAGTAAAAAACTTGGTGTTTGCGTGTTTGATTTAAATATCCGCTGCGTAATTTCTCTAACTTATTAATCTGAACGTTTTACGATATTCACCCCCCCTCTATCGTTTCTCTCGATCCAACACTCTTTAAATAGGACTCGGGCTGAAACCCTTGCTACTAGTCGACTGCCCCCAGGGCAGTCGACTGGTGCCACTGAAATTCGACCGTTGCACCCCAACGTTCGAATTCTCAGCCAACTCACCAACCGCTACCAGTCGACTGGTCCCAGGGCTGAGACCTTTCTGTGAGTTCCATCAGTCGACTGCCCCCAGGCCAGTCGACTGGTCTACTCACCCACCTAAGGTTAACCTTCCTGAGTACATTCCACTCCGCACTCAACCCCTAGGATTTTCGAGTACAATCACACAGCACTCGTACCCTCACGACTCGACTAACGCCTCACTCAGAAGCCTCGACTATTGCCTTCGTGCCCTCTTCATCTTCGGCTCCCGTCCCTCGGATGCACGCAAGCCTCCAGCTTGCCTCCATACCATCCTTCACGCATACCTCGAAGTCCGCACCCTCAACTCATCATCCCTGCTCTCCAAGGTCCCTCGGGTGCACACAAGCCTCCAGCTTGTCTCCAAGCTACCCTTCACCGTACCGAGGTCGTCCTGTCAAGTCCATATGTGTAAACCTGTACAACCTGCACACTCAATATACACATATTAAATACAAGGGTAAACCTAACTTAAACCCTTTGCCCAAACATCAAAACACTTGGTCGCTCTGGACCATAGATTGCCTCAACAAAAGGGACTCAGAGCCGACACACAAGCTTGTTCACATCACTTGTCAAATTAGTAATGGAGGTCATGGGGCCCTTAGGGTCCCTCTCCCACTTAGTTATTAAAATATGAAGAGTTTTCATGCAAGCACAACAAGCACATAAACTAAAAGCAATAAACAAGAACAATCTAATTTTTCCAACTATCATGGCTTTAGTCTACAATGTGCCTCCAGTCGTGTCACCACCTCGTCTGCTCCTCCCTACACCATGTGCAAGCCATCATTAAAGGGATCTCCAAACCGAGACAAAATGCTATTTATTTACATCCATCGATCCTATACTCCACAAAAGAGAGTACATCAAATCTAGATCGAAAGTAAATAAAAAGCACGGCTAAACAGATGTCGTATTTAGCTACAAAAATCAAATAAAAATTTAGCCTCATCAACCCCGAGATTCAAACAAATTTACAACCATGCACAACCGATCATATACAAACATTATTTTAGCCATAATAGTTGGAATCTCGTGCCTGCACACATCCTACTATTATCCGGCAAAATAAAATACATGATAAAGTGCATAATGTAACCGAATCTAAAACACACAAAACCAAAACCTCAGCTCTGATACCAATTGATTGGTTGCGGGTTTCCTAAGCGAATATTGGGTTGCTCATGGGAAACCTCTCCATGTCCACGGATTAAAATTTTTAATCCGAATGGAGACCTATTTCCCAAACGACCGTCTCGTCGTCATGCTAACCGATTCGAGCGATCACTTAAATAACCAAGTTGTTCTAGCATTCAATCTCGTCCAACTGATTAGCCGCAGAATAGACGACGAGTGGATTGCCGGTTTTTGTGTTTATCATTGGGGTCCATAATAATTAATTATCTTAATTAATTAACAAATGATTAATCAACAAGATAATTAATTAACCACATGAAATGATAGAAAATAAGGAGAGAGAAGGTTATACCTGTTGGTGCCGGAAGCACCAAGATCGAACCTGAGTTTTGATAATAGGAAAGGGTTCATAAGTTAAGGGGTGATCTAATGATGTTGTTTAAGTACGCAGGAAAAGTCCTAGGTAAACTAGACACGAAGTCCTGAATCAAGGAATTGGGCAATAAGTCCTGGTCGAGGGTTGGGCACCTAAGTCCTGACCGAGGGTTGGGTAATAAGTCCTGTCATAGACTGGGCACGAAGTCCTGATTTGAGGAATTGCGCAATAAGTCCTGGCCGAGGGCTGGGCACCTAAGACCTGACTGAGGGTTGGGCAATAAGTCCTGGTCGCGGACTGGGCACGAAGACCTGATCCGGAAGATTGGACAAAAGTCTAATCGGAGGAGCCGATTGGCAAAAAGATAAATTCTCCTGAGAGGAGTAGGTGAGGACGCGTTCCCCGTAGGAGGGAACATTAGGCGTCGGTTCGACCTAGGGTTCCATTTTGGAAGCCCAAAGTCAGAACCAAGACAGCTTAGGCTGTTTTCTGGACTTAACTTATATATTGTTTGTATTTTGGAACTAACCCTGGTTGCAGGAAAAAAGGCTGAAGTTCACTGCTTCCCAGGCGCCTGAATGGAGTCAGGCACCTGATCATATAGGCGCCTGTATGGTGACAGGCGCCCAAGAAGGGCCTTTTTCCAGTAGTCTCGATGCAAAGCCTCCACATCAGCAAAGAGGCGTCCGTGATCATATAGGCACCTCAGTCTTCTCAGGCACCCCAGTTGAAGGGATAAGCGCTGGCCAAGTCTATGGATGAAGATTCGTGCAGACAGGCCACGTGTCAGGTGCCCCCTTCAACACAGGTGCCCAAGAAGCCTATATATAAAGGGGTTCACCCCCTTGCTTCCAAACACCATTGCTTCCAACAAAATCTTTCAAGCGCTCTGCTCCAAACGCTCCGTGCTCAAGTCTCAAGTGCCAATGACGACCCGCGGCTCCAATCTCCGAATCTTTCTCTGGTCATCGGTAAATTTAATTTACGTGCTTAAATTAAATTTTGTTGTGTACTTTAAACTTGTAATACTTTTGCGTAATATAGAATTTCCCAACGTAAACAGTCAAGGACCATGGGCCTTGGAGTAGGAGCCAATCTAGACTCCAACTAAGTAAAAGAAAACTGTGTTAGTATTGTTTTGAATTTTCAACTGCGTAATTGCTTTATTTTTCTGAAAAAGATTTTATCGATATTCACAACCCCCCCTCTATCGATTCTAAACGATCCCACAATACCTTTCCTTTTACCTCATGATCTTCTATTGTATGACCCTCCCCTCTTAGACATCGTGTGGGCGACTATCTACCAAGAACCGTAGTCACCAAGGCCATCCAATATCACCTTCTTCAACTCCACCAAAACCCTAGAGCTAGGGTCACCGCCGGCCAACCTTCTTCTTCTCGTCCCTTGCACCGCCGGTCAATCCAAGAGCTCCAAGGTGCGCCGTCCACAAGGTAACCGAGGAGAAGATGTAGAGGAAGATGAAGAAGTAGAAGAAGAGAGAAGAGACCTCTTCTTCTTCCAACACAAACCCGCCGGCCTCCTCTTCTTCCTCACCGCCAGCGCCCTTCTCCTTGCCTATACCATCGGCTGTCCCTTCTTCTTCTTCTCAAGTTCGTACCGGCCAAGAGAAGAGAAGTGTTCTCTTCTTCCTTGCACCACCAACCAAGAGAAGAGAATGGAGAAGATAGAAGAGAAGGAGCTTCTTCTTGCTTCTATCCGCCAACTGCCCTAGGAGAGAGAAGGAGAGGGAGAGGAGAGAAAAGCCTAGGTTTGATGATCAATTGGATCCCTTAGTTTCATGACTCCATGGGGTATTTATAGGGCTACAATAGGGACCATGAGGAGGAGTTGGGTCTTGGCCACCTAATGGATCAAGGTCTGATCCATTAATGAAGATCCATTCTACTAAAGGCTCTTCATTGAACTACCTCACCAACCCCCATATTTAAATATGAGTTCCACCTATTATGAGCACAATTATCTCCCCGTTTTAAGATATCGAATGCCCGTTGATTAATTTAAATTATTGATAATTTTAATTAATCAACATCTAACTCCTTGATTAGTACCACTCATCCTTATCATCATGTCAGACCAAGTCCACCTACAGGATTTAACATGATGAACTTTATGAGCTCATCAAGGGGGCATCATCATCCCGACTCACCAGGACACGATTTCCATCTATAATTAATGACACACCATGTAAATAATATTATTTCCCAATTTACCAGGCCTATCGATTTAACAGAATAAATCTCGTCCATTGGTAAATCAAAGAAATAACTATTAAGTACATGTGCCCGTTATTATATCGGGATTAAGAGCATGTACTCCATAATATCTAAGGTCCGATTCAACTATATAGTCAGTATAAGTTGAATCACCTCTATATCGGTCCTGCTCAATGCACTCAAAGTGCACTAGTGTAATTCTATGGTCAAGATAAATCAACACCAAATTACACTACAACCATCCAGATGGTTTGTCCAAATCCATCTCGGTTGTGAGCCTCTACTTATACTCTACAAGGAACTGATAACATGATCTTCTGTACGACACCACACACCATGCTATCTACAATGTAAATTATCAAACTGTATGCACATACTAATATAAACATTCAAACAGTGATCTTGTGATTCTCTTTCAAAATGTAGATGTTCATACAAAAAGGCAAAACTTTTAGTATACATCCTAACAATCTCCCACTTATACTAAAAGACTCTACTATCCTCACAATTGCATATATCTGACTCCCATATCCTCCACATGTCTATCAAATGCACTCGCTGGAAGGGCCTTAGTGAAAGGATCTACCAGGTTGTCCTTGGATGCAATCTTGGCGAGAACAACTTCTCCTCACTTTACGATCTCTCGTATCAGGTGGTACTTGCGCTCTATATGTTTACTCGCCTTATGGGCAAGTGGTTCCTTTGAGTTTGCAACTGCATGACTGTTATCACAATAAATTGTGATAGATCTGGACAAACCAGGAATCACATCCAAGTCCATCATGAAGTTCCTGAGTCATACAACTCCCTTGTCCGCCTCAGAGGTTGCCACATACTCAGCTTCCATGGTGGAGTCCGTCACGCATTCCTGCTTGACACTCCTCCATATTATGGCTCCACCTCCTAAAGTAAACACATACCCCAAGGTAGACTTACTTTTGTCCCTATCTAATTGGAAGTCTGAATCCGTATAACCCACAGGGAGTAATTGGTCTGCCTGGTAAACTAGCATATATCCTAGTCCTTCTCAGGTACTTTAGTATATGCTTTACCATAGTCCAATGTCCCTATTCAGGGTTACTCTGATATCTGCTAACCATGCCCACGGCAAAGCAGATATCTGGTCTCGTACACAGCATAGCATACATGCGGTTTCCTACAGCCGAAGTATAAGGAACCACCTTCATCTCCTCTATCTCCTTTGATGTTTTAGAACACATCTCCATAGATAGAGGAACTCCATGCCAGAAAGGTAGAAAACCTTTCTTGGAGTTTTCCATGCTAAAACGAGCTAGGACAGTGTCTATGTATGAAGCCTGGGATAAGCACAATATCCTTTTCTGGCGATCCCCTATAACCTTGATCCCAAGGATATGTCCCGCTTCTCCCAAGTCCTTCATATCAAACTGTTTGGACTACCATACCCTTACGTCTGATAATACTTTGACATTGTTGCCAATGAGCAAAATATCATCTACGTATAGTATAAGAAATACCACTACGTTTCCATCACATCTCTTGTATACACATGACTCATCCGACTTTGAATAAATCCATATTACTGGATTAACTCATCAAAGTGGATGTTCTAAGATCTCGAATCTTGTTTCAATCCATAAATGGTCCGATTAAGTTTACACACAAGATGCTCTTTGCCCTTCGCATTGAATCCCTCTGGTTGTTTCATATAGATGGCCTCCTTAAGACTTCTGTTAAGGAAAGCTATCTTGGCGTCCATCTGCCATACCTCATAGTCCATATGAGTGTCAATAGATAAGAGAATCCGGATAGACTTAAGCATGACTACCGACGAAAAGGACTCCTCATAATCGATACCCTCTTTCTGAGTAGACTCTTTTGCAACAAGCCTAGCTTTGAAGGTCTCTACCTTCCCGTCTGCTCCTCTCATTCTCTTGTAGATCCACTTGCATCCAATGGATTTTACACCATAGGGTGGTTCTACTAGCTCCAGACATGGTTAGAATCCATAGATTCTATCTCAGAATTCATCGCCCTTTGCCAAGATTCTGCATCTTTATCTTGGAGTGCCTTGTCATAGGTCTAGGAGTCAAGTTCATGTTCGCCAGGGACCAAGTCTGATGACTCTCCCAAGAACATGAATCTCTCTGGTTGTCTAACAACCATCCCACTACAACGAGGTACCACCTGTGTATCTTCTGTGACACGTGGTGCGATGACTTATGGTATATCCTCCTGCACTGTTGGTACTAAGTTCGGAACGCCCCTCTTAATTCTTAAAGAATTATTCTACTCATGGGCTTCTGATTCATCACATAGTCTTCCTCTAAGAATCGGGCATTCATTCTAACGATTACCCTCTGATCCTTAGGACTATAGAATAAACCAATTTTCGTCCCTCTAGTATTAGGATGTATACTAAAAGCTTTGATTTTGGATTAGAATACATTTTCATTTTAAAGAGAATCGCAAAATCACACAGTGCATGTTTATATTAGTATGTGCACAAAATGTCTCATACTTGGCATTGTAGATAACATGGTGCGTGGTGTCGCACAGAAGATCATGTTATTAAGTTCCTGTAGGATCGATGACGTCCACTAGAGGGGGGGAATAGCGTTTCTTCGGATCTTTCTTCCTACACGATTAGTTTGCGCAACAGAAATAATAATAAACAATATAAACAATACTAATCAATGCTAACACGGAAGATTTACTTGGTATCCACCCTGGCCGGTTGACTAATCTAAGAACCAGTCGGTGGATGACTCCCCGGATAACCTCCGGCTAGCTCTCGTCGCTCCTTGTGGGTGGAGAAACCTCACCACAACATCTTGAGAACCTCTGAGCACAAAGACTACTGTTTGGCCCATAAGCAAGACCAAACTCATCAAAAATCTCAACCCAAACCGAGTTCTCTTTAAATAGAGCTCGGGCTGAAAACCCTCGCTACAAATCGACTGCCCCCAGGGCAGTCGACTGGTGCCACTGAAATTCGACCGTTGCACCCCAACGTTCGAATTCTCAGCCAACTCACCAGCTGTAACGCCCGCCCTTCCCGCCCTACTTATAGGCGGGAGGCGGCGCTACGCGAACATACATACACGCATATGGATATCTTAATGCAGCGAAATAATTTAAAACATTATACATATGCGTTTAAACCATGCAATTAAAACTTGAATCATGTTGACACATCTTAACTATCATTATTAAACATGGTTACTTGGTAAACTTAGCATTGTCATAACCTAAGACATAACATGTGAGACATAACATCTTGAACATGCTTGCATTAAACATAACTTATCCTATCATAAAGCTTAAAACCAATATATCGCTCTAAACGAACACATCATGGTATAGTATGTTAACATCATAATTTAGCAATGATAAGTAACTAGTAAGTTGTTGTTTAGGAAAAACCATCATAAAGTATAGCATGAAACTAAAGTTGACAATGTAAAATATAAGACATGTGACAATTATGGGTAATAGGATCTTTTCTTTTTCTTTTGCCAAGTCACTGGCACACACACACACTTGCCCCTCCTGCTGCTTCCCATAGCTTAGTATCCTCTTGCTTGATCTGCGGTATAAGAAAATAAAACATATAAGCACATAGGCTTAATAAGACTCTTTCCTACTCACTAAAACCATACGTCACATATAGTCAATAGAAAGGCATAACATAGAGAGTGTAACATAACACAAAAGCATATCATGAGAATGTATTCATAAAGCATTTGACATGAGGAGGCATATAGATGTACATGAAAACACATAATCATATAGAAGTGCTTAACATGAAATGAAGGTGCATAGAGCTCATTACATAAGGAGTACTTGACATAAAATATAAGCATATGAACATTCTTGACATAGCATAGTTCTTGACATAAACATAAGCATACGACATACTTGACATGGCATAGTTCTTGACATAAACATAAGCATATGACATACTTGACATGACATAGATGCATAGCATGAATGAATGCATGAGTCAAATGCACATAACATAAGGATGCTTATTTGAAAATCATAATTATAAATACTTGAACATAAATCATAACATCATGGGGGCCCCGGCTTGTACCACATACATACATCCATCGTTTGCACGCATCCCTAAGTAAATGCGAGGTAGCTAGTCTCGACCTACTAGGGTACTAGGTTACCTTCAACCTAGGGACAGCTGCGGTAGTCCCAGAACCGGGGACAGCTTCGGTAGTCCCACACCGAGGCTTTCATAAGGAGCCCATCCCTTGGACCTTACTTGGGTCCGGTACAAGCCCATCCATAAAGTAAAATAGCTTCACATGCTTCTTTTTACATCATTCATAGAACTTACATGGCATATTTAAAGACATAACATGATCTTAATACATGAAGCATGGTATAAAGCATACTTAGCATTTCATCATTCATAGTTAATGCATAACATCATTATGCCTTAAAGGCATGAACATCATCTTCATTCATAAGGTATGTCATGCACATATCATTATGCCTTAGAGGCATGAACATCATCTTCATTCATCATCTTCATTCATAAGGCATGACATACATACATAATTATGCCTTAAGGCATAAACATCATCATAGTTCATAAAGCTTGCATGATCATGGTACATAAGGTAAGCATGCATAGATAAGTTTTTTTTCACACATGGTACATATCACATAGCATACATGATCATGGTATCTATCATAAAGCATGCGTGGGTAGGATCCATATGAACATGATACATACTACATAGGTTCATGACATTCAACATAATACATGAGTAGGTTTACATAACCATAATATACATATGTTCAAGGCATTTAACCTAATGCATGCATAATTCTACATAAACATGATGCTTACTTCACAACACATGTGTTCATGGTATATGGTTTAAAACATCCATAAATAAAACCTACTAAAACATGGCACATAATCTAAGCATACAAGGTCACGATGCATAGCACATGAAGTTAGGGTTTAGGCATCATAAAATTCATACAACATGCTTGAACATATATCTACATCATAATAAGCTATAAACAAGTACACTTGAAACCTTAGACTAACCCAAACCCTAGACTTGGTGCTTGACCAAAAGTTGTAGATAAAAGTCCCATTATTCTAGCAACATTTGAGGTACCATAAGTAAAGTAAAGTTCATACAATACATACAATGTCATAGGAAGCCATTAGAACACATGATTGGGGCTAACCCTAATTCCTAGCCCTATAATTTGGTCTTGGCCGAAACCCTAGAGGGGTCTTAAATCCATGGAAAATTCATATAATTCACAATTAACATCCATTATATCATAGGGAATCATAATAAGCATGCTTGGAGGGTTAGATCTAATCCTAACCATAGAAAGGAAGAGGTGGCTGAAACTTCATAAGGGTCTTAGGGTGCTACAAAAATTCCACAACTCATAATTCATTCTTTATTTATCATGAGAAAGTATTATGAAGCATAAGTGAGGTTTTAACATCATCATAAACCCAAAAAGGGTGCTTGGCCAAAAGTTGTAGGAACCTAAGTCCATAGTTTTCTCAACATAGATCCCAAACAAAACTTAAATCATGATAGACAATATAAAAACTATTATACCACAGGTGAGGGAGTCTTGCCTCTTTTTATCTTGGTTATAAACCTTGAATAGAGAAAGAAAATGAAAACCTTCTTGACTTTAGAACACCCCTTGCCCTTGTAGCCTTGTAGAAGAACTTGGATCTTCAAGAGAGAGTCCTCTTGTGAAGTTTTCCAAGGGGAAATATCCTTGGTGAATCTCGGCAAGGAGGAGGAAGAAGAGAGGAGAGGAAGAGCCTTGGTGGAAGAAAAGTAACATAAGCCTCTTCACTTCTCATCCATCCCTTTTATACTAAGTGAAGGGGCATGGTGCCTCTTCACATGGTGCCTCTTCAACTTCCTTTAGCCTCATCCAAATTCTTCTCTCTTTCCCAATAGCACTCCCTTGCTAGGCGAATGAGTTAGTACATGCATTATGACGCTCTAGGTCCAAGGTTCAATCCTTGGTGCATGCACTTTCTTTTTATCCCATTTACTCTTGTTTTTGGCAAGGCCCACATAAGAGCCCACCAAGAGTCATACTAATATTCCTAATTGGAACTCATTTCTATTTATGTTAAATTCTACCTAAGGTCCACTAATAGCCATGGTACTAGAAGAGCCCATGTAAGGCCCATTAGTACTTAGCTTTTTAATCTATATAAGAAATCATGCTAAGGTTCATGCTAGTATTCATATATTACTCAAGAATCCATATAGGCATGATCAATATTTTAAAGAAAAATATTGAGAGGATTTTGCGGTCGTTACAATCCCCCATACCTCGTGAATGTTCATCCTCGAACTTAGAATAGCTCCGGGTACTTGCGTCTCATCTCGTCCTCGTGTTCCCAGGTAGTTCCTCGAACCTTTGACTTTGCCATAGGACCTTGACTAAGGGTACCTCCTTGTTCCTTAGCTTTTTGACTTCTCGATCAAGAATCTGGATAGGTCGGCTTTCAAAACTTAGGTCCTCCTGAACTTGTACTGTCTGCGGCTAGATCACTTGATCTGCGTTCGGAATACACTTCTTGAGCGTTGACACATGGAACACGTTATGAATAGCCGACATCTCTTGGGGTAGCTCCAGCTCATAAGCCACCTTGCCGACTCTTTTCAGGATCTGGTACGGTCCCACATAACGTGGACTTAGTTTTCTTTTCTTCCCGAATCTCGTTACCCCTTTCATAGGGGCCACTCTAAGGAATACCAAGTCTCCAACATCGAATTCCAGGTGCCTACGTCGGTCATCCGCATAATTCTTCTGCCAGCTCTGAGCAGCTTCTACTCGTTATCGGATGTTCTGTATAGCTCGGGTGGTGTCGTCGATAAAATCCGTCTTGAGCCCCATTTCCTTCTTTTCACCACCTTCGTACCAACAGATCGGAGACCTACATCTTCTCCCGTACAAAGCTTCATAAGGCGTCATTCCGATAGTAGCTTGGTAGCTATTATTGTAAGCGAATTCCGCTAAGCACAGATATCGGCACCAACTCCCTTTGAAATCCAGGGCACAAGCTCGTAACATGTCCTCCAGTACTTGATTCACTCGTTCAGTTTTCCCGTCAGTCTGCGGGTGAAAGGCGGTATTGAATCGTAGCTTAGTGCCAAGAGACTTCTGGATGCATTCCCAAAAATGTGAGGTAAAGCGACCGTCCCTATCTAAGATGATGGTCTTGGGAACTCCGTGAAGTCTGATTATCTCCTTAGCATATAATTGATCTAGTTGCTCAATCGAATAGGTCATCTTGATTGCTAGGAAATGGGCAGACTTCGTCAATCTGTCCACAATTACCCATATCGCATCATATCCATTTGTAGTCTTGGGATGTCCTGAAATGAAATCCATAGAGATATCTTCCCATTTCCATTCTGGAATTGGAAGTGGCTGCAGAACTCCTCCGGGTCGCTGGTGTTCCGCTTTCACTCGTTGGCAGGTCAGGCAAGTGCTGACATGCTGAGCCACGTCCCTCTTCATACCGAACCACTAGAATTTCTCCTTCAGGTCTTGATACATTTTGGTGGATCCCGGATGCATCGAATAAGGGGTTCTGTGAGCTTCTGCTAATATTTCTTTCTGCAGCTTCGGATCATTAGGGATACATAGACGATCCCTAAGGTATAATACTCCACTGTCGGCGATGCGAAAACCATCGCCCTACTCTTCTCAATTTTTCCTCTCTAGGTCTTTCTATCAAGTTATATTAGAGAAAGTAATTGTAGTGTAAGTGGAAGAAGTTATATAGAAGTTGAGATTAGTTAAGCAAGAATACGTACGAAGCTTACACAGAGAAGACTAACGTAGAACAAATTTCCTATGATCAGCTATGTGTGAAAGGACAATATAAGTTTCTAGTAGAAAAGAGAACTCTGAGCCGCTGCTTTGATTAGTGTTTTTATAGAAGTGATTAGATTGTAGGAGGGTTTAAAACAAAACAGGGTGTTAAGATTTGTAAAGTTAGCATTAGTCATATCACTAATAATTAAAAGAATGTATAGCTATAGAGTAGTAATTTAAAGTTTGTATATTTATTAATATTATAATATTTAGGTATCAGAGGAAATGATGTCAGACAATAGTAAGAATAGATAGAGAAAGGTGTAGATAAGAGATTGTAAAAGTTATGGTGTACTTGAAAGCTAGAGGAAGAGAGGAGAAGTAGAAAGCAGATACAAGGAGATGAATTATAAGATGTAGAGTTAATTGTAGATCTAAGATGTTAAAGAAAGAAATTAAAGAATGTGTGATGAGACAGTTTGCTATATAGAAGAAATTTATAGAAAGTTAAATAAAAAGTTAGTATTAGTCACACCATGATTAGGAATAAGACAGAAAAGTTAATGGTACTAAGTTAGAGTGAGATAAGTAATATGTGTCAATGACGATCATCAGCAAATAGTATTCGTAAGTTAAGATAAGCTAGAAACTCGATATTAGCAATTGTTAAGAAGAAAGATAAAGAATATACAATTAGAATTATATGATTCCAAGCCAAAGACACGAGAAAGAAAGTAAGTTAGTGTACACATCTAAGAAGAACAGCTACATAGCAGATAGCTCATCAGTAATACGCATTTATTGTTTCTGGCTCTGCGACTACTCAGTCTTTCTGTTTCTAATTAGTCTTAATCTTGATTGTTATAAAAGCATTGTTCATGTGTATGAATTATTTTATTGATCCGTCTTTCATGATCAAACTAGAGTGTTGTAACCACCCATATTACACATATCGCTTCACATAGACTCATTTTGTTCTAAAGTATTCGATATCATAAAGTAAGGTAAGGTATCGTTCATATTTACATATCCTAAAAGTACTCTCTATCATAAGGTATAATTCATACTTGCATATTCTAAAATCATAAAAGAAAGTAAGGTATGCATAGAGGTACTTACTTGGAAGCGGCAGGAAGAAGGCTCGATGTGTGTGTAGTGAGATGATAATTTTTCGCTCTGATACCAACCTGTAACGCCCGCCCTTCCTGCCCTACTTGTAGGCGGGAGGCGGCGCTACGCGAACATACATACACGCATATGGATATCATAATGCAGCGGAATAATTTAAAACTTTATACATATGTGTTTAAACCATGCAATTAAAACTTGAATCATGTTGACACATCTTAACTATCGTTCTTAAACATGGTTACTTGGTAAACTTAGCATTGTCATAACCTAAGACATAACATGTGAGACATAACATTCTTGAACATGCTTGCATTAAACATAACTTATCCTATCATCAAGCTTAAAACCAACATATCGCTCTAAACGAACACATCATGGTATAGTATGTTAACATCATAATTTAGCAATGATAAGTAACTAGTAAGTTGTTGTTTAGGAAAAACCATCATAAAGTATAGCATGAAACTAAAGTTGACAATATAAAACATAAGACATGTGACAATTATGGGTAATAGGATCTTTTCTTTTCTTTTGCCAAGTCACTGCCACACACACACACTTGCCCCTCCTGCTGCTTCCCATAGCTTAGTATCCTCTTGCTTGATCTGCGGTATAAGAAAATAAAACATATAAGCACATAGGCTTAGTAAGACTCTTTCCTACTCACTAAAATCATACGTCACATATAGTCAATAGAAAGGCATAACATAGAGAGTGTAACATAACACAAAAGCATATCATGAGAATGTATTCATAAAGCATTTGACATGAGGAGGCATATAGATGTACATGAAAACACATAATCATATAGAAGTGCTTAACATGAAATGAAGGTGCATAGAGCTCATGACATAAGGAGTACTTGACATAAAATATAAGCATATGAACATTCTTGACATAGCATAGTTCTTGACATAAATATAAGCATACGACATACTTGACATGGCATAGTTCTTGACATAAACATAAGCATATGACATACTTGACATGACATAGATGCATAGCATGAATGAATGCATGAGTCAAATACACATAACATAAGGATGCTTATTTGCAAATCATAATTATAAATACTTGAACATAAATCATAACATCATGGGGGCCCCGGCATGTATCACATACATACATCCATCATTTGCACGCATCCCTAAGTAAATGTGAGGTAGCTAGTCTCGACCTACTAGGGTACTAGGTTACCTTCAACCTAGGGACAGCTGCGGTAGTCCCAGAACCGGGGACAGCTTCGGTAGTCCCACACCGAGGCTTTCATAAGGAGCCCATCCCTTGGACCTTACTTGGGTCCGGTACAAGCCCATCCATAAAGTAAAATAGCTTCACATGCTTCTTTTTACATCATTCATAGAACTTACATGGCATATTTAAAGACATAACATGATCTTAATACATGAAGCATGGTATAAAGCATACTTAGCATTTCATCATTCATAGTTAATGCATAACATCATTATGCCTTAAAGGCATGAACATCATCTTCATTCATAAGGTATGTCATGCACATATCATTATGCCTTAGAGGCATGAACATCATCTTCATTCATAAGGCATGACATACATACATAATTATGCCTTAAGGCATAAACATTATCTTAGTTCATAATGCTTGCATGATCATGGTACATAAGGTAAGCATGCATAGATAAGTTTTTTTTCACACATGGTACATATCACATAGCATACATGATCATGGTATCTATCATAAAGAATGCGTGGGTAGGATCCATATGAACATGATACATACTACATAGGTTCATGACATTCAACATAATACATGAGTAGGTTTACATAACCATAATATACATATGTTCAAGGCATTTAACCTAATGCATGCATAATTCTACATAAACATGATGCTTACATCACAACACATGTGTTCATGGTATATGGTTTAAAGCATCCATAAATAAAACCTACTAAATCATGGCACATAATATAAGCATACAAGGTCATGATGCATAGCACATGAAGTTAGGGTTTAGGCATCATAAAATTCATACAACATACTTGAACATATATCTATATCATAATAAGTCATAAACAAGTACACTTGAAACCTTAGACTAACCCAAACCCTAGACTTGGTGCTTGACCAAAAGTTGTAGATAAAAGTCCCATTATTCTAGCAGCATGTGAGGTACCATAAGTAAAGTAAAGCCCATAAAATACATACAATGTCATAGGAAGCCATTAGAACACATGATTGGGGCTAACCCTAATTCCTAGCCCTATAATTT
Organism: Boesenbergia rotunda; assembly: GCA_024364735.1. Lineage (NCBI taxonomy): Eukaryota > Viridiplantae > Streptophyta > Magnoliopsida > Zingiberales > Zingiberaceae > Boesenbergia > Boesenbergia rotunda. Next base: position 241,250 of record JAGFNQ010001162.1, on the reverse strand, counting down.
GGTCTTGGCCAAAACCCTAGAGGGGTCTTAAATCCATGGAAAATTCATATAATTCACAATTAACATCCATTATATCATAGGGAATCATAATAAGCATGCTTGGAGGGTTAGATCTTATCCTAACCATAGAAAGGAAGAGGTGGCCGAAACTTCATGAGGGTCTTAGGGTGCTACAAAAATTCACAACTCATAATTCATTCTTTATTTATCATGAGAAAGCATTAGGAAGCATAAGTGAGGTTTTAACATCATCCTAAACCCAAAAAGGGTGCTTGGCCGAAAGTTGTAGGAACCTAAGTCCATAGTTTTCTCAACATAGATCCCAAACAAAACTGAAATCATGATAGACAACATAAAAACTATTATACCACAGGTGAGGGAGTCTTGCCTCTTTTTATCTTGGTTATAAACCTTGAATAGAGAAAGAAAATGAAAACCTTCTTGACTTTAGAACACCCCTTGCCCTTGTAGCCTTGTAGAAGAACTTGGATCTTCAAGAGAGAGTCCTCTTGTGAAGTTTTCCAAGGGAAAATATCCTTGGTGAATCTCGGCAAGGAGGAGGAAGAAGAGAGGAGAGGAAGAGCCTTGGTGGAAGAAAAGTAACATAAGCCTCTTCACTTCTCATCCATCCCTTTTATACTAAGTAAAGGGGCATGGTGCCTCTTCACATGGTGCCTCTTCAACTTCCTTTAGCCTCAACCAAATTCTTCTCTCTTTCCCAATAGCACTCCCTTGCTAGGTGAATGAGTTAGTACATGCATTATGACGCTCTAGGTCCAAGGTTCAATCCTTGGTGCATGCACTTTCTTTTTATCCCATTTACTCTTGTTTTCGGCAAGGCCCACATAAGAGCCCACCAAGAGTCATACTAATATTCCTAATTGGAACTCATTTCTATTTATGTTAAATTCTACCTAAGGTCCACTAATAGCCATGGTACTAGAAGAGCCCATGTAAGGCCCATTAGTACTTAGCTTTTTAATCTATATAAGAAATCATGCTAAGGTTCATGCTAGTATTCATATATTTCTTAATAATCCATATAGGCATGATCAATATTTTAAAGAAAAATATTGAGAGGATTTTGCGGTCGTTACACCAGCCACCTACCAGTCGACTGCCCCCAGAGCAGTCGACTGATCCCCAGCTGAACCCTTTTGAGTACAATCACTTAGCACTCGTATCCTCACGACTCGACTGACTCCTCCTCCGCAGCCTCGATTATTGCCTTCGCGCCCTCTTCATCTTCGGCCCTTGTCCCTCAGATGTGCACGCAAACCTCCAGTTTGCCTTCATGCCATCCTTCACGTACGCCTCGAAGTCCGCGTCCCTCAGCTCATCGTCCCTGCTTTCCATGGTCCCTCGGGTGCACACAAGCCTCCAGCTTGTCTCCATGCCACCCTTCACCGTACCGAGGTCGTCCAGTCAAGTCCATATGTGTAACATATACAACCTTCACACTCAACATACACATATGAGATAACAAGGGTAAACCTAACTTAAACCCTTTGCCTAAACATCAAAACACTTGGTCACTCCGGACAACATATTGCCTCAACAATCTCCCCCTTTTTGATGTTTGGCAATACGTTTAAGTTAGGGGAACAAGATAGTAGTCAATAGCAAAAACAATGCTAAATGAATGCATATGCAATGCAAAACTGGATCCTATCCCAAGGCATCTCACACCTAACCCTCCAAATTAAGAATTTTCACACCTAACTCTCCAAGTTAGGAATTTCTACACCTAAACGGGCTTTTTAAAGCTTTTCCCAAGCTCCCGCTACATTGGACTTACAAAGGCTTTTTAAGAACCTCTACAAGGTTCCCCTTACGCCAGGAATGGTGCAACCATGCTCCCCCTTAAACTCAGCTCCTCCTAAACCTAGGGTTTCTTGCAAAGATAAGTTTGGTTTCCCAACTTAAACCCAAACTTCTCCCCCTTTGCCATACATCAAAAAGACCCCAATAATATCCCAATTATTGGTTCTTTTAATCCCTAATGATCCTAAACACAGTGTACTAAATCCCCATACACTTGTTTCCTATCATTTAGACTCACAAATCAGCCCTGGGCAGTCGACTGCCTCTGTTGGCAGTCGACTAATACCTTGATTATCAGTTTTCTGGCCAATTTCAGAATTGCACCAGAAATTTCACAATTCTCCAAAAATTCTCAAATTTCATGGAGAACTTAGTGGTCCCCATACCTACTTGGGAAAAATACATTCCACCATGTATCTATCACGGTTCCCAAGATGGACACAAAACCCAAAAATTTTCTATGAAATTCAAGGCAAACAAGGAGGCAACCTCCCCCTTAACCTATGTCTTCTCCCAATTTCCTTTTTCCAAGGTCAAGTTCTACCCAACTTAACACCATAGGCTCAAATTAGGTTCTACCCAACCTAACAACCAAGTTCTTCTCCCTTGACCACCATTAATAGATTGCCCCCAAGCAACCTTTTCCCTAGTGCCAATAAGAACTTACCAACACTTAAAAAAAACTAAAAGGTTTGCAAGCACACTTGCTAGGATATACCCTATCCTAGAAAAATATGGTTTTGTGAAATGTATCAAATGTGCTTGACTGTGGTACAATCTCCAATTTCGTTAGACATGGCCATGTAGTATCAACTTTAAAATTTAACCAAAAAGCCATATGTTTACCAATTCCATTCATTGTCATTTCACACACGAAATTATTCTCAATACTTTCCTTTTCCATAGGTATTCTTAATATGATGAAATTTTCCTTCTTCTTATCTCTTAACATCACTTATCAAACTTCCTTGATTTTCAAAATACCTTATTAAGTCATGGGGTAACACTCTAGTCAAGGAATATGAAATTATAATCAAGACTTTTAACCCAAAGTCATATCCTATAATCCACATTTGAATTCTCAACATCCAATATAGCTTTTATTCTTATGCCTACTGACCAGTCGACTGCCCCTGGGGCAGTCGACTGGTAAACCTTACAGAATGGTCTCGGGGCTGAATCCACTTCGGACCAGTCGATTGCCCCCAGAGCAGTCGACTGATACCTGAATTTCAGATTTTTCAGCCCCAATTTCAGTAATGTCTAGTTAATTCCACAAATCTCCAAAAATTATGAAATTTAGTAGGGAGATTTGTGGGGCCAATGTCTACTTGGGAAAAATATGTTTCCAAACAAATGTACTCTGGATCCCAAGATTGGCACGAAACTCAACTTTCTCTAAAATGTATCACTTAAACTCAACCCAAAAGTTCTAATTTCGACTTCTTCTTAATGTATCTTTCAATGCTTGATCACAATTCATTTTAATTAGTGAATTACATGATATTTTCCCATTAAACCCTAATTTTGTCAATTATAACCTCATTTTCATCTTTTTTCTCCTTAATTGCCTTTTTAATGTGCCAACACCTAGGATTAAGACTTACCCAAGTCTTCCAACCCTTTTTGGCACAATTCACCTAATTTCCTAGGAGAGAAACTTTTGAGATCCGTTTACCATGGACCCCAAAGGCTCCTAAAGCTCCCCCTTTAGCTCTGAGCCTTAGCCACCTTCCTAGGTGACTTAATCCATACTAGACCACACCGGTGTGCCACTGGTGATTCTTGGCCTACAAAATGGACCTTCTTAACCTTGGACACATTATCCTTGGTCAAGTCACCCTTTCTACCTTTCGATGGCACCCTCTTGCCATTCTTGGACTTACCCTCCTTGCCATGATTATATGCTTCCCCAGCATATTTCTTTTCATTTTCCTTGGAGGTCTTAGACCGGTATCCCAAACCCGATCTATCATAGTTGGGTTTTAAGTTACCCAACACCATGTCTAAGCCCTTAGATCCAACTGTAAATCTTTCTAGGGCCTTTTCTAATGTACCAAGCCTTGCCCTCAAGGCTTAATTTTCCCTTTCTAGAGTTCTAACCCTAGAACCCATATGTCCACCTTGGACATTCCTAGGCCCAACCTCCTTTCTAGGCACATTCCTTCCCATATTGGGATTAGTGTCATGATCCTTAAATCTAGAGGTCTTGGGTCTATCATTATGCATGCTCTTCCTAGGGTTTTGATCTGCCTTGTTAACCCTAGTCCTATCATTATATTTGAAACCAAAATTATGCACCATTAAGCATTTTTCATGAATGTTAGCATGCATGGATGAATGATTAATTCTACTTTTATCATGCATTGAGGAACTTGAAATTGAATTACATTTTAATCTAGGGTTAGGAATTACCTCCCTTACCCTTGAAGTTCCCCTTTGATGGAAGTTTCTTCTCTTTCTCTCCTCCTTCTCCCACCTTCTCAAATTTTCCATCTTCTTTAATTTTCCTCTTCTAGGGCAATTGGTGTGGTAGTGCCCTAGCTCTCCACATGTGAAGCATCGGATTTTCTTCCTTTTCTCTTGAGCTTCTCCAATCCTACACTTCACGTTAGATTTAACCGGAATTGAACTGAGTGTAGGACTTACCTCATTTACCTTTCCATTTGGACACTTATCCTTATAGTGTCCCTTTTCATTACGCCCAAAGCATGTTATGTGTTCCTTTCTCTTGGCTTTGGTTGAGGTCGGGACTTCTTCTTCAACTTTTGATGATGTGGATGCCTCCTTTTGATCCGGTATGGTTGAGGGTCTCTCTTCCCCCTCAATTCTTGAAATTAATTGATACTTCTTCTTCTTCTTCTCTAGATGAGGTGAAGGACCTCTCACTTTCTTCTTCCATTTCACTTGAGGAGGTTGATGATCTTTTACTCTTTCCCTCACTTGAAGATCTAGATAGTTCCTTTTCTTCTTCTTCTTCTTGACTCATTTGACTTTTCCCCTTGGGCTCTTGAACTTGTGTAGGACTCTCATGATATTCTTTCAAATTGCTCCACAATTCACATGCATTTTAGTATGCCCCTACACAACTCAAAATTTTGTTAGGCACAATATCAATCAATATACCCATTACCTTTTCATTTGCCCTTGCTTGTTCTTGTTGCTCTTGATTCCAATACCTAGGTCTAAGCCTCTTCCCGTGCTTATCCTTTGGAATCTCGAAAGGCTCTTCAAGCGCAATCCGAAGGTCCCACTCCATTCCGAACCACGTCTCCATCCGTGACTTCCAATACCCGAAATCTTCATGGTCGTAGGCCTACGACCATGAAGATGTCGTCCCCGAATTTATCATCCATGTTCTTCCCTCTAGCTTTTGCTCTTCTTGGCGGTTAGTCCAATCACGAGTGGTCCTTCGCTCTGATACCAATTGTAGGATCGATGACGTCTGCTAGAGGGGAGGAATAGCATTTCTTCGGATCTTTCTTCCTACACGGTTAGTTTGCGCAGCGGAAATTATAATAAACAATATAAACAATACTAACCAATGCTAACACGCAAGATTTACTTGCTATCCACCCCGGCCGGGTGACTAATCCAAGAATCCGTCGGTGGATCAGTCCCCGGATAACCTCCGGCTAGCTCTTGTCGCTCCTTGTGGGTGGAGAAACCTCACCACAACACCTTGAGAACCTCTGAGCACAAAGACTACTGTTTGTCCCTTAACCAAGACCAAACTCGTCAAAAATCTCAGCCCAAACTGAGTTCTCTTTAAATAGATCTCGGGCTGAAAACCCTCGCTACCAGTCGACTGCCCCAGGGCAGTCGACTGGTGCCACTGAAATTCGACCGTTGCACCCCAACGTTCGAATTCTCATCCAACTCACCAGCCACCTACTAGTCGACCGCCCTCAGAGCAGTCGACTGGTCCCCAGCTGAACACTTCCCGAGTACAATCACTCAGCACTCGTATCCTCACGACTCGACTGACTCCTCCTCTGCAACCTCGATTATTGCCTTCGCACCCTCTTCATCTTCGACCCTCGTCCCTCGGATGCGCACGTAAACCTCCAGTTTGCCTCTATGCCATTCTTCACGTACGCCTCGAAGTCCGCGCCCCTCAGCTTATCGTCCCTGCTCTCCAAGGTCCCTCGGGTGCACACAAGCCTCCAACTTGTCTCCATGCCACCCTTCACCGTACCGAGGCCGTCTAGTCAAGTCCATATGTGTAACCTGTGTAACCTGTGCAACCTGCACACTCAACATACACATATGAGATAACAAGGATAATCCTAACTTAAACCCTTTACCCAAACATCAAAACACTTGGTCACTCCGGACCACAGATTGCCTCAACAGTTCCTTGCAGAAGTATAAGAAAGAGGCTGACAACCGAGATGGAGTTGGACAAACCATCGGGATGGTTGTAGTGTAATTAGGTGTGGTTTATTTTAACCATAGAATTACACTAGTGTACATTGTGTACATTGAGTATGACCAAAAGAGAGGTCATCCAATTTTGTACTGACTGCGTAAATTGGATTAGACCTCGAATATATTATGGAGTACGATCTCTTAATCCCAAAATAATAACGGCACGTATAATTATATAATATTTCTTTGACTTACCAAAGGGTGAGATTTACTTTGTTAAATCAATAGGCCCGGTAAATTGGGAAATAATATTAATTATATGGTGTGTCATTGATTATTGATAGAATCCGTGTCCTGGTGAGTCGGGATGATGATGCCCCCTTGGTGAGCTCAAAAGGATCGTCATGTCAAATCTTGCAAGTGAACTATGGTCCGGCATGATGAAAAGGTTGAGTGGTACTAATCAAAGATCAAGAGGATAATTAATTTAATTATCAGTAAATTAAATTAATTATTGGGCATTCGATATCTTAAACACGGGGAGATGGATGACTCATAATATGTGGAACTCATATGAAAATATGGGGGTTGGTGAGGAAGTACAATGAGATCCTTTAGTGGAATGGATCACTATTAATGAATCGGGTTTGGATCCATTAGCGGGCCAAGAACCAACTCCTCCTCATGGTCCCTATCTTAGCCCTATAAATACCCCATAGGAGTCATGATACAAGGTTTAATGAATTAATTGAGAATTAATTCGGATTAATCACAAAACTGACACAAAACCCTTTTTCCTAATCTCTCTCTCTCTAAGTTACCCTTGCGCCGGCGAGAAGGAGGAGGAAGAAGAGGAGTTTTCTCCTCATCACCCATTCATCTCTTGGGTGTGAAGGACCGGCAGGAGAGGGAAGAGCATCTCGGTGCTTGGCATGGAGCAGAGGAGCGGGTGGAGGGCTGCCGGCGGTGGGTTTCAACACCTTGCGGCGCCGATGGTAAGAAGGAAGAGAAGCTCGGTTTTTCTCCCTTCTTCCTTTCTGTTCTCTTCTCCTTCCCTCATCATTGTCTCCTCCACTGCATGCGCATGCAAGTAGCAGAGAGGAGAAGAATCCGACGGCTAGAAAAATAGGGGCTTGGTCCATTGTTTGGCGCCGGCGGTGAGGGAGAGGAAATTAGTGTTCCGGTGGGTTTTTGGGAAGAAGAAGGAGCTTGCTCAGCTTCTTCTTCCCTTTCTTCATCTTCCTAGCTCCCTCTTGGTGCTGCCTCTTGGCTGGCCGGACCTTGGAGCTTGAGGTGGCCGGCGGCGAGAGGAGGAGAGGGGAGAAGGTGGTTGTAAAATATGTATACTGAAAGACATGATTTCTTTATATGAACATCTTCATTTTGGAAAGAGAATCACAACTACACTTGGTGCCTATTTACATTAGTACATGCATGAAGTCCAATTACTTTGCATTGTAGATAACATGGTGTGTGGTGTCACACGATAGATCATGTTATCAATTCCTTGCTTAGTATAAATAGAGGCCCACAACCGAGATGGAATTGGACAACCCATCGGGATGATTATAGTGTAATTAGGTGTGGTTGGTCTTGACCATAGAATTATACTAATGTGCTTTGAATACATTGAGCAGGACTAAAACCCGAGGTTATCCAATTTATACTGACTCGATAATTGGATAGGACATCAGTCTTTATTATGGAGTACGATCCCTTAATCCCGAGATAATAACGGGCATATATTATTAATTATTATTTCTTTGATTTACCAATGGGCGAGATCTATTATGTTAGATCGATAGGCCCAGTAAGTTGGGAGATAATATTAATAATATGATGTACTGTTGATTATTGACGGAATCTGTGTCCTAGTGAGTCGGGTTGATGATGCCCCCTTAATGAGCTCGAAAGGTTCATCATGCTAAACCCTACAGGTGGATTTAATCCGGCATGATGATAAGGTCGAGTGGTGCTAGTCAAGGATCCAGAAGTTAATTAATTTGAATTGTCAGTAATTTAAATTAATTAACGGGCATTCGATATCTTAAACATGGGGGATAGACGACTCATAATAAGTGGAGCCCATATGTAAATATGGGGTTGGTGAGGTAATTCAATGAGGGTCCTTTAGTGGAATGGATCCTCATTAATGGATCGGGTTTAGATCTATTAGCAGGTCAAGATCCAACTCTTCCTCATGGTCCCTATCGTAGCCCTATATATACCCCATGTGACATGAGAAAAATTGATCCAATGGAACACTAGAAACCCTAAGGCTGCGTTTGGTTTGCGTTTTTCAGCTTGTTTTCCATTTCATTTTAAATGCGGTTTTCTGGAAAACATGTTTGGTTTACATTTTCTAGCTTTGTTTTCTATAAAAAATATGACGTTTTCTGGAAAACTGGAGAATGAAATAAAGTCATTTTAAGGATTGGTTGGCACAAAGAGAAGGGATCGACTTGGTGACCACGGTTCTTGGTAGATCGTCGCCCACACGACGTCCAAGAGGGGAGGGTCATACAGTAGAAGGTCGCAAGGTAATTGGGAAGGTATATTCTCTCCCTAAGCTCCTTCGTTCTTATTTGTGTCTTATTCATTTGCCTCGTCATTTTATGTGAGTTAATTTATTATTTTGATATTGTATCATGGTGAATAATTTATTAACTGGGCCCCGACCATAAACACAAAAGTCGGCGATCAACTCGTCGCCTTTTCCGCGGTGGAATGGTCGAGCAAATTACAAGACCGATTTTGGGAATTGGCCGAGTTGTAATTTGGATCATTCGATACAGCACGAGATGGTCATAGGGAGACGAGTCTCCATTCGGATTAATTTTTAATCCATAGACATGGAGAGGTCTGTCAGATCGACTGAGTATTCGCTCAGGAAACTCGCCAAGCCATACCTAACAGTGGTTGGCCGAAACAATAGCTAGGATTTTTGCTAGCAAAGAGGAAGAGGATTGAAGAAGGTGATTTTGGCGCACCTTGGTGACTCCGCGTCTTGATAGATCGTTGCCCACACAACGTCCAGGAGGGGAGGGTCATAAGGTAGAAGACTGCGAGGTAAACGACGAGATATAACTCTCCTGAGCTCCGTTTTACTTTTGCTATGTTACTTGCCTTTAATATTTATTTATCATTGCATGTAGATAATTAATCATCGTAGATTAATTATTAATTAATTAATTTGATAATTAATTTATGTCATGGACCCCGATATAAACACAAAAATCGGCGATCCATTCATCGTCTTTTCCACGGTTAATTAATCCGGAAAGTAACAAGGCCTAAACTTCGGTTTTGGCTAAGTTGTGACTTGGATTAATTAACACGACGACGAGACGGTCATTAGGGGGACGGGTCTCTATTCGGATTAAATTTGTAATCCGTAGACATAGTGAGGTCTCTCAGATACGACCCCGTGGATGTCTTGGAAACTACCAAGCCATACCTACCCAATAATTGGTATCAGAGCTGTGTTTCCGGTTTTGTGTGTTTAGGATTCGGTTATTTTTCTGCACATTATCATGTACTTTATTTTTGCTGGATACTTTTTGGATATGCATAAGCTAACTCTTTATTGCAGGCACTAGATTCCAACTATAATGGCATTAATATGTGATGTATGTGATTGATTGTGTGTGATGTATATTAATTGAATCCTCAGGGTTGACGAGGCTAGATAAGTTATTTAATTTTTGTAATTAAAAATGGCACTTGTTTAGCCAAGCTTATATTTACTTTTGATCTAGACCACATGTACAATCCTTTGTGGAGTATAGGATCAATGGATGTAAATAAGTAAGCTAATCATCTCGGCTCGGGGAATCCTTCATGATGGCTTGCTCATGGAAAGGATGGAGTGGACGAGGTGACAACACGACTGGAGGCGCTGATAAGTACCATTTTTGTGATTATTTTAGATGTTAAAATCCATGTTTGACCTATGTTTTTATTGCTTATTTGTGATTTTACCCTAGGTTTTAGGATTTCCTCTTATTTTGGACTTAATTGCAAATTTACACATTTTTTGGATTATTTGGCCACTAATTTTCTGATATATTTTTGTAGGCATGGAAGGATCCTGGACCTAGGGCATACTGGGTCAAACTTGAGTCGGAAGTGGAACCGGATCGAATTATCATGTTTTGGATTAATCCGGGCTGTCCGATTCAAGAGCGGCTAGATCTGAGCCATCCGGGACGATCTGAAGCAATCCGAGCTAGGGTTAGGGTTGATCAAGCTCTATGATCAAGATCTGAAGGTTTCATTCCAATCAGAGCTAAATCAACCGTTGAATCAAGCAAGGAGGGCTCTAGAGCGTCCAATCATAGATAGAGTTGATCTGGACCATCCGTTGCACATCTGGAGGATCCGAGCTACCATAAGGTAGATCCTGACCCCAGATCATCATCATAAAAGTTTGGCTCAAATCAGATCAAGATCTACCGTTGGATTTCATCCGATCAATCTGGACCGTCCATTGATGGCTATTTAATCAAAAATCGCCGCAGCCTTCTCCTTTGTCGCGTCTCCGCCGCACTGTTCATCTTCTTCGTGTTCTTGGTTTCCTTAGCTGTTTTTCTTCAACCCAAAGGGGCGCGACCCCTCATTTCTTGCTTAGGTTGAATTCTAGGTCATTGGGAAGGTTCTCGGTGAATTTCCAGCTCTCAATTGCCCAAGAACAGAGCTTTTGTGAGGTTTCCGGAGCTCTGCCGTTTGGTTTCGTCAACATCGGCTGCACATCAATTCATCATCCTGAGTAGTTCAGAGGGGTTCCCTGGAGTGCTCGGATCAATTCCAATCCATCATCGCAGCTGAGTTGAAGGAATTGGATGGGTTTCGGATTTGAGCAGATGTGAGCTGATTTTGAATCGCAGATGCCATTTTCCATCGACTTGCTGAGCTTGCGGGTTCGAAGCTCACACTTGCGTGACGAACAAGGAGGATTCGAGCTAGGGAAGGATTGAGGCTTAGATTTCTTTAGTTAATTTCGGTTTTTAGCTGTTACTTTTCAGTTCTGTAATTTCTGTTCATTTACTGAATTTCGTATCAGCAGATTAGTTTTCATGTAAGGATAGTTTCTTTCTCAATTCGAGACTCATTCTTGAGTGACAGCAGGGGTTCTTGAGCTGAGAGGAGGGATTATTAATAGTTTCCTTAGATAAATTTTGTTGAATTAGCTATAATTTTCAGTTTCGGCAGTTTCCTTACTGATTCAGAATTTCAGATTAGTTGAGCCTTAGTTTCATGATTCGTTTCTGTTTTAATTAGGTCTCAATTTTGCAAGTAGTTAGTTAGATAGCTTGTTAGATAGTTCTGTCATAAATCTTCATTGGTTTGCAATCAAATTCATTTCTGAATTTCTGCCCAGCAGTTGCTGCGCATCAATACATGTTTCCTGAGTGCCAACTTGGTTTCTAATTTTTCAGCTTATCTTGAATTCAATTCGTGTTTAGTTTTAATTCCTGAGATTTAAGGTAACATTCAGTTTGCCAATGTGTATGATTTAAGGGTGTTTCGCATCTAGGCTTATTTCTGCACTTGTGCCCAGTTGCAAGTCAGTTTCTGCACATGTATCAAATCTGCATTTCTGAACCTGCTACGTATCAATTTTTCTAAACCTGTTTCTGCATAATAGAACTGATTTGGTTCTTGCATTTAGTGCCCAACGAATTTTAGACTGCCTTCCAAGTTTTCAATGTAGTTTGTTCCAAGTACAGAGCATTCCATATCAATTACTGCAACTCAGTTTCATGCTTGCAACTACTGCCATTTCTGCTTTTTCTTAAGCTTCCTTGAACTCTATCTTAGTGCGTCTGAATTCATCCTGCAGTTGTTTCATTTACATAGTGATTGGATGCAGTTTCTGAACTGAATTCCTTAAGTTTTTCATGCAATTCTGTCTTCATGCGGTTTCTGATTTCAGCATTAGTTTACTTGCGTGAAAGCTTTGTGTTTCCTGCGTATCAAGTTTTGAACTTGCGTATCAATTTTTCTCTGACTTCAATTGGCGTATCAGTGTCTATTCTAGCATTTTCAGCTTGTAATTACTGTCAATTCTGTTGCTGAAATTCTGCAAAACAATTTCAATTCTGCACACCAAGTCATTTCTGCAATCTTTAGCTGAAGTTGCTGAAATTTGTATCAAGGAAGCCTTGAATTTGAATTCCATTGAATTTGAAATCTGTTGCTTGTTTGATTTCTCATCCAAGTGAAGTTACGTTTTGCACATCAACTTCTGCACATCAAATTCTGCAATTATTTCTTGGTTAGCTTATTAGCTAAGCTCTTTAAATCATTGTGTTTTCATTCTAAACTAAACCCAAACCATATTTTATTCGAAACCCAAAATTCGCAAACGACACCTAAATATAAGCGCGAATCAAACAAACTTTCAACTAGTCCCCGAGAAAAATACGACCTGTGGCCCCTATATTACATTTTCATTCTTTTGATTGTAAAAGGGTTTCCAGCATTTCATTCATTTATAAATTCTAAATTTGATGGACCCACATTCGTGACAAATTTAACAACATAGTATTTAGGGGCTGTCAAATTTTTGGCTCCGTTGCCGGGGAAGGCAACTAGTTGATTTGTTTGATTTTTGCTTGTATGCTTTTTGACATATCATTGGGTTCTATTTTCTGTTGCTTTATCATTTGTATACGGTTGCTGCCATTTTCTTGTTTGTTTGGTGACAGGGCTGCAAATTCAAAATGGGGTCAAAAGAGATAGAAAAGACATTGGAGGAGTTAAGAACTGTGTTAAAGGAGTTGGACTACCAGCAAAAATGGAAAGCTCAGTCATCTACTTACCAGAAGCTACCTCAGCCACAATTTCAGCCTCTCCAGCAATTTCAGCAGCTAAATCAAGAATTCCAACAGCCCTATCCTAATTTTCAGCAACCAAACTTTCAATTTCAGCCACAAGATCAACCATCATTTCAAAATTTTCAACCAAATCAGAATTTTCAGAATGGGCAGCCCCAATTTTCAGTTTTTGAGCAACCAAATCAGTTTTGTCAGCCTCAAATTCAGCAACCACAACAATTTCAGCAGCCAAGTCAACCAAATTTCCAACAATTTCAGGAAGGGCAGCCACAATTTCAGAGTTTCGATCAACAAATTCAGCAATTTCAGCTACCATGTCAACAATTTCAGCCACCACAATCATTTCAACCGCAATTCCAACAATTTTAGCCGGATTTTCAGCCAAGTCTATCAAATTTCCAGAATTTTCAGAATGGGCAGCCACTATTGAAAAATTTTCAGCCCAATCAATCAAATTTTCAGCAAGAGTTTCAGCCCCAGTTTCAGCAATTTCAGCCTTCTAATCCGAATTTCCAGCCTACATTTCAGCAATTCGAACCTCAATTCCAGCAATATAATCAAGGGCAGCAAGGCTTGCAATCATTTCCAGTTTTTCCAGCTCAAAACGAACAAAATTTTCAGCCAACACAGCCCTTGAATCAAAATTTTCAGCCTTACAACCAAGGGTTTCAAAATCAGAATTTTCAGCCCTTGCCACAGAATTTTCCATACCAAAATCAGAACTTTCAAGGCGACAACTCCCAGCAAAGTTTCCAAGAATATCAGCCCTTTAATCAGCCTCAACAGCCATGTTTTCAACCAAATCAGCAAGCTCAAAATTTTCAGCCTACTTCATCCTTTCAAAATCAGTCAAGGAGCTATGCTAACCAAGGAGGCTTTGAGAATCTTAATGAGAATGAGGCACAACAACAAAGAATGGAGGAAATTTATCAACTAGTTGTACAATATCATCAACAGCAGCAAAGGCTTCAAGACATAGAAAGAGGCGTTGGACAAATTGCTAGTCAAATGAATCAAATGCAAGTTCAAGGTGACCCTAGTGCAGGGCCAAATCTTTCTTTAATGGATCTTGCAATTTTAGAAGAAGAAGAAGAAGAATACATTAAAGTCTGGGCACCTACAGCATGCATCCCTTCGGAGACTCCTATTCCAAATCCAATTCCAAATTTTTCAGCTCCAGAAGAAGAAATTGAAGCTCCACAGGACCATTCTAGACTTTTATTTTCTGATGATAGTATTATTGATGGTCCTAATTTTTCTGATACTGTTGTTGCAGATATTACAGGAGAAGCATGCAGAGGAGATGATTCCATAAGTGTAGGGGATTGCACAAAGCCCCAGGGACCACCACAAGATTTAGAGAATGAACCAGAAAGTGTAGGGACTTGCATGGTGGAAGCAAGCACCCAAGGATCACCAGTTGAATGTCCACCAGAGCCTGAGGCTGAAGAGGAGCTTGAACATGACCAGGAGGAGACCACAGATACATCTACTATTATAGAACCTTCAGGTATAATCCAGCACGCTCAGGTAAGTATTTCTCCTCTTTCTTCAGAAAAATGCAGTGAGGTACCTAGGGATGACTTTATTGATTCTGATGAATTTATTGATATACCTTGTGTAGAGAGTGTTTTTGAAAATCCAATAGAGGTACCAAACATTGATTTCATTGATCATGCATTATTTGATACATCTCTTGTAGATATGGATAGCGAAATAATTTTAGAGGCACCCATAATTGATGTAGTTTGTTATGATGAATCATTAGATACATCTTTTGTGGATATGACTAGTGAAAATTTTTTAGAAGTGCCTGAATTTGATGTTATTTATTTTGATGAATCTCTTGTTATGTCTTATGCTGAAAATGAATGTGAAAGACTTTTGGAGATACTTGATATTGATTTGATTGGCTGTGACACATTGCTTGATACATTCTTGATAGGAAATGATTGTGAAATTTCTATTGATGAACCAGAAATTGATTTCTTTATTTGTGATGAGCTCTGGATGCAAATTTGGTAGGAAATAATTTTGAAAATTTTATTGAGGCACCAAGAATTGATTTAATTGGATATGATACAGTTTTGGATTCATTTAATGCAGAGACTGAATTTATATCATTTCTTTCTGACCCTGAACACTTGAGAGAGGTATTACATTGTTTTGCAGGGTCCAGAAGACTTCAGGAGTGGGTACTCCAACTGAACAGACTTCAGCCTCCTGGAAGGACTTCTGAAGGGCATAAAGAAGGAGGAGAAGATCTTGCTCTAATCCAAAGCACTCCACCTCTGACATGGCTCTTGAACCTGAATCGCCTGCGGCCACCTGAACATATTTCTGCAAAATTCAAGTGTGGGGGAGTTTCAACATTCTCAGCCACCCATTTTCCTCCACTACCACGATGGAGGCTCCTTCTAGATAGACTCCGTCCACCAGAATAAAGGGGAGTTTGATTTTTCTTGTATTTTCTTTTATTTCATTTTCATTTTCATGCTTCCTAGAATTAGAATTTTCCTTTGAACTGAGTCCTTGTAAATAAATGCATGTTATTTCTTTTGTCACTTTTTCTTGCATGAGTAGAAATAAAAGTATCCCTCTAGGTTATCTCCATAGCATTTTAGAGTCTTTTGGAAAATAAATTAAATTTGGTTGCTAAGACTTAAGGTTTGAGCTAATGGATGAAATCTTGGATGCTTGAGTACTACTTGCTTTAGATTCTTAATTGGTGTCTTGAGATGAATTATTTTTGACCTAGTGAGAATTAGCCTTATTTTTGTGACACACCTATGTCATTGTACTCTAGAACTTGCTTAGGTTCTTTCAAAATCATAATTCAATGATTGGATCACATCTATAGAGGCTAATCCATTTGTTTTCCTTCCTTATCAATTTTAAGAAAAAAATCATGTTCATTCCATTTTTCTTTACTTATTTCTTACTCTTACCCTCACTTTTCATTAGACTTGTTGTTTGGATTGTTTCTTGATGTTATTTTGCCCGAGACGGACAAAGATTCAAGTGTGGGGGAGTGACTAGAGTTTGGAATTATTTTGGAGCAAGGAAAACACTTCATTTGAGTTAAAAAAAAAATTCTGCATTTTTATGTGCCAAGTTGAGTTTGGTGTCAAAAATGAGCAAAAGAGATGGAGGCAATTGGAGATGGAGCTTCCTTATCATATTTTGAAGATTTAAGTGGCAAGCAATGGAAAAATCCATGCCATTTCAAAAGAAAATTCTGAGACAAAAATTGAGAAGAAGTGGTCAAGAGATTGAATCCAAAAGCAAGGAATTCAAAGAAGAAGAGATTGTTTCGGTATCACTTGATTTCAATGGGCATAGACACAGTTAGTATCCATCTAAATCTGAATTTTTGGGTGTTGAAAATCAGTGATGCAGTGCCAAATTAAGTGAAGTAGTTTTGAAGAGGAAATCTTCAATGAAAAGCAAAATGGCACACAAGCAAAAGCAAAGTTATGCCATATAGAAAAAAATCAGTAAGCTGAATTTGCAGCTGAATTTGTAGCTGCTAGAGCTGTTCTTTGCCGAGATCAGCAACATCTTGAGTGAAGACTGATACAAGCTGAGAAAACAAGAGACAAGAGGAGAAATCAGATGGAATGCAGTCTTGGCACAGTTTTGTATCAATCCAAACTGAATTTTGTTTCCTTAAATCAGCAAATGCATTGCTGAATTTGACAAAACTTGCAGAATGGTCTTTCAACTGAATTCAACTTTTTGGGTGAGCTAGTTTTAAGTAAAGGCTGCTGGGATGTTCATCAGAACAGAAAAAAAAAAGAAAGGAAAATTGCAGTGCAGGAACTTTCAATGTGAATTTGAAAAGCTGACCAAAGGGCTGAAAAGAAAGCTGAAAAACTGCACTGATTGAAATCTGCCGAGAGCTGAATTCTGGAGCTGATGAATGAAGAATACAAACTGGAAAATCTGAAACTAAGCAAATTCTTGCCATTGCAAAGAAGAATACAAGTGAAGCTGAAAGTTTTCCATACAATCAGCTGTGCGGAAATTGAAAGTTTGAGCAGAACTGAAACAAGCTGAGAGATTTGCAGCAGGATTTGTGCCAAAAAGAAAAGAAAAGAGCTGAACAAGAGCTGCTGAAATGACACAAGTTGAATTGATGCAGTTAATTCTGAATTGCAGCTGGGAACAAGCTGAATTATGTTTGATTGTGCCAAAGAAAATTCTGTGAAGCTACCTCTGGGCAGAAAAATTGGAATTGGAGCTGTTCTTTGCGAAAGGAATCAGCCACACCTTGTTGGAGGCCTGAAATCAGCTGTTCAGAATTCGAAAGAAGCTGAGAAAGAGCTGAAAGAAGCTGAGCTAAATCTGAAACTTCCATTAAAACAGTTTCGGCACAAGTGTGTATCAACTTGAGCAGAATTGGGTTCTCTAGGAGCTGTGAATCAGGGAACAAAATTCGAAAATGCATCAAAGAGTAGTGAGAACATCACAGCTGATCAGCAACAACTTGCTAGGACTGATAGATCGAAAAAGAAAAGAAAAAAGTTTTAGTGCCAAATTCCAAGTGAAGCATTTAGGTTGCCACTACCATTTGCTCAACTACTCCTATATGCTAACTGATGTGAAGAAATCAGAGATTTGGAATTGATTCAGTGGAGCTGAATTTGGAAGCTGAGACAAAAGCAAAAAGAAAAAAAAACAGTTTGAGAAAATAAGAAAAGAAAAGAAGAAACCAAGTGGACACAATTGAGTTGGCATTGAAAATCATTGAAGTTCTCTGATCCGAATTAAAAGCTTTGCTCCACTACAAATCTGACCTTGCTAGAGGATAAAAGAAGAAGAGAAAAATCAGAAAAGAAAATGAAGAAAGAAATTTGGCACGCAAGGAAGAGTTGGCACATTGAAACCAAGGAATGGTTTTTCATCCAAATCAAAGGCAATTACTTAAATTTGACTTCACCACACTTTTGATATCATTAGAGGACTGTCAAGATGGGGCAAAGCGCATTGGAAACATTTTTGAGCAACCAAGTCTCCCACTCCATCAATTTTTCCATTTCCTTGATTTTTACTCCATTTCTTATCATTTTCCATGTTTTCATTTGTTTTTATAGTTGTTGATCCTATTCATGATAAATGGTAGAGAGTAGATAATAAGCAAGCCTATGGTAGTGCATGAAGCATGTGTGTTTGAGTGAGCTCCACTTCCATCATCAACTTAGAACTTAGGAGAGAGCCATCAACATTTTCTTTGAAAGGCTAGTGATTTAGATTCATCTCAATGACTCATGATGGATGAAAAGGCTAAGTTGTTGATTTAAGGACAAGATAGTAATCCATAGAGCTTAGATTTATGAGAATTGGCAACCTTAGGTAATTTCTTTTCATTTGCTTCTAATTATGCTTAAGAGAGCCTAAGGGATACTTATTTAGTAGTTTCACGAGACGCTCAAGGTTAAGTGTGGGGGAGTTGATAAGTACCATTTTTGTGATTATTTTAGATGTTAAAATCCATGTTTGACCTATGTTTTTATTGCTTATTTGTGATTTTACCCTAGGTTTTAGGATTTCCTCTTATTTTGGACTTAATTGCAAATTTACATATTTTTTGGATTATTTGGCCACTAATTTTCTGATATATTTTTGTAGGCATGGAAGGATCCTGGACCTAGGGCATACTGGGTCAAACTTGAGTCGGAAGTGGAACCGGATCGAATTATCATGTTTTGGATTAATCCGGGCCGTCCGATTCAAGAGCGACTAGATCTGAGCCATCCGGGACGATCTGAAGCAATCCGAGCTAGGGTTAGGGTTGATCAAGCTCTATGATCAAGATCTGAAGGTTTCATTCCAATCAGAGCTAAATCAACCGTTGAATCAAGCAAGGAGGGCTCTAGAGCGTCCAATCACAGATAGAGTTGATCTGGACCATCCGTTGCACATCTGGAGGATCCGAGCTACCACAAGGCAGATCCTGACCCCAGATCATCATCATAAAAGTTTGGCTCAAATCAGATCAAGATCTACCGTTGAATTTCATCCGATCAATCTGGACCGTCCATTGATGGCTATTTAATCAAAAATTGCCGCAGCCTTCTCCTTTGTCGCGTCTTCGCCGCAATTCTTTACTGTTCTTCGTGTTCTTCAGCATTTCTTCAATTTCTCTTCAATCCGAGGCGCGACCACCTCGATTTCAACCGCAACTCATCGTCTGGATCTTTGGAAGGCCATCTCGATCCAAAATTCAACTCAACTTCATCCGGACAGAGCTTGTTGAGGGTTTCGCATTCTCTGTGGTCCGGGAGCTTGGATCTTAGCTACAATCGAATTCAGATCACCTGAGCCACTTGTAGGGGTTCTCAAGTGAGCTCAGGTCGTATCCAAATCTTCATCGCAGCTCAACAAGCCGAGATTGAAGAGCTCGGATCGAAATTTTCCAGCTGATGCAGTTTGAGCCAAATTCAGTGATTGAAGTTGATTTTCCACTAATTTACTGAGCCTAGGGGTTCGAAGCCAGCTCTTGACTGACAACCAAGAAGATTGTGAGCTCGGGAGGAGATTGGGGTTTAGATTTCTTAGTTAATTTCGTTTATTAGCTGTAATTTTCATTTACTGCTGTAATTTCGTTTCTGTTTTGGTTTCAGATTGGTTAAGTTGGTTTTCTTAAGTGTTTTAGCTTAAATTAGGGTTCAATCTTTAAGACAAGTAGTTAGGGAATTGCTTAGGAACATTTGGTTTCAATTTCAGTTTAATTGTAGCTTTAATTCCTTGCGTGCCATCTCCATTCTTGCGTATCAGACTCTTGTTCTGTTTTTCTGCAACTTTCCATTCAGTTTCGAGTTTTTCAGCTTTTGTTCCAATTCGATTTATGTTTAGTTCAATTCCTGCCATTGAAGACCAATTTCGTGTGTAAATTTAGTGATCCAAGTTTGATTTTATATGTAGCGTCGCATCTGCTTTTCATTTGTTCAGCTGAGTATTTCTGCAGTTTCAGCTTGCTAGTCAAGTTGGAATCTAAAAATTTCAGCTCTATGTTCTGAATTTGAGTCAGTTGCATTAGTTCTTCTCAGTTTTCGCATTTAAATTCAGTTGCTTGGTTCGTTTTGTTTTTGGTTTGAAAGTGTATTTCTGCAGTAATTGTTTCTGCAATTCTGAAGTTCAACTCTGCCATTCAAGTTTCCAATTCTGCATCCCAGTTTCAGATCTGTACCCAATTCATTTCTGCAACTTTTAATTGTAGCTGCTGAAGTTATATCAAGGAAGCCTTGCATTCGAACTCCATTGCACTTAATTTCAGTTGTTTAATCAGACGTTGAATCAAATCTGCAGCTTAAGCCTGAAAACCATTTCTGCTTTCTTGCAATGTATTTCTGAAGTAGGTTTGCAGTTTATTGAGCAGGAGTGGCTGCTGGATTTTTCCATCCACTCTTGCAACTTTATTCACAGATCACATCCCTCTCAAAGCTCAATTATTAGTTCTTACTCCTGAATTGTTAGAAGTAGTTGGCACACCAAATCAGTTTTGGCACATAAACTGATTTTCTCTTGGCTGTTTTCATTTGAATTTCTGCACCTTGTATCATATGGAGTTCTAGCATGGATTAGTGATAAGTTGGATGCAACCTCATGCGGGCTATTGAGTTAAAAGAGATTGTAATTCATTTGCATTGTTCTGAACTTCAAGTCTTAATTCTTCATCTTAGTTTGTAATAGCTTGCATTGTGAATCAAGTTAAGCTTCACATTGACTTTACATAAGTTTGGTTACGGATTGCTTGATGGTTGGTTGTTTGAGTCTTCGGTTCTGAGATTAATCCTGACCTTCAGTGTGATCATTGCATGTGCTATTAGCATCATTCTCGACATTTGCAAATCTACCTCGGTTTGAGTAAGTGAATAATTGGATGAATCTTTCATTGCCATTACTTTGGTTAAGTTTGTTTGGTTAATTTTCTTCCTTTTTATTGCAATTTCGATTTTATTTCCGATTGCAACCCAGAACCCGAATATCTATTTGAAACCCGAAATTCACAAACGACACCTAAACACAAGCGCGAATCAAACACGACAACTAGTCCCCGAGAAAAATACGACCTGTGGCCCCTATATTACATTTTCATGCTTTTGATTGTAAAAGGGTTTCTAGCTTTCATTCATATACATTTAAATCTGATGGTCCCAACCTTCGTGACAATTTAATATAGTAGATTCGGGACCGTCAGGCGTATTGGAGACCAAGGCCATAATAGTTGGAAAAATCTAGGATTTTTTCATTGCACTATTATATTGGTTTATGTACTTGTTGTGTGTGTGCATGTGAAAATCCTCAACGTAAATAACTAAGTGGGAGAGAGACCCTAAGGGTCCTGCGACCTCCATTACAATCTAACAAGTGATGCGAACAAGCCCGCGCGTTGGCTCTGAGTGCCTTCCTCCATAACAGATAGGCTTGTTCTGCGGATCACTGGGTTAGAAAAGATTATAGAAAATTATTGAAGAGTGTGTGTACTTCCCCAACGGAAGACACATAATTGGAAATAATTTTCTTGGTGTTGTGTAATGGTAAACACTTAGATACAAATATTAGTATCCTCCCCAACGGAGTCACTGCTATTATTTGTAGGGCCGAAGAGGACCAACTATTAATTTTACTTGTTAGAAAGATAGGTTGACAAGATAGTAAAATTAATGGGTAAAACCTCCTCTCACAAATGTAGAATTTGTATACGTCTACACTAACGTGGCATGCAAAATTCTTGGTGTTTGAGGTGTTGGTTATTTTTGGAAATTTATTATTTTGAGGAGTCAATTTATTTTCAAAAACTAAAGTGTGTGATTGTTGTGATTCTCAGGTGCTTTAAAATGGATCTAGACCCACTTGACCTAATTCAAAGAGAAAACCAAATAAATGCCCCTAATAATGATTAGGATTGGGAATTAAATATGTACTTTGTCTCTACTGCCGAGGAACCCAAGTGTGATCTTGCCGAGTTTTGTACCAAAAAGCCTAGCGAGATTAATACTGAAGAGGAGTTTGAATATTTTAGGAAATGGTTAGAAGCAGACGAGGCGACTGAAGATCATCAAAATCAGGCTTCTTCCATTACCAATGATAAAACATCCAAACTCGATGAACCTTCAGTCAAACTAATCGAGCCGCTAGGTAGAAGGTAATGAAGAACTTGACCACAACCATCTTGGTTGAGGGTATGCTCATAAGGGAACATGTCCTCAAAATGATGGCTTGGCTGAAGGAGATGGAAATCCTTGGAGCACAGATCGATGGGGAAACTCAGGTCGATCTCATCCTCCAATCTCTATCAGTGAGTTTTGAGAAGTTTCACCTAAGCTACAATATGGACAAGCGTTCATATTCATAGGCAGAACTTCTGACAGAACTCGAGGCGGCAGAGGTGTTTTCTCTTCAGAGTTCACAGACTTTCGTTGCTCAAGACGTTTCTACTTCTAAATCGAAAGGAAAGAAGAAGAAGAAACGTTTTGGGGCAAAGAAAGTAGCAGGATTACAGGGACCTCAGGGATGCATAAAGAAGCCGAAAAGCAAGTGCTTTGTGTGTAAGCAGTCAGGACATTGAAAGACGGATTGTCCCCGTCGTCAGTGTAGTACCACAAGTATATTTTCTTCTTTGTCGTTGTAACATGTTTAGCAGTGATATCTACCGGTACCTGGTGTGTAGGTACGGATGCCACTAATCATGTCTACATTTTTGTGTAGGGGTTCCAGGAAACCCGACGGCTAGCTGAGGAGGATATTACTGACTACATGGATGAGCTATGGAGATGACTTTTATAGTGGGAGTTTATCTATTTATGTCTTTAGCATAGGTTGATATAGTTTTGGCTTTATAGAGATTGTCTTTATGTACTTAGATTTTGGAAAGAACTTTTTGTTCAATTTATGGAATAAGATATTCTATTGCTTTTATTATTTAAAAGTGGAATAGAAGGATTATCTATTAAAGTACATAGATAGACAATTAGCACATAAAACCAAAAACTCCCATGATGCAATTAGATGTTTAATAGCTTATCATCTTAACTAAAGTAAGAGAAAGGTTCCTTCCAAGTAGAACCAAACATATATTTTGGCTCTAAGGTTTGGTCTTGATTAACCTCTAGTGGGATTCAAAGGTTGGTCAACCAATAAGCCCTTGGGTTCATTGGTAATGGAATACTTATCTTCCTTAAAGATCTTTGACTCTTACTAGGGAGGTAACAAAACCTAAGAGGCTTGTTCTAAGCCTAGGGACATAGAGCCAAAGATATGTAGGAATTGGTTCATCCTAATATGTATAGGTGCTTAGTCTATCTAGAATAGAGGTACCTTAGAATATTTTGTGTATTTTATAAACAATTATTCAAATGATAAAGTACATTTACTTATGTACTGCAAGACTGAATACTTTGATGAGATCAAAGAGTTCAAGTCTGATGCAGAAGAAACATCAGAGTAAAAGTATGGTGACATTATGATTAGATCGTAGTGGCAAGTACCTCTTAGGATAGTTGTAGGACTTACTTATCAGAAATTGGGATTTGTCCCAACTCACTGCAACTAGTGTGCCCCAATAGAATGGTGCAACACATGGAAGGAAGAAGGTCTCTTAAGCTAATAGTTAAGAAGATGATAAGCCACTATGAGATTAGCCAGATTTGTTCAAAGGGATATGTCCTGGATACGATGGTCTATATGCATGATTCTATCTAGGTCAGTAGTCTCTTAAAACCATAGAGATGTGGACTAAGCAAAGGGTTAGTCGAAGGCATGTTCAGATTATGAGTAGTTCAACACATGTGCTGAAAGGAGACAACCGATATGTTGGAATCTAGTGCATATGTTCGTAGACTATCCTAAGGGAACAAAAGGATGGTTTAATAGTCCTAAGGATCAGGGGATATTCGTTGGAACGAATGTCTAATTCTTAGAAAAAAGACTATGTAATAAACCACAAGTCCATGAGTAGAACTATTCTGGGGTACATTCCGATCTTAGTACCAACAGTACAAGAGGAATATCACAAGGCACTGCACCTCGTGTCACTGAAGATATACAAAGGGTACCTTGTCGTAGTGGGAGGGTTGTTACTCAACCTGAAAGTCTCATGTTCTTGGAGAGTCTATGGACTGGGTCCTAAGTGAACATGAACCGAATCCCTAGACCTATAACAAGGATCATCCGCTTTGAAGAGATAAATTCAGTTATATGGATTTGTTCAAAGGACGGATGATATTATGTATATAAAATGTGACAGAAACGAAGTGGTATTCTTGTACTATGCGTAGATAATATTTTGTTGGTTGGCAACAATGATGGAATATTATCAGACGTAAGGGTATGGTTGTCCACACAATTATGAAGGATTTGTGAGAAGTAAGACACATTCTTAGGGATCAAAGATCTATGAGATCTCCAGACAAGGATGATGTGTTTATCCCAAGTTTCATATAAAACATTGTCCTAGCTCGTTCTAGCATGGATACCTCTAAAGAAAAGTTTTGTACTTTTCTGCTTTGGAGCTACTCTATCTAAAGAGATATGTTTAGATTATCAAAGGTGATAGAGTAGGTAATGGCGGTTCCTCTAGCATCGGCTAAATGAAGTCTCATGTATGCTAGAAAGGAGCCCAGATATCTATTGTGCTATGGGCATAAGGTAACAGATATCGAAGTAACCCAGGTCAAGGAAATTAGACTGCGGTAAAAGCATGTATTAGTGCCTGAGAAGGACTAAGGACTATATGTTGGTTTACCAAGCAGAACAACTTCCTGTGGGTAATATGGATACAGAATTCCAATATAGATAGGGGCAAATACAAGTATTCCTCGGGTTTTGTGTTTACTTTTAGGAGGTAGAACCAATGTATAGCAGAGTGTCGCGCAGTGACTGCGTGATGCTATGGAGGCTGGATATTTGGCGGCCTACGTGGCAGCCAATATAGCTACATGGTGTTAGTAATATGAGAGAAGTGTCCTAAGGCAATCACCTTATGATTGTAAACATTTATTTTAATAAATGAAAATTCACTATTTAAGTATACATGTTTGTGTATTTGATTGGGATCATAAACTCATTTACTGAATGTCCGCAATACAATTCACAGCATGAGAGAATTTGTGATGAATTCACAACTAGTGATTATCTCCACATGTGCAATTGTGAAGTGTTGAAAATATCCCTAGTCGATGAATTGATAAATACGGACACTATCAATTCTGTTGAGACTAGCATGGGTTATTCTCTAATCAGCTGATTCTCACTGGCTGGTGACATTGGGATGTCCGGAGATAAACATGAATGCTAGTTAAGGGAACTAGTTCATTGGAGTGACTGACTGTAAAACTTCACATGGTAGTCTATATATACACATGTCAGTGAAGTTCTTACTGCAGCTTAAGTGCGATGTTCCTTTGACTTGCGGTGTTCAAGTCATCTTGGTCATGGAGACTTATACTTTAACATCTTAAGCAAGCATCTCCAAGGAGGTGTGGACCCAGGATGGTTGGGTATAAGCCGAAGTGCCCGAAGATGTTTGAACAGCCTACAAAGGATTCACCACTCCTTGCGAGGAGATGTATACCCAGGCCTATCGTCGGATTGTTACTCAAAGCCTCTGGCCAGAGCATGTCATGTTTAGAGTATGAGTCTCTTAAATACATGAGAGTAATTAGAAATCCAAAGGACGAGAGAACGTTACTTGGGCTAGGTGTGACGTAGTCAGCTGCCTAGTGGGGACTGACACACATAGACCATGTCCTGAACCAAGTGGGTATAAGATGGTGAAGGGAATGAGGCACGATTCATTAGAGCTTCTGAAGGGTTTCAGAATTATATCTGAGGTCAACCGTTGATCTTTCGATTAATTGGGGGTCATGATGTACTACTAAGTGCCACTCATGATCGTTCTATAATTGGTTGATTATAGACGGCCAACATAAATCGAAAGCCTATTTAGTCACACGCACTACGAGTAATCCGAGGGATTTAAAACGAGTTGAAAATTAGATTTTCCAATCAAGAGAAATAAGTCAAATTTGAATTTATCAGAGGCGCATCGGAAGCTTAAAATGGCTAAGTCTTTTGAAGACTTATTGGGCGAATTAAATGCGTTTAATTCGCGAGGGAAGGGCTTGGTGTGGCCGGCCAAAGAGGGTGCCCACCCTCTTTGGTTTGGCCGACCACAATAAAAGAGAGAAACCAATTTAATATAAAGAAATTTATATAAAGAAATTTATATAAAGAAAATTATAGAAATTTATTCTTTTTATGGAAATTAAAATGAACCATGAATTGGTTTAATTTTAATTTATAAAATCAATTATGAATTGATTTTTCCATGATAAGAAAATTTTATACAAATTTTATTCCATAATTAAAAGGAGAGATGTATTTGTTTTATTATAAAGTTAGTTATAATAAAACTTGGCATAACGGAATAATTCATAAGAGAATTTATGAGATAAATTTCTTATGAAAATTTATTCCGTTAATTTCGTTAAAAGGGAGACTTGGCAATAGAGAGACTACTATATAAAGGAACCAAAGGCAAGCCTTGAATTCCAACAATTAATCAAGAGATTAAGAAGCTCTCTCTCTCTCCCTTATTCTCTCTCTCTCTCTAGGGCCGGTGCATCCCCCTCTCTCTCTCTCTAGGGTCGGCGCACCCCCCTAGGGCCGGCGCCATCTTCCCTAGCCGTGAGCCACCACCAAGACGAAGCGGGTCGCGTCTTCTTCCTCCCTTCACGGAATCTTGATTCCGTTACTTGGTGGTTAGTTTCTATCTTTTCTCTCTTGATATTCTAGTTGTGCCTTTGGAGAATCTAGTAGTTCTCGTCGGCACAAAACTCGTGGCTTTGCGAAGTCATCCCGAAGAGAACCCGGCGTGGACGCGAATAGAGGCGGAGCTTCCAAGGGACGCTACGGTTGGATCTCGTCCCTTACTTCGAGTTACGCGAGGTAACGAGTAAATTAGTTTACTTTCTGCAAAATTTTAATTTATGATCATGTCCACACATCATAAGGTCGCATGCTAGATACGTGGTTAAAAATAATTTAAGAAATTATTTATGCTAATTCTTCCGCTGCACGTAAATATTTTAAAATTTACGAACCCGTATCCTTGTCAACATGCACCCGGTCCCAACAGTGGTATCAGATCCGGTTAGTGTTCGACATAATCATATAATTGTTTTGCGGAAAACTTTGTCATAATCTCAATTTTGGAAAAATTTTCAATTATGAAAATTTTCCAAATTTTAGATTTAGGAATTTCAAAGTTTGGAAATCCTCATGAAATTTCGCAAACGTTTGAAATATCCTAGTTTCTGAAATTTTATGATAATTGTGAAAACCTCCCATCTTTGGAAACTTTCCAATTTTGAAAATTTCCTATTTTGGAAATTTTCCAATTTTGGAAATATGTAAGTTTTCTTTGTACCAGAAACTTACAATTATTCTGAAAACCTATTATGAAATCTCGCAATTTTGGGCACTTTCTTTCAAGAAAGTCTAGACAAATTTATGGATAATTAATTGACAATTAAATTCAAATTGGTTTTAAATTATCAACAAAATTCTTTATTTTGGATTGAGCCTCGGGGAGCCGTCCAATTTAAAGTTAGTTGTTGTAATTTAATTTCCCAATTTGAATGAAATTGTCATGTTTAATTTGGTTGCGCTTCAGAAGCGGACCAAATTGAATTTACGACAAATTTCTTTTCTTTGGGTATCTGAGCCTCGGGGAGCCACCCTTAGAAAATAATTTGTTGTAATTAATTAAATCCATGAATAAAATATGATTTAAGAGGTGATGCTCTTACATATTGTTGTCTCCAAAATTAATTAGGAAAATGGTTTCCTATAGAGTTTTCTTAAAAGAGATTTTCATGAAAATAATATGTGGTTGAATTAAGGGAATTGCCTCTTAATTTAATAAGATTTGATTTAGAGAAATCAAAGTCTTAAACATATTATTTCCGAAATTGATTATGACAATTTAGGAAATTGTTTCCCAAAACAATTCCTTGAATAAAGTATGAAATTAGAATTAGGAAATCCGGTTCCTAATTCAATTAATGAGACTTGATAAATTAAGTCACATACATACTTTATTAAGGAAATCGTTAGTCATGACATAATTATATGTCATGAATGTGCTTAGAAAAGAAAGGATGAGACCTAAAACCCCTTACAAAATATTAAGGCTAACACCTTCCATTAATATGGTTAGAACCGGAGTTTTGTTTCTCGTTTGGGTTGATGGACACATCCATGCCCGGCTTGAACCTCAACATGTTCAAATCATGGAATTAGTTTATGAATAATATAGTTGGAGTCAGAGGTCAATCCTTAGTTTTGGTTGTTGGACACATCCAAGCCTGACTAAACGGTTGAATGAGCTCCAACCATATTAAAACTATTTCTTGATTAATGGGTCAGCCTTAAGCTTGGAGCATCGATTTGTTGTGCCACAGCCAAGGTCGATGTAAAGAGAGGTGCAGTTGGGTGCTATGTATAATGTTGCATACTTGTTAATGAGTTAACAACCCAATGATTTATGCAAACATTCAATTAGTTGATAGCATAAAGTGATAGTTACATATATGTGATATGTAATCGGTATATTACCTACCTTCATAGCTAAGAATAACTTGATGGCCACAGCCATGGTTGTTCTTATCTATGGTTGGATATCAACCTATTTGGAGATGTTCCTACGATCTCCCGAATTGATAAAAAGGGTTATTCAATTTGAAAATAAATAGGATTTTATTAATGTATGTTGATACATTCTTTATCATTCTTCTCACATAAGCTCAATTTGTATTTCTAGGTTAATCACTCGATCATGTCTTCTCTGAATTTGCGTTCCATTTTGGACACCAATAAACTGACCGGGCCAAACTTCATGGACTGGCTTCGAAACCTGAGGATAGTCCTCAAGGCAGAGAAGCTTGCTTATGTCATTGAAGATCAACTTCCCAACCGTCCTCCTGAGGGTGCAACTCCAGACCAGTTAGTGGCCTATCAGAAACATGTGACCGATTCTGAACTTGCGAGTTGCATCATGCTAGCCTCTATGGTACCTGAGCTGCAAAAGCAGCATAAGCATATGGATGCTTATACCATCATCTTCCATCTTCATGAGTTATTTGAAGAGCAGGCGAGATCCGAAAGGTTCGAAGTCTCCAGACTCCTCTTCACCTCTAGGATGCAGGAAGGCACTTCTGCCTCACAGTTTGTGTTAAAGATGTTCGGGTACATTGAGCGACTGAGCACACTCGGTTTTGCAATGGATCATGAACTAAGTATTGACTTAATTCTGCATTGTTTGCCCAAAAGTTATTCACAATTTGTGATGAACTATCGGATGAACAAGTTGGAGACTATCATTCCTGAGTTGCTCAACCTGCTGAAGACTGTAGAGCCTTCTGTAAAGCAGGATCAAAAGACGGTACTGTTAGTTGGTTCCTCGAAGAAAGGTTCAAAGAGGAAGGCCAAAGAACAGAATAAAGGAGAGAAG
The DNA here is from genome assembly GCA_024364735.1 of Boesenbergia rotunda. Taxonomy (NCBI): domain Eukaryota; kingdom Viridiplantae; phylum Streptophyta; class Magnoliopsida; order Zingiberales; family Zingiberaceae; genus Boesenbergia; species Boesenbergia rotunda. The sequence continues at coordinate 211,697 of JAGFNQ010001162.1, read as the reverse complement.
AAAAAGGCCAAAAGACTGAAAAGACACCAAAAGGAACTTGCCATCATTGTGGCATGGAGGGTCACTGGCGAAGAAACTGCAAAGTTTATCTTGAGTCCTTGAAGAAGAAGGCATCCGATGCCCCATCCTCTTCAGGTATCTTCGTTATTGAATGTCACTCTATTTCCTCAAATACCTGGGTACTTGATACTGGGTGTAGCTCACATATATGTAATGACATACAGGGGCTAAGGAATAGAAGAAGACTCGTCAAAGGAGAAGCGAATTTGCGAGTTGGAAATGGTGCAAAGATTGCTGCTGTTGCCATCGGAACATATTTGCTAAAGCTCCCCACTGGACGTGTCTTAGAATTTGATAATTGTTATTTTGTTCCTTCGTTAATAAAGAACATTGTATCTATTTCATGGTTGAATGAAAAGGGTTATCATTTAACTTTTAGTAACAATTATTGTTACATAACTTTAAATGGCGTTCTTTATGGGAATGGAACTTTGTGCAATGGTATCTACACGTTAGATTTATCCGGTGACGTTTTCAATATCGAAGTTAGCAACAAATGTGCTCGAATAGATAATCGAATAGACTCCTACACGTGGCATTGTCGTCTTGGCCATGTAAGTAAGAAACGCATGACCAAATTACACCGATGTGGAATTTTGGAATCATTTGAACCCGGTTCATTGACCGGTTCATTTGATACATGCGAATCATGCTTAAAAGGCAAGATGGCCAAATTACCCTTTTCTGGAAAAGGTAATCCAGTAGGAGAATTGCTTGGTCTAATACATACTGATGTATGTGGACCAATGTCAACTCTTGCACAAGGAGGCTATAGCTACTTCATCACCTTTATCGATGATCACTCACGATTCGGGTATGTGTTCTTGATGAAACACAAGTCTGAAGCTTTTGAGAAATTCAAAGAGTTCAGAAATGAAGTAGAGAAACAGCTTGGCAAAAGTATTAAGATACTTCGATCCGATCGGGGTGGTGAATACTTAAGTCAAGAGTTTCAAGATTATCTTAGGGACAATGGGATATTGTCCCAATGGACTCCGTCGTATACACCACAGCATAATGGTGTATCTGAGAGGCGCAACCGAACCTTGATGGACATGGTTAGGTCGATGATGAATCATGCAACTCTTCCAAAATCCTTTTGGGGCTATGCACTTAAGACAGCTGTTTACTTGCTAAACAGAGTCCCGACCAAGGTAGTCTCTACTACTCCATATGAGACATGGAATAGTAAGAAACCTCACTTAACTCACCTTAAGATATGGGGTTGTCCTGCTTATGTGAAGCGGACTATATCAGACAAATTGGATGCTAAGTCTGATAAATGTCTATTTATTGGATACCCTAAGGAAACGAAGGGTTACCAATTCTATCATCCCTTGGAACAAAAGGTGTTTGTTTCAAGGCATGCTGTATTTCTGGAAAAAGAATTTCTTTTACAAGAAAATAGTGGGAGTGGCATTGAACTTGATGAAGTTCAAGAAACTCCAATAGACATTACAGAGACACCTAGTCAAGACCCACAACTAATAACTCATAATGATGAGCTATCAGTTGAACCTAAAACAACACCACCTCTTCGTAGGTCTGATAGGACACGCAATATTCCAGAGATATACGGATTTCTCATAAGTGAATCGAATGACGTGTTACTCATAAACGATGACGAACCTATCAATTATGAAGATGTTCTGAAATGTTCAGAAAGGGACAAATGGCTTGAAGCCATAAAGTCGGAAATGGATTCCATGTACGAAAATCAAGTATGGGACTTGGTTAACCCACCTGAAGGGATTAAGCCCATAGGGTGCAAGTGGGTTTTCAAGAAGAAAACCGACATGGAAGGTAATGTTGTTACCTTTAAGGCTAGATTAGTGGCAAAAGGATATCGTCAGAAACAAGGAATTGATTATGACGAAACCTATTCGCTAGTAGCTATGCTTAAATCCATTCGGATGCTCCTAGCCATAGCAGCTCATTATGATTATGAGATATGACAAATGGATGTGAAAACAGCTTTCCTTAATGGAAACCTGCTTGAGGATGTATTCATGATACAACCTGAAGGTTTCACATCGGTTGATAAAACCAAAGTATGCAAGCTTCGACGATCCATATATGGACTGAAGCAAGCATCCAGGAGCTGGAACATCCATTTTGATGAGACAATCAAAGAGTTTGATTTCTCACAAAATCCTGACGAACCTTGTGTGTACAAGAAGGTTAGTGGGAGTGCAGTCGTATTCCTAGTGCTATATGTCAATGACATATTGCTTATAGGAAACGATATATCAGTCTTACAGACAGTTAAAATTTGGTTGTCCAAAACTTTCTCCATGAAAGACCTGGGAGAAGCAACCTATATCCTTGGGATTAGAATCTATAGAGATAGATCAAAACGGTTGCTTGGTCTTTCACAGTCTACATATATAGACCGAGTGCTAAAAAGGTTTAGCATGTCGGAATCCAAGAAAGGTTACCTTCCCATCAGGCATGGGATCAACCTTTCAAAGTCTATGTGTCCGCGCACAGAAGACGAGAGGATTTGCATGAATAAGATTCCTTATGCATCCGCGATAGGATCTATCATGTATGCTATGTTATGTACTAGGCCCGATGAATCGTATGCTCTGAGCGTCATAAGCAGATACCAGTCTGATCCAGGAATGGATCATTGGGCGGCTGTCAAGACAATCCTTAAGTACTTAAGAAGAACTAAGGATGTGTTCCTAATATATGGAGAAGGAGATATGGTAATACGTGGGTATACAGATGCCAGTTTCCAGACAGATAAGGATGACTCCAAATCCCAGTCTGGATACGTATTTACTTTGAATGGAGGCGCAATAAGTTGGAAGAGTTCCAAACAAGACACCGTAGAGAATTCTACCACGGAAGCGGAATATATCGCGGCTTCGGAAGCAGCAAAAGAAGCAGTCTGGATCAAGAAGTTTGTCTCCGAACTTGGTGTGGTTCCAACCATTGATGAAGCAGTGCCGGTTTACTGCGACAACAATGGAGCTATTGCACAAGCAAAAAAACCAAGGTCTCATCAGCGATCCAAACACGTGCTTCGTCGCTATCATCTGATCAGAGAGATTATAAGTAGGAATGATATACAAATTAAGAAAATTCCCACTGAAAGGAATTTATCGGATCCTTTAACTAAGGTCTTGCCTCAAAGCAAGTTTGAGGATCATGTTAGAGCCTGTGGTATTGGATACAGTAGCGATTGGCATTAGGCCAAGTGGGAGTTTGTTAGTAATATGAGAGTAGTGTCCTAAGGCAATCGCCTTATGATTGTAAACATTTATTTTAATAAATGAAAATTCACTATTTGAGTATACATGTTTGTGTATTTGATTGGGATCATAAACTCATTTACTGAATGTCCGCAATACAATTCATAGCATGAGAGAATTTGTGATGAATTCACAACTAGTGATTATCTCCACATGTGCAATTGTGAAGTATTGAAAATATCCCTAGTCGATGAATTGATAAATACGGACACTATCAATTCTGTTGAGACTAGCATGGGTTATTCTCTAATCAGCTGATTCTCACTGGCTGGTGACATTGGGATGTCCGGAGATAAACATGAATGCTAGTTAAGGGAACTAGTTCATTGGAGTGACTGACTGTAAAACTTCACATGGTAGTCTATATATAGACATGTCAGTGAAGTTCTTACTGCAGCTTAAGTGCGATGTTCCTTTGACTTGCGGTGTTCAAGTCATCTTGGTCATGGAGACTTATACTTTAACATCTTAAGCAAGCATCTCCAAGGAGGTGTGGACCCAGGATGGTTGGGTATAAGCCGAAGTGCCCGAAGATGTTTGAACAGCCTACAAAGGATTCACCACTCCTTGCGAGGAGATGTATACCCAGGCCTATCGTCGGATTGTTACTCAAAGCCTCTGGCCAAAGCATGTCATGTTTAGAGTATGAGTCTCTTAAATACATGAGAGTAATTAGAAATCCAAAGGACGAGAGAACGTTACTTGGGCTAGGTGTGACGTAGTCAGCCTAGTGGGGACTGACACACATAGACCATGTCCTGAACCAAGTGGGTATAAGATGGTGAAGGGAATGAGGCACGATTCATTAGAGCTGCTGAAGGGTTTCAGAATTATATCTGAGGTCAACCGTTGATCTTTCGATTAATTGGGGGTCATGATGTACTACTAGGTGTCACTCATGATCGTTCTATAATTGGTTGATTATAGACGGCCAACATAAATCGAAAGCCTATTTAGTCACACGCACTACGAGTAATCCGAGGGATTTAAAACGAGTTGAAAATTGGATTTTCCAATCAAGAGAAATAAGTCAAATCTGAATTTATCAGAGGCGCATCGGAAGCTTAAAATGGCTAAGTCTTTTGAAGGCTTATTGGGCGAATTAAATGCGTTTAATTCGCGAGGGAAGGGCTTGGTGTGGCCGGCCAAAGAGGGTGTGGTTTGGCCGGCCACAATAAAAGAGAGAAACCAATTTAATTGGTTTAAATTATAAAATAAATCAAGCGCGATTTGTTTTATAAAATTATGGATAAATAAATTAATTTATATAAAGAAATTTATATAAAGAAAATTGTAGAAATTTATTCTTTTTATGGAAATTAAAATGAACCATGAATTGGTTTAATTTTAATTTATAAAATCAATTATGAATTGATTTTTCCATGATAAGAAAATTTTATACAAATTTTATTCCATAATTAAGAGGAGAGATGTATTTGTTTTATTATAAAGTTAGTTATAATAAAACTTGGCATAACGGAATAATTCATAAGAGAATTTATGAGATAAATTTCTTATGAAAATTTATTCCATTAATTACGTTAAAAGGGAGACTTGGCAATAGAGAGGCTACTATATAAAGGAACCAAAGGCAAGCCTTGAATTCTAACAATTAATCAAGAGATTAAGAAGCTCTCTCTCTCTCCCTTATTCTCTCTCTCTCTCTAGGGCCAGCGCATCCCCCTCTCTCTCTCTAGGGTCGGCGCACCCCCCTAGGGCCGGTGCCATCTTCCCTAGCCGTGAGCCACCACCAAGATGAAGCGGGTCGCGTCTTCTTCCTCCCTTCACGGAATCTTGATTCCGTTACTTGGTGGTTATTTTCTATCTTTTCTCTCTTGATATTCTAGTTGTGCCTTTGGAGAATCTAGTAGTTCTCGTCGGCACAAAACTCGTGGCTTTGCGAAGTCATCCCGAAGAGAACCCGGCGTGGACGCGAATAGAGGCGGAGCTTCCAAGGGACGCTATGGTTGGATCTAGTCCCTTACTTCGAGTTACGCGAGGTAACGAGTAAATTAGTTTACTTTTTGCAAAATTTTAATTTATGATCATGCCCACACATCATAAGGTCGCATACTAGATACGTGGTTAAAAATAATTTAAGAAATTATCTATGCTAATTCTTCCGCTGCACGTAAATATTTTAAAATTTACGAACTCGTATCCTTGTCAACATGCACCCGGTCCCAACACATGGTTCAGGAACCTCAAGATGGACTTCGATGTGATTCTTGGTTTGCTCAGAACTATCACATTTGATGTGATTAAAAAGGTGCAGTTGCAAACTCGAAGGAATCACAAGTCTATAAGGCGAGTAAACACATAGAGCGCAAGTACCACCCAGAAGAGGAATAGCTGTCGTTGCCTAGATTGCATCAGAGGATGACCTAGGTGGATCATTTCACTAAGGCCTTAGTAGCGAGAGCTTTTAGGCATGTGAAGGATCTAGAGGTCAGATGTATGAAATTTTGAAAACAGCAAAGTCTTTGAGTATAAGTGAGAGATTGTTAGGATGTATACTAAAAGCTTTGCTTTTGGATTAGAATACATTTTCATTTTAAAGGGAATCGCAAAATCACATAATGCATGTTTATATTAGTATGTGCACAAAATGTCTCATACTTGGCATTGTAAAAAAAAATGATGAACCAAGCAGCAGACAAATTGAACCTGGGGTGACCGGCCCGACCCCACAGAAGTTTCCCATCGGTCACCAGGGTAAATCGGGAAGCGCTCGCGGTGGGCAGCCTAGAAGCCCAGCGTCCCAGGGTTCGCGTCCCATTTGGAGGAAAAATTCCTGTAAAATGCGTCGTAGCTGGGGATCGAACCGCGGATGCCTAGGTTAACAACTAGTTACCCTACCACTGCACTATAGTCCCGAGGGCCTCATACTTGGCATTGTAGATAACATGGTGCGTGGTGTCGCATAGAAGATCATGTTATCAAATTCCTTGCAGAAGTATAAGAAAGAGGCTCACAACCGAGATGGAATTGGACAAACTATCGAGATGGTTGTAGTATAATTAGGTGTGGTTTATCTTAACCATAGAATTACACTAGTGTACTTTGTGTACATTGAGTAGGACCAAAAGAGAGATCATCCAATTTTGTACTGACTTCATAAATTAGATTAGACCTCGAATATATTATGGAGTACGATCTCTTAATCCCGAAATAATAACGGACACGTATAATTTTATATTATTTCTTTGACTTACCAAAGGGTGAGATTTATTCTGTTAAATCAATAGGCCCGATAAATTGGGAAATAATATTAATTATATGGTGTGCCATTGATTATTGACGAAATTCGTGTCCTTGTGAGTCAGGATGATGATGCCCCCTAGGTGAGCTCAAAACGATCGTCATGTCAAATCTTGCAAGTGGACCATGGTCCGACATGATGAAAAGGTTGAGTGGTATTAATCAAGAATTAAGCCGATAATTAATTTAATTATCAATAAATTAAATTAATTATCGGGCATTTAATATCTTAAATACGGGGAGATGGATAACTCATAATAGGTGGAGCCCATATGAAAATATGGGGGTTGGTGAGGAACTACAATGGGATCCTTTAGTGGAATGGATCTCCATTAATGGATCGGGTTTAGATCCATTAGCGGGCCAAGAACCAACTCCTTCTCATGGTCCCTACCTTATCCCTATAAATACCCCATAGGAGTCATGATACAAGGTTTAATGAATTAATTGAGAATTAATTCGGATTAATCACAAAACCCTTTTTCCTAATCTCTCTCTCTCTCTAGGTTACCCTTGCGCCGGCGAGAAGGAGGAGGAAGAAGAGGAGTTTTCTCCTTATCATCCATTCATCTCTTGGGCGTGAAGGACCGGCAGGAGAGGGAAGAGCATCTCGGTGCTTGGCTTGGAGCAGAGGAACGGGTGGAGGGTTGTCGGCGGTGGGTTTCAACACCTTGCGACACCGGCAGTATAAAGGAAGAGAAGCTCGGTTTTTCTCCCTTCTTCCTCTCTGTTCTCGTCTCCTTCACTCATCATTGTCTCCTCCACTGCGTGTGCAAGCAAGGAGCAGAGAGGAGAAGAATCTGGCGGCCGGAAAAATAGGGGCTTGGTCCATTGTTTTGCGCCGACGATGAGGGAGAGGAAATTAGGGTTCCGGTGGGTTTTTGGGAAGAAGAAGGAGTTTGCTTAGCTTTTTCTTCCCTTTCTTCATCTTCCTAGCTCCCTCTTGGTGCTACCTCTTGGCCGGCTGAACCTTGGAGCTTGAGGTGGCCGGCAGCGAGAGGAGGAGAGGGGAGAAGGTGGTTGGCCGAAACCCTAGCTAGGGTTTTTGCTAGCAAAGAGGAAGAGGATTGAAGAAGGTGATTTTGGCGTGCCTTGGTGACTTCGCGTCTTGGTAGATCATCGTCCACACGATGTCCTGGAGGAGAGGGTCATAAGGTAGAAGACTGCGAGGTAAACGACGAAGTATAACTCTCCCGAGCTTCGTTTTACTTTTGCTATGTTACTTGCCTTTGATATTTGTTTATCATTGCATGTAGATAATTAATTATCGTAGATTAATTATTCGTTAATTAATTTGATAATTAATTTATGTCATGGACCCCGAATACAAATACAAAAATCGGCGATTCATACGTCGTCTTTTCCGCGGTTAATTAATCCGGAAAGTTACAAGGACTAAACTTCGGTTTTGGCTAAGTTGTGACTTCGATTAATTAACACGACGACGAGACGGTCGTTAGGGGGACGGGTCTTTATTGGTATTAAATTTTTTAAGTCGTAGACATAGAGAGGTCTCTCAGATACGACCTCGTGGTTGTCTTGCAAACCGCCAAGCCATACCTACCCAATATATAGGATAGCCTATGAACAAGCGCACTTCTGTATGAGATTCTAACTTATCAGTATCTCCCTTCAACACATGCGCTGGACTACCCCAAATACGAATATGTCTTAGACTAGGTTTTTGTCCAGTCCATAATTCTGTGGGAGTATAGGGTACTGACTTAGATGGTACCAAGTTCAGTATGTACGCTGTCGTTTCTAGAGCATATCGCCAGAACGAATCCAGCAACTCAGAGTAGCTCATCATCAATCTAACCATCTCCATAAGAGTCATATTCCTTCGCTCTGCTACACCGTTCTGTTGGGGTGTACCGGGGTGCAGACAATTGGGACTGAATCCCAGACTCTGATAAGTAAGTCCTAAACTCTCCCAAGAGGTATTCGTCACCACGATCTGATCGTATTGTCTTGACACTTTTACCTTGATGTTTCTCCGCATCAGCCTTGAATTCTTTGAACTTATCAAAGGATTCAGACTTGTGGTGCATCAAGTAAATGTGTCCATACCTTGAATAATCGTCTATGAAGGAGACGAAGTATTCAAAGTCACCTCTAGCCTGGATAGACATAGGACCACACAAATCAAAATGAACCAATTCCAACACATCGTTGGCTCTATACCCATGGCCTTGAAAGACCTCTTGGTCATCTTACCTTCCAAGCAAGATTCACAGGTTGGCAAGTCTTCCACCACCAATGAACCCAAGGGCCCATCGTCTATCAACCTTTGAATCCTACTAAGGTTAATATGACCAAGTCTTAGATGTCAAAGATATGTTTGGTTCATCTTCGAAGGTTCTTTTCTCTTATCTAGGTTAGATGATGAGTTATTTACTTCTATTTGCATCGTGGGAGATTTTAGTTCTAAAGTATACAAATTTCCAACGAATTTACCTGAACAGATAATCTCTCTATTCCTTTTTATAACAACACGATCATTAAAAGAAATAGAATACTCATCCTTTATTATTTTAGAAACCTAAACAAGGTTCTTTCTAAAACTAGGTACATAAAGGCAATTTCTTAAAACCAAAATTTTATTTCTATCAAAAGACAAATAAACATCTCCCACTGCAATATTCGCCACCTCCGTAGCATTGCCCATGTAGATGGTAATCTCTCCATCAGCTAGTAGTCGGGTTTCCTAGAACCCCTGTAAAGAATTGCAAACATGATTAGTGGCTCTCGTATCTACACACCAGGTACCGGTAGACAACACCGCTAAGCATATTTCAACAACTAAAGAAAAAGATATGCCTTTCTCATGAAGACGAGGACAGTTCACCTTCCAGTGTCCAGTCTGCTTGCACATGAAGCACTTGTCTTTCGGCTTCTTCACGCCAGCTCGAGGTCCCTGAGATCCTGCCGCTTTCTTTGCCCCACCTTGTTTCTTCTTCTTCTTGCCTTTCGGCATAGATGTAGAAACTTTCTGAGCAACCAAAGCACGAGCACTCTGACGAAAAAGCCCTCTACCGCCTGAGTTCTGTCAAAAGTTCTACCAACCAATATGTACGTTTGTTCATATTATAGTTCAGGCGAAACTACTCAAAACACCTAGGCAGAGACTGGAGAATGATATCGACCTGGGTTTCCCCATCGATCTCCGCTCCAAGGACTTCCATCTCATTGTGATGTGCCTTCATCTTAAGGACATGATCCCTCACAGGTGTCCCCTCAACAATAGTAGTCATCATCAAGTTTCTCATTGCTTCCTACCTAGCGGCCCGATTCTGATGTCCGAAGAGTTCTATGAGATTGAACATCATGTCATAAGCAGTGGAAAAAGCTTGATGCTGATGCTGCAATACATTTAACATAGATGTCAATATGTAACACCGCGTTATCTCATCTGCTTTGATCCACTTCTTATAACGTTCCTTCTCCTCTTCATCAGAATTCTCGCTAGGTTTTTCCGGACAGAACTCGAACAGTACAAACTTGTACTCCTCAGCAGTTAGGACAATGTTCAGGTCCCATTTCCAGACAATGTAATTATGGCCCGCAAGTTTGTTTTCTTTAAGTATCACAGCTAGTAGGTTAAAGGCCATTTTGAAAAAAAAAATCCTGAGAATCACAACGATCACACAATTTAGTTTTCAAAAAATATTGATTCCTCAAAACAATAAATTTTAAAATCAACCAACACCTCAAAACACCAAGAATTTTGCATGCCATGATAGTGTGGACGTATACGAATTCTACATTTGTAAGAGGAGTTTTACCCATTAATTTTATTATCTTGTCAACCTAACTTTTTGACAAATAAAATTAATAGTTGGTCCTCTTCGGCCCTAGAAATAATAGCAGTGACTCCGATGGGGAGGATATTATTATTTGCATCTAAGTATTTACCATTACACAATACTAAAAAAATTATTTCGAATTATGTGTTGTCCGATGGAGAAAATCACACCCTCTTCAATAATTTTCTATAATCATGTCTGACCTAGTGATCTACAGAAATAACCCATCTGATGGGGAGGAAGGCACTCAGAGCCAACGCGCAAGCTTGTTCGCATCACTTATCAAATTAGTAATGGAGGTCATGAGACCCTTAGGGTCTCTCTCCCACTTAGTTATTTAAATTTGAGGATTTTTCATGCAAGCACAACAAGCACATAAACTAAAAGCAATAAACAAGAAAAATCTAATTTTTCCAACTATCATGACTTTAGTCTTCAATGTACCTCCTGTCGTGTCACCACCTCGTCTGTTATTCCCTACACCATGCGCAATATAACACCCGAAAATTCTCAAAACTAATTTTAGAAATATCTTAGAATTTATTCCGAATTTATGGATATTTTTATAGAATTTTTCCATAAACGAAAATGGCAAAAAGGGATAAAAAGGAAAAAAATGCTTAAAGGGGATTTGATCCCTAGACCTAAGCTAGAGAGGAGAATGGGCGGACCGATGGGATGGTCTGCTTTTGTTGAAATAGATTAGCGGAAACAATAGATAAGGTATAATTAGTTAAATTTTTTCCATAAGTATAAAAGGGAAACTTAGGGTTTTTATTCATTCTTTCCCTCACATCCTCTCACCGCCGACTCCCTCTCTCCCTCTCGCGATTTTTTTCTTCCTCTCACCCTCTCTCTCACCCAAGACAAAGGAAAAGCCAAGGGAAGGTCTCAAGAGGCCCTATTCTCTACGAGAACTCTCGTAGACGCGAGGAGAACGCCAAGGAGCAAGAAGAACGTCAAAATTCGACGTTCCCTCGGGAATTTCAGATTTTATTCGTAAGGAAAACCTAGCGCAGGATGTAAGTATCCCTCACCTGCAGTATAAGTAGTTTCGGATGATTTTCCATATGCTTTATTTTCTTGTATTTATGCTTTACGATTAGAAATCGTAAATTATGAACAAGCACGCACATTAGGTGTTTGTTAAAATGTTCAGTTCAGTCAATGCTATAGAAAGCATTAAAGAATAGATATTCTTGCTCCAGTTTATGATGGGGACCAAGGTCGAACGGGATGGGCTCCTAGTTGCCCCTAGGTTTAGATAACCTAGTAAAAGCAAGAATCAGAAAAGGAAAGAAAAGTATAAAAGACTATTTTATTTTCAGTTGGCATTGTACCGGACTTCGGTCCAGGGATAGGCTCCAAGTTGCCTCTAGGTTTAGATAACCTAGTATGGGATGGGCTCCTAGTTGCCCCTAGGTTTAGATAACCTAGTAGAACCCTAATGGATTCGGGATTTGCTACCTCGAGTTTATTAGGGATGCACGCACAGTTGGTACATTGCCGGGCCCACAGCAGTTGATTATTACTTTCACCTACTATATGTATTTAGTTTTCAGAAATTCATATTAGCATGTGGTGAATTTAATAATTAGTTTTATGTTAGTTAGTTTCAGTTCCAGTTCAGATATATATGTCATGCTATAGCTTACCTTTCAGTTTTAGTTTAGTATGTGCCATGTCTCAGTTATTTGCCATGACATTTTATGACATGTATTTTAGCATGAGCATAACATAATTGTTTATGAACATGAGCGTGTATTTGCATAGCATGTTTTGAAAAGCATAATCCAAGATTTTATAGTTTTGTGAGGTTAGATGGTACTTACTAAGCTTTATGCTTATTAGTTTGCATTTCCTTATACTGCAGATACAGGTAAAGGAAAGCACTAGTAGCGGAGGCGGCGGGCTTGATGCAAAGTGTGTGTGATGGTGGAGTTGGAATAAAAGTCTTCGGAACTTGCAAAGCATAGAAATAGTCTTTATTATGCTTCTTTAGTTATTCCGCAATATATGATGTGAACCATGTATGAACTTAATTAGACTGGTATTCGTGGTGCCTAGTATGCTTCTTTAGTTTTCTTGTTTATGCTTTTTAGTTATTTCGCGATATATTATGAGAACCATGTATTAACCTGTTTAGACTCGTTATTTGTGGTGCCTAGTAGATTAAGGTAGTTTAATTACCTGTGTTAATACTTGCTTAGCGAATGTTGAATGATATAAGTTACTACTTGTAATATGGTAATTAGATCCATGCTTAAGCTTTAGAGATAAGAAGTTGATATAAACTTGGCACATTTATGTTTATGCTTTTACATATCGTTGTTGAGATTCCTACCAAGCTTATAAGATTAAAGTTTTGCTTTATTTTAGGCTAGTTAGTACTTTCAACATGTTTATGAATTGTTAGTTCAGTAAATAGCGAAATAAGAATTTTCAAAATTCTCCCAGTTGGTTTAGTATTTTTAGAAATCATTAATTAGTCAGCCAGTCAGTTAGTTAGTAGCGATCCGCCTTAAAGCTTAGTACCAGAAGGCGGGTCGTTACACGCAAGACATTATTGAAGGGATCTCCGAGCCAAAGTAAAATGATATTTATTTACATCCATCGATCATATACTCCACGAAGGAGTATATATCAAATCTAGATCGAAAGTAAATAAAAAGCGCGGCTAAACAGGCGTCGTATTTAATTACAAAAATCAAATACAAATTTAGCTTCGTCAACCCCGAGGATTCAAATAAATTTACAACAATGAACAACCATGCACATACAAACATTATTTTAGCCATAATAGTTAGAATCTCGTGCCTGCAACCAAAGAGTTAGCCTACGCACATCTTACTATTATCCGGCAAAATAAAATACATGATAAAGTACAAAATGTAACCGAATCCAAAACACACAAAACCGAAAATCTCAGCTCTGATACCAATTGATTGGATGCGGGTTTCCTAAGCGAATACCGGGGCGCTCATGGGAAACCTTCCATGTCCATGGATTAAAATTTTTAATCTGAATGGAAACCTATTTCTCAAACGACCATCTCATCGTCGTGTAACCGATTCATTTTTGTGTTTATCATCGGGGTCCACAATAATTAATTATCACAATTAATTAACAAATAATTAATCAACAAAATAATTAATTAACCACATGAAATGATAGAAAACAAGGAGCCAAAGAGAAGGTTATACCTTTCCTTTTACCTTGCGATCTTCTATTGCAGACCCTCCCCTCTTAGACATCGTGTGGGCAACGATCTACCAAGAACCGTAGTAATCAAGGCCTTCCAATACCACCTTCTTCAACTCCACCAAAACCCTAGAGCTAGGGTCACCGCCGACAAACCTTCTTCTCCTCCTCCCTTGCGCCGCCGGCTAATCCAAGAGATCCAAGGTGCGCCGGCCACAAGGTACCTGAGGAGAAGATGTAGAGGAAGATGAAGAAGTAGAAGAAGAAGAGAGAAGAGACCTCTTCTTCTTCCAACACAAACCCGCCGACCTCCTCTTCTTCCTCACCGCTGGCACCCTTCTCCTTGCCTATACCGCCGGCTATCCCTTCTTCTTCTTAAGATCGCATAGGCCAAGAGAAGAGAAGTGTTCTCTTCTTCCTTGCGCCACCAACCAAGAGAAGAGAAGGGAGAAGAAAGAAGAGAAGGAGCTTCTTCTTGCTTCTATCCGTCGGCTGCCCTAGGAGAGAGAAGGAGAGGGAGAGGAGAGAAAAGCCTAGGTTTGATGATCAATTGGATCTCTTGATTTCATGACTCCATGGGGTATTTATAGGGATACAATAGAGACCATGAGGAGGAGTTGGGTCTTGGCCACCTAATGGATCAAGGCCCAATCCATTAATGATGATCCATTCCACTAAAGGCTCTTCATTGAACTATCTCACCAACCCCCATATTTAAATATGGGATCCACCTATTATGAGTACAATTATCTCCCCGTGTTTAAGATATCGAATGCCCGTTGATTAATTTAAATTACTGACAATTTTAATTAATCAACATCTAACTCCTTGATTAGTACCACTCATCCTTATCATCATGTCGACCAAGTCCACTTGCAAATTTAACATGATGAACTTTATGAGCTCATCAAGGGGGCATCATCATCCCGACTCACCAGGACATGGTTTCCGCCTATAATCAACGGCACACCATGTAAATAATATTATTTTCTAACTTACCGGCTCTATCAATTTAACAGAATAAATCTCGCCCATTGGTAAATCAAGGAAATAACTATTAAGTACATGTGTCCGTTATTATATCAGGATTAAGAGCATGTACTCTATAATATCAGAGGTCCGATTCAACTATATAGTCAGTATAAGTTGAATCATCTCTATGTCGGTGCTGCTCAATACACTCAAAGTGCACTAGTGTAATTCTATGGTCAAGATAAACGAACATCAAATTACACTTCAACCATCCCGATGGTTTGTCCCAAATCCATCTCGTTTGTGAGCCTCTACTTATACTCTACAAGGAACTGATAACATGATCTGCTGTGCGACATCACACACCATGTTATCTACAATGTAAAGTATTAGACAATATGCACATACTAATATAAACATGCAAACAGTAATCTTGTGATTCTTTTTCAAAATATAGATGTTCATACAAAAAGGCAAGGCTTTTAGTATACATCCTAACAGTGAAGGAGTTGGGTCTTGGCTTCCTAATGGATCAAAGCCCGATCCATTAATGATAATCCAATACACTAAAGGATTATCATTGAACTACCTCACCAACCCCCTTAATTAAATATGGGTTACACCTATTATGTGTACAAATTCTCCCCGTGTTAGGATCTCGCATATCCATTAATTAATTAAATTACTGACAATTTAATTAATTAATATCTAACTCCATGAGTAGTACCACTCAACCTCATCATCATGTCAGACCAAGTCCACCTGCAGAATTTAACATGATGAACTTTATGAGCTCATCAAGGGGGTATCATCATCCCGACTCACCAGGACATGGTTTCCGCCTATAATCAACGATACACCATGTAAATAATATTATTTCCTAACTTACCGGGCCTATCGATTTAACAAATAAATCTCGCCCATTGGTAAATCAAGGAAATAACTATTAAGTACATGTATCCATTATTATATCAGGATTAAGAGCATGTACTCTATAATATCAGAGGTCCGATTCAACTATATAGTCAGTATAAGTTGAATCATCTCTATGTCGGTGCTGCTCAATACACTCAAAGTGTACTAGTGTAATTCTATGGTCAAGATAAACGAACATCAAATTACACTTCAACCATCCCGATGGTTTGTGCCAAATCCATCTTGTTTGTGAGCCTCTACTTATACTCTACAAGGAACTGATAACATGATCTGCTGTGCGACACCACACACCATGTTGTCTACAATGTAAAGTATTAGACAATATGCACATACTAATATAAACATGCAAACAGTGATCTTGTGATTCTTTTTCAAAATGTAGATGTTCATATAAAAAGGCAAGGCTTTTAGTATACATCCTAACAGTGAAGGAGTTGGGTCTTGGCTTCCTAATGGATCAAAGCCCGATCCATTAATGATAATCCAATCCACTAAAGGATTATCATTGAACTACCTCACCAACCCCCTTAATTAAATATGGGTTACACCTATTATGTGTACAAATTCTCCCCGTGTTAGGATCTCACATATCCATTAATTAATTAAATTACTAACAATTTAATTAATTAATATCTAACTCCATGAGTAGTACCACTCAACCTCATCATCATGTCAGACCAAGTCTACCTGCAAGATTTACATAATGAAATTTATGAGCTCCTCAAGGGGACATCATCAACCTGACGTATCAGGACACGGTTTCCTTTTATAATCAACGACACACCATGTAATTAATATTAATTCCCAATTTACCAGGCCTATCGATTTAACAAATAAATCTCGTCCATTGGTAAATCAAAGAAATAGATATTAAGTATATGTGTCCGTTATTATATCAGGATTAAGAGCATGTACACCATAATATCTGAGGTCTGATTCAATTATATAGTTAGTATAAATTGAATCACCTCTATATCGGTCTTGCTCAATACACACAAAGTGTACTAGTGTAATTCTTTGGTCAAGATAAACCAATTCCAAATTACACTACAACCATGTCAATGGTTTGTCCAAAATCATCTAGGTTGTGAGCCTCTACTTATATTCTACAAAGGACTGATAACATGATTTTCTGTATGACACCACACACCATATTATCTACAATGTAAAGTATTAGACAATATATATACATATAATAAATATAAAATGCAAACAATGATCATTTGATTCTCATTCCAAAATATAGATGTTCATACAAAAACTAGGTTTTTAGTATACATCCTAACATAATGGACCTAGGCCTTGGAGTAGGAGTTATCGAAGGTTCCGAACCAAGTAAATCTTGGTGTCCGCTTGTGTTCTTTCTTTTTATACTTATTTTGAGATAAATACAATAATCATTCCATGTTTGCTTTGATTGTTTATGCAAAATTGATTGAATGTACTAATCTTGATTCATCAAAGTTTCACAATTCATTGAAGCTCCATGATGTTCACTATTATGTTGGCAAACATGAATATTTAATTTATTTTTACTCTTTCAATTTGTAAAGCATTCACTATCAAAATTTCCCCTCTTGTATATTTTCCCTTAGTTGTCTTGAAGAGATAGCAATACAAACAATACATAGCTGATTTTCTATACCATATTCTAACCAATCACCAAATTCTTTAAATCAGGAAGGATTGAACCGTCTAAATTGACTTATTTTAAAATTTTATTTTAGGAATTCATATCCTGAAAGCTAAAATGGATCCTTTACCAAATATGCCATTCAAACATGATCTTTAATGTTAGTATTATAATCACAATTTGGAGTTCTTAGTCCAAGATCTGTCGATAGTTGTGAAAAATTAAATTCTTCAACTTTATCCTCTCTAATGTTTTATTCTTCTAGTTATGAATGTTTTCTCATAAAAAATTTATGCATTGTAAATAAAATAATTTTTTTAATAATAATAAACAAAAACAGAAACTATGAGTCAAACATAAACCAAATTAATTAAGAACATGATTGTAATGGCATAAACGAAGATAGTGGAAGATTGGAAGCCACATTCTCATCGGTGGTCGTTGCCCACTGATCCCGGGCCAGCTTGCATGTAGCCTGGCGCCTAATCAGAAGGAAGATAGTTAGGGAGTCGGAAAGGTCCGTCGGATCGGCGTCACGCAGGTCAAGGCCTTCGATCGAATGCGTAGCGGCCCATGTTCCTCGAGGTCGATCTGGCCCAAGCTCAGACGCTCAGGCTCTAACACCCCTCCAGGTTTGGCTCCCCGCCGACGCATGGCGGACCACGCTCCGGGGATAAGTCCAAACTGGAGGGAGCGTTACTCGACATCTCCTCATTCAGTGCCTCAGTCGGCACCCTCATAAGCCCTCAGCCGGCCTCGTCATTCAGTGCCCCAGTCGGCACCCTCATATGCCCTCAGCCTACCTCGTCATTCAGTGACCCAGTCGGCACCCTTATAGGCCCTCAGCCGGCCTCATCGTGCAGTGCCCCAGTCGGCACCCTTAGAGGCCCTCAGTCGGCCCTGGCAAACGCAACCACTCCCCCGCACCAGACTACCAGAAACTGTACGGGGTCGGCGCAGGACTGAGGTCCTGCTGGTCCTAAACGACGGATATCACGCTGAGGCATTGATCTTCCTGCCATATCCTGTCCCCCCGTACCGTGACCACCTACACTGGTGTCAGGTCGAGCGGCGCCAAAAGACGTCAGCCATTAAGTTGACAGTGCCCCTTTCCTTAAACCAGTATGCACCACTTTATCCTGCTACCTCTGGGCATGCATCATCTTGTCCTCGCTATATGATAACAGGTGGCAGGCGGGGCAAGAACTGTCAGCTTCCCCGGCTATATAAGCTTTCACACTCCGCATCTCTCAGGTATGCACGATAGTGCATTCCATACTGTTATATTGCTTTCCATTTCCACCATCGAGTACTGACTTGACCGTCGGAGTGTCTGGCCGGGGATTTTTCCCGTCGGGTTCTAACGGTCTTTGTCTTGCAGACTAGAGGCGATCCAGCTCAGTAGACTACCTCAACGATCTCGCGCTCCCTGGAAGCCCATCCACCTGTAGGGGCGTCCACCTCGCTCCGATAGGATCACCCACCAAACTGTGACACAATTGTACAAGGCGGCAGCCGCTGCCCCATTGAGCAGCAGCAGTTGTGCAACTGTGCAGTTACGTCGTCACCTCCAGCAGCAACATCGTTGCCTAATGGGGCGGCAGTTGCTTCACTAGCGCTGAACGACAGTGTCGCAACCTAACGGAGTAGTAGTCGTTTTGCTAGTGTCAAACGGCAGCATCACTGCCTAATGGGGCAGCGACCGCTTCACTAGCACCCCAGTGGCGTCGTAAGGAAAAGCAAAGTTTAGGGATTTAGGGTTACTTTTGGCTTTAAGCTTTTGGCTTGCTATGGAGTGCGAAGCGGTTAGCGGAGGGCTTGCTTGCTCTTGTTGAGGTCTGTGGAGTGCCGAGTGTGGAGAGTCACACGGAGTGCCGGCAAGTGTGGTCGCAGGCGGAGAGCCGGAGAGAGAGAGAGTTGGGGACGCATGGAACCGATTGTATTTTTTTTAACCCTGTGTGTTTCATTTGTTTTTTTTGTTTGGACTTACAAATTATATTAATGAAATATTTTGTCTGGGCATAGTGCACGCAGGTGCCCACACTGAGCCTATACAAGCTCCGCCCCTAGAGTTAGGGACCTAGGGGCTCAATCGACATAGAGATCGGAAGAATATCTCCTGTTGGGCTAAGGACTCAGGGGCTCAATCGATGCAGAAATCAAGAGATAGGTATCCCACTCGGTAAGGGACCCAAGGGCTTGATCGGCGTAGAGACAAGGAGAATGTATTCCGTCGAGCCAAAGACCCAGAGCTCAATCGATGCCGAAATGGGGAAAATATATCCCATTAGGTCAGGGCTTGAGGGCTTAAGTGTCGTAGCGACTAAGAGAATATATCCCTTCGAGTCAGGACCCTGGCTCGATCGATGTAGAGATTGGGAGATAATTAATTCAAATATTGACAAATAATAAATAATGTAATAAATTAAATGAGACGTAGATGTCTAAACTAAACTAAATGGAAAAATATGTATAGCTAATTATGCAAATATGATGATGATATTTGACCAGTATTATTAGTGATGCTTGATGACAGATAGAAAATATTTTATTTAGTGGCAAATGATTAAATTAAATAGGAAATATTTTATTTTATGGATAATGATTAATTTAAATTGAAAATATTTTATTTGATGGATGAACTAAATAGGAAATATATCTTTTTATGAATAATAATTAAATTAGATAGAAAATATTATTTTTTATGAATGATATCTAAATTAAATGAAAAAAATGATGATAT
This sequence comes from Boesenbergia rotunda, assembly GCA_024364735.1. Classification (NCBI taxonomy): domain Eukaryota; kingdom Viridiplantae; phylum Streptophyta; class Magnoliopsida; order Zingiberales; family Zingiberaceae; genus Boesenbergia; species Boesenbergia rotunda. Next base: position 191,825 of record JAGFNQ010001162.1, on the reverse strand, counting down.
TTTAATTTTTATGAATACCATGGTGATTGATATATATGGTATGTATGAATTTGTGAGAAAAAAAATAATTAAATATGAGAAATATAAAATTATTAATTTAATAAATAAAATTTATTTTTAGGGAGAGGAACTACATCCAAATGATCTATTAAAAATAATCAATTAAATGTATTAAAAATATAAATAATAAATTAAAATTTTAATAATATTTAAACAAATTAAACTCAAATAAAATGTGAACAATTAAAATTGATTCATTAAATAAGTTTGTACCATACAAGATTTAATTAGATTTGACCACCATTGAAAGATTTCTTACTGGGAAACATAAGTTTTTTCAGCTAAAAGCAAGGCGCGGATTTTGCCAAGCCAAAAGCGGATAAGCCCTTCTGCTCTAATCCCTTCTTTCCTCTCTCACTTGTGCTATTGCAACTCACCGGTCAACCTCACCTGCCATTGGTCGACATTTCGGGTGGGGATTAGTTAAATCATTGGTCAACAAACACGCGTCATTCATTGGTCGACTTCTTGGGTCGCGGTATACGGAATATGTTCTGCTCTCCTGTCTGAGGCCGCCGACGCCCTCCCATATGGGCCAATCGGAACAAGTATTACTTGTTCCCATCTGTGAATTACGGGAAACTGTGAGAAAAACGGTGTTTTGTGCTTTGGTACGCGCATGAGATCCTTAAAGGGTCACGGTCGAGGCCAGCTGGCAGTCAGATCTTGTCGCTCTTGGTGCCGTCCGGAATTGCGAAGGCCGTTGATTCTACCTGTAGCGCAGCCGCTGGTTAGAACTAGGAAATTCTATCCTTTTTTCTATTACACACCATGGAACAGCTATTGTGTTGGGTGGGTGGAAGCTGAAAAAAGTCATCGAGAGAGTTGTTCTTGATTCATCTTTTGGTTGATTTGGCCAAAAATTGAATTTTTGGGGTTCTTCTCCATCTGCCACAAACTTCGGTTGGGGGAAAGATTGAATCTTTGTGGGTGAAGGTCCGAGCTCGTGCTGATGGGTAGGGTGCAGACGAAGTTGGGGTCCTTGCTCAACAACAGATGGTTGGTATTCGTGGCGGCGATGTGGGTGCAGGCGGTGGCAGGGATCGGGTACCTCTTCGGCAGCCTGTCGCCGGTGATCAAGAGCGCGCTCGGCTACAACCAGCGGGAGATCGCGCGGCTGGGAGTGGCCAAGGACCTTGGCGACAGCATCGGCTTCCTCGCCGGGACCCTCTGTGAGATCCTGCCTCTCTGGGCGGCGCTGCTCGTCGGCGTGCTGCAGAACTTTGTGGGATATGGTTGGGTTTGGCTCATAGTCACGGGAAGAGCGCCCCAGTTGCCCCTCTGGGCTGTAAGCACCATATTTTCCTCTTCTTCCTCTTCTTGTTCTTCACTTCATCATCCTCTTGGATTTTGTTTTGAGAACCTAGTCTGCAACTAGGATTTACATACTTCCTTTTTCACAGATGTGCGTTCTAATATTCGTGGGAACAAATGGAGAGACCTACTTCAACACTGCCGCTCTTGTTTCATGCGTGCAGAACTTCCCTAAGAGCAGGGGTCCTATAGTAGGGATACTGAAGGGCTTTGCTGGTCTCAGTGGTGCGATCTTGACACAAGTTTTTGCTCTGATGCACTCACCTGACCATGCTGCTCTCATATTCATGGTGGCTGTCGGTCCATCGATGGTCGTCATCGCCTTGATGTTCATCGTCAGGCCTGTCGGCGGCCATCGGCAAGTGCGAGCTTCTGATCCATCCAGCTTCACGTTTATCTACAGCGTGTGCTTGCTTCTGGCAGCCTATTTGATGGGCGTCATGATCGTGGAAGACCTTGTCGATCTCAGCTACACTGTGACCGTGGTGTTCACTGCAGTGCTGCTGTTCCTCACTCTGCTTCCAATCGTCATCCCCCTGCTGCTGACCTTCCACTTTGATGTCGTCTCTCCCGTAGAAGAGCCCCTCTTGCCCCAGGCGTCGAAGGAAGAGACGAGCAAATCTGCTGAGCAGAATGAGGTCATTTTCAGTGAGCTTGAGGATGAGAAGCCCAAGGAGGTTGACCTGCTGCCGGCATCGGAAAGGCAGAAGAGGATTGCTCATTTGCAGGCAAAGTTATTTCTGGCTGCTGCTGATGGAGCTGTGAGGGTCAAGAAAAGGAAAGGCCCTCACAGGGGAGAGGACTTCACCCTGATGCAGGCACTCATAAAGGCAGACTTTTGGCTCATGTTCACCTCTCTTCTGCTGGGATCAGGTTCAGGGCTGACGGTCATCGACAATCTTGGTCAGATGAGCGAGTCATTAGGCTACAATGAAGCTCACATTTTTGTATCCATGATCAGCATTTGGAACTTCCTTGGAAGAGTAGGAGGCGGCTATTTGTCGGAGGTTATTGTGAGGTATGAACTTGGTGCCACTAACCTCAATGAGTTGTGCAGAAACCAACTTCTATGTGCAATACTTTTCGAGATGATTTGATTCGGTATTCATTTATTCTCAGGGACTATGCATATCCTAGGCCAGTGGCTTTGGCTGCCTTTCAGGTTATAATGGCGATCGGGCACTTGTTCTTCGCCATGGCTTGGCCAGGAACAATGTACGTAGGAACCTTACTGATCGGACTTGGATATGGAGCTCACTGGGCCATTGTTCCTGCTGCAGCATCTGAATTGTTTGGCCTGAAGAACTTTGGAGCCTTGTACAATTTCCTTACAGTAGCTAATCCTGCAGGCTCTCTAGTCTTTTCTGGCCTCATTGCCAGCACGATTTATGACTACCAAGCTGAGCAGCAAGCGAAGAAACATCAGAACTCACTTCTGCAAATCCGAAGATTATTCGAAGGTGCTTCAATCAGTGGGGAGGAAACACTGAAATGCAAAGGAGCCATCTGTTTCTTTCTCAGTTCACTAATCATGTCGGGATTTTGCGTCATTGCTGTGGTTCTAAGCTTGATTCTCGTTCACAGGACTAGAGTTGTGTACCGAAGCCTTTATAGTGGAACTACCAGATAGTTTGGTATATGGTTCCTCCCTCCCCCTCCAAAAGAACTGTTTGCAACCAACAACCAATTATGTTTTCTTAATTGTGTATTTAAAGAGGAGTCTTGAATGTTTTATAGTTATCGATTATGTTTATCCAGCAATCTATAATTTGGAGGGGGGCCTCGGTAACTCTGGTACCCGTTTTATTCTATTCTCGTAATTTGATTGTGTCCAACTCAATGTATTTCTTCTAAAGTTCAGCATAAACTCTGTGAATTGAATTTTTTCCTTTTAATCTCTGTGTTGCTGCTCAGATAGCATAGCAAGTTATGATGTCTTACCCTGGTGAACATTTGTGGTGTTTGGGAATGAAGTGATCATGATGATGACTCTAGGTTGGGTGATATCGAATTTGGGATGTCCAGTCCAATCTCATAGAAATTTTCCACTGACTGTTAGGGTAAATTGGGAAGTGTTTGCGGCAGATATTCTAAAAATTTAATATTTCACGGTTGTATGTTCTATTTGAAGGAAATTTTTTTATAAACTTTATCGTAGTTAGGATCGAACCATCGGTGTTTAGGAGAAAGCTTTATGATTCAGCAGCAATTCCATTGAGAGTTAGATTGTTTATAGCCGATTGGAATACTCTTCCGAGATACAATTGTCATGTCGGAAGATATGTTTATATAAATTTCAAGATAGATCGTATGACTTCCAACATCTAAAAATTCTCTTGTACTAGGAAAAAGGACTTAAGACGAGAGGGCTTCTCATTACTGTTTTCACACATCAAAGTTGAATAATTAGATTCATTAGATACTTAACTCTATATATACATGCAGTTCTCCCGGATCTTTAAGGATTTATTATACATAATTTTATAAATAAATAAAGAAAAGAATATAATTTTGTAAAAAAATAAATTAGAAATAAATTTCAGATTGGTTATAAAGAAAAGAAATTGAAAAATCATCAAGAATAGAAAATATTTATGATTGTTATAGAGAATAATTAAAAGAAAAATGATATGCAACGGGAAATTTGAAATATGAAATTCAACGGGAATGATTTGATACTCTAATTGCAGCGATCCTCGACGAGTTTACTGTGCTCCCCATAATATTGTTTGGTTCGAGACGAGCCAGATAGTAATCGGATGTATACATAAAAAATTCTACGTTATTTTCGTTAAATTTTATACTCTAAATTTCTGCTGCGTATCATTGCTTAATTAAAATTCCCAATGAGCTTTGTATATTTTTAAATTTAGAATATTTATTTCATATTTGCTGTTAAATTAAGTTTATAAAAGATGTAAAGAGTTTTATTTTAATAATTTTCAATTAATATAATTTTTAATTTAAGTTTTTTTATGTGAGATTTTTTTTATAGAGATTATTATTATTTTTTGCTTTATCAATTTGTTCTTAATTCTTGAGTGGTTCAATGTTCAATTTTTTGGTGATTTTTAAATTTTTAGGTTTTTTTGTCCATAATATTAGGATTTGGTTATTAATACTATATAATTCATTTTTAGGCGAATCATTGGTGAGAAGATTCATTATATTTTCTTTTGATTTTTCATAATCAACCAGTTAATAAAATTTTATAATTGAGTATATCATATTTCTTTAACTGCCATGATTGATCATTATTGCAAATACAAGGAGCCCAATAAGAAACAACTTTCCAAAAGTTGCAAAGCCATTCTACCAACCGTTTCCAACTAGAAATATGTATTTTATATGACCTTGGTTATAGGGGTGAACAAAATTTCAATTAAATAAATTAACCGATCGAATTGATCGGATTTAAAAGTTTGATTCAGTTAATTTAAAATTTTATTTTTTTTTTTGAAAAATATTAATTATATCGATTTAATCGGTTCTGTTTTGATTTTGAAAATCAAAATTCAATTAAACCTATTAAATTGATATTTTGAATCGAATTAAATTAAATCAGTACCGAATCAAATAGGAACTAAACCAAATCGAAATCAAATCAAACTGAAATCAAACTAAAATGATATTATGAGTTGAAACGAATCAAATCGAAACAAACCAAATCAATATTATGAGTTGAATCGAATCAAATTGGAATCAAACCAAATCAAATCGGAACTAAATCAAATCGAACTAAAAAAATTCGATTATTTCGGTAGAAAATTAAATTAACCGATATTTTATTGGTTCGGTTGATTTGATTTTTTGAAAAATTCGATTCGATTCGATCGGTTCAATATTAGATTAAATCAGTTCAGTCAATTTGATTTTAAATTAATCGATTCAATCAATTCGATTTAAACTATGCAGAACCGATTGCACAGGCCTACTTGGTTCTGGGAATTTACGTTAAAGATTCTAAGGCATTACGTACTAAGAAAATAATGCTCCCAAGTAATCGAGTTAACCGAGATATTTTTGTATGTTTAATAAAGTGTCTGACTCAGTTTGAAGCAATCATGAAATAATTGGTTCAATGTTTATCGTGATATAAGTTTATTTTGATAAGATGAATATTAAAACAGTTGTTTAAGTTGGACACAATTTTTTTTTTCTAAATAAATTTTAACTTTGATTAGTTTAGATGTTATCTAAACCTCAGTTCAAGCTTGTTAATTATTTGAAAATTTTATAATTTTAAATTTATTTGATTACTTGTGAAGCTTGATAATATAAGTTTTTTTATTTTAAAAGTTTATTTATTTATTATGTTTAATAAAAAATTTATTGATAACCATAGTTTATAAACTTTATTCGTGAACATTTTCATTTGCAATATTTATTCCACAAAACATGATAATGCTTATTCTAGATGCTTCTCATAGTCCGTAGGGAAATAAATTACGAGTGACTATTAGCCCTAAACAATGACCTATGTATGAGTGAGGATAAGAATCTGCCTACTAGTTAGGAATTGACCCTCACATCTCATAGTGGTATCATCCTATATACTAACCGATTATGTCTCGAGGAGACTTACAGATCTTATTCATGGTGACAAAAGATGATTCGCTCGCCCCAGTGCCACCGCCAACCCATTCCAAGGTCAATACGAAGAAGGTAAATCACAGGGGCTACTAGCCCAGATGCTGTGGTTAGTGCATAAGGAGTAGGCCTGTGCAAATAGTCGGTTAAACCGAACTAATCGACCGAACCGACCGAACTTAGAGTTCGGTTCGGTTAATTCGGAAGTTCAGTTTTTTTCGAAAATATCAATTATATCGGTTTAATCGGTTCGATTTTGGTTTTGAAAATCGAAATTTGGTTAAACCGATTAAACTGATTTTTTAAATTTAACCGAACCAAATTAGAATCGAACCAAATAAGAATTAAATCAAATTGAAATCAAACCAAACCGAAATCAAACTAAATTGATATAATGAGATGAAATGAATTAAATCGGAACAAATCAAATTGATATTATGAGTTGAACTAAACTAAATTAAAATCAAACCAAATTTAACCGGAACCAAATCAAATGGAACTAAAAATTTTAGTTATTTCGGTCGAAACTTGAATAAATCAATATTTTATCGGTTCGATTTTTTAAAAAGTTTAGTTCGGTTCGGTTGGTTCAAAAAATGTTCGATCGATTTTGAGTTAATTGATTCGGTTTGAACCGATTGCACAATACTAATGGGAAGGATGAGCATATTGACTTTGTCATGTTTTGACCCTTAGATATCTTAATAGTAATACCCAAATATTAACCATCAGTCCATCCGATAATGATTGTAATTTTTATAAGTGAACAGTACTAAGTGATCATATATGCATTTCAAACTTATTCATTTAATTTAATAAATTATTAAAATTTATTAATTTAATTAATTTTATATGTATCGAACAATATAAATAAATTTGTATTAAGTCGTCGAATAGCAAACTTATTAATATTGATTCAAGTACAACCCTATCCGAAAATTATTATGATTTATATTAAATAAAATAAATTGGCTTGGAGCTGTAGCTCAAAGCAAGTGCATAACCAGTACTTCTTTTATTCTTCCAAATCTGTAAGCACTACAACCTCACAATGTAATAGGATTCGATTTGACATCAAAATAGAATTCTGATATGCTTAACATTATACATAATTAGTGAGATTGATAACAATGCTCTCTCGATGCACCTTCCCATTAAGTGACATAGATGAGCATTGTCCTCAAGTTCTCACTTAATATCTTCTCTTGGAATCTTTAATAACGTTTATTTTATTTATCTTTACAAAAAATAATATAGTATCAATTTGGAATCAACACATTGATGAATCAAAACACATGAATCCGATTGCAATATTAAACACTAAGAGCAGATGTCTCGTCAATCTTGTACCTCATACTCTTCGTCAGAAGGATGATTACTAGACAAATAGTCCTTTACAGATTTCACGAACTAAATCCCTCACTATTTGGATGTTCTTCGCTGATGCAAAAATCAGTGCTTCTTTTGAACTTGGACACCACTTATAAAGAGGAAACCATAGGCTCTATTAATTACAACTTGCAGACATGTGTGTAGGATCGTGAAAGATGGGAGGGGGGAGGGGTGGTGAATCTTGTTCGTATTATTTTTTTTTCCCATAAAACTAAAGTTAAAGTAGCAGCAAAATAAAAACAATCACACAAGAAAAAGAATGCAAGTCTTTTTTTTTACTTAGTTTGTAGTCCAATGACTACTACTCCAAGGCCTGAGATCCTTGATCATCTCTGTCATGCCGCCGGAGGACCCGCATGCCCGATGGCAAACTGACAACATCTCCCTTCTATGACAGATAATCTAAAACCTTTGTACACCACCTACACAACCCCCAACATATCTACCTAACAAGGCTGGAAAATGTAACATATAAAGCAAAGAAACATGCATCACATCCTATCAACGCTACATCCCGTCACGACCATGACAAAATCCAAAACACCAAAAACACAGCAAGCACACGATGCACAGCACATACAAGTTCATGAAACATATATGGAAAGAAATACAACTAGCAACACAAAAAAATGAAACAAAGTACAAGTCGACTCAATGAGAGGGACTGGCTGTTGGTACCGGAAGCACCAGATCAAACCTGATTTTTATAATAGCAAAGGGTTTATAGTTAAGTCTGTGTTGTGATCTAACATATTTACTAAGTGTGCAGAAAAGTCCTAGTTTGTCTAGGCACGAAGTCTTGACCTGCAGGGTTGAGCACGAAGTCCTGGTCGAGGACTGGGCACGAAGTCCTAGCCGAGGGCTGGGCACCGAAGACCTGATTGAGGGTTGGGCACGAAGACCTAGTCGAGGACTGGGCACCGAAGACCTAATCCGGAAGATCGGGCAGAAGACTTAGCTGAGCGAGGACAACGAACAAAAGTAGGGATAGGTCGAGGAACGAACATCTCAAGATCCGGGAGCTTCGGAGGCCGAGCAAAAGTCCAACCAGTAGTGCCAGTTGGCAAAAGGTAACTTCTCCAGAGTAGAATAAATAAGGACGCGTTCCCTGGAAGAGTGAACAGTAAACATCGGTTTAACTTAGGATTTCATTTTGAAATCCAAAGTCAGGATTAAACATCTCCGACTATCGTATATGCATATACTTCAAATATTATTATTTACATTTGGACTAACCTGTTTTGCAACCTAAGGAGTTAAAGCAATAGTCTTGAGGGTGCCCCAGAAGACATGGGCGCCCAAGTATATAGGCGCCCTAGAGGTCTCGGGTGACCCAGTTGGTTTTGCTCACCATTGGCAAAGCTGAGTTATCGGCTGCTGATTGGACACGCCACGTCAGCACTCAGGCACCCCAGAGCACTCAGGCGCCCAAGAGTGGATAAATTTTGGCCGTCAGCGGATGATGACGCTGCCGAAGCGGCGACGTGGAGGTGGCCCTATTCGCACTCGGGCGCCTGAGTGCCAATATAAAAGGGGTTTCACCCCCTCAGTCTCAAACATCACTTCAAGCATTCAGAATCACTATAATCAAGTTTTCAGCTTTCCATGCTCAAGTTCGTTACGCCAAAACAATCCCAGATTGACGACACACTACTTCGACGACGAAATGCCCCATTCTTCTTTAAGCAAGTATTGTTGGTATAGATTTATATTTTTATTTGTACCTAAACTTTCATACTATGTAATCCATTTTGCGAATTATAGAATTGCTCAACGAAAATGGTCAAGGACCGTGAGCCTTGGAGCATGAGCTGTCACAGACTCCGAACCAAGTAAAAACAAAGCTTGTTAGTATTGTTGTTAATTGTTCTTTTTATTATTCCGCTGCGTTTACTCACGTTTAAAACCGAGAAATTTCATATCGATATTGACTCCCCTTCTATCAATCACTTCGATCCTACACTGGCTGATGGGCCTCACCAGTCTGGTGACTTCAAGTATCATATTTGAAACATAAAATAAGATAAACAGGAATGAGTCTGGGCAAACTCTGCAGGTATAGAGATAAAATATGCATAACTATAACAAGGATATGTTGAGGCAATCAACCCTTAAATGATTGGAAGATCATGGTTTTGATGTGTATGGGTGAATATGTTCAAAGTTAGAGTGTTATGTTGTATTTGATGTGTGTGATTGAGTTTGCAGGACTTGGAGAATCACACATGGTGGACATATCCGAGGGACGAGAGTCGAGGGAGGAGGACTCCAAGGGCAAATCGGGAAGTGGACTTCAAGGGCACACGTGAAGGGTGGCATGGAGGCAAGCCAAGGGAGGCTTGTGTGCGCATCTGAGGGACGAGAGCCAGAGGAAGATGACTTCAAGGGGCGAGCCAAGGAGTGAACCTGAAGGCATACGTGAAGGACTATGTGAAGACTGGCTAGGAGTGAGTGGGCAGTCGACTGTCAAAACTCACAGAAGGTTTTCAGCCTTCTACCAGTCGACTGCCCCAGGGGCAGTCGACTGGTATATCCCGAAAACTAGCCGTTGGCTAGCAATTAATGCTAGGCCAGTCGACTGCCCCAGGGGTAGTCGACTGGTGCGGGGCTGGACAGACTGCGAGTTTGTCTTGTTCTCTTATAAAAGGAGCACCTTTTTGCACGTGAGCGGTACAGTTCTGTACGACAACGAAGTGCTGCTCGTCTGAAAAGTGTTCTCTACTTCCTCTCTCTTATTCTAGTACATTCTGTAAAGAGGAAGATCACCACTGTAAAGGTTTCTCCACCTGAAGGAGATTTTTGATAGTGGAAGTGGTGTATGGCGCGAATCCTTGGATTAGTCACCCATCTGGGTGGATACCAAGTAAATGTTTGGTTGTTAGTATTGTTCATATTTTCTTTGCATATTATTGTTTCCGCTGCGCTAACAACTTTGTAGAGAAACGGCCGAAAACGTGTTATTCACCCCCGCTCTAACACGCCAAGCGATCCATCAGTTGGTATCAGAGCCGGTTCGTTTCGGAAGAACTCACCGTCAACCGGAGCAAGTATAATGGCTTTTCAAGAGGGATACTCCACTACATGACCACCCTTCTTCGACGGAATGACTTCGCGTACTGGAAATGTAGGATGCAATATTACCTTATGAATGATATTGAGAATTGGATTAGTATTGCAGATGGTTTCGAGGCACCTGTCGATGAAAGAGGAGAACCGACACCGATGAGATCCTGGTCGAAGGAGGTAATGAAGAGGGCGCAGTCCAATGCCAAGGCCACCACCACACTGCAGTGCGGGCTCTCAAAGGAGCAACTAAACAAGGTGGGGCTGTTCAAGAGCGCCAAGGAACTGTGGGACAAATTGGTGGAATTGAACGAGAGGTAAAACGAGTTCAGAAGAGCAAAGAAGGACTTGGTCGTGGCCCAACTCCAATCCCTCTCCATGTAACACCCCAAAATTTTCCCATATGAAATATTATGAATTCATGAAACATTATTATTATGAAATGTTATGATGGGCTTGGTTTAATGGGCTTCGATATGGATTAGTGCAAAATGTAATAAAAAGAAGATGTAGAAAGGAGGAAGCAAGGATTGAACCTTGAACCTCCTAGTTACACTAGTCATGTCATAACCAATGAACCAAGCCATGTTTCATGTTGAGAGAATAAGAAACATGCTTGTTAAAGCTAGGGAAGTGAAGAGACATGTCTCTTCATGAGAAAAGTATAAATAAGAGATGAAGAGGTTGGAATAACTTCCTCTCTTCTTCTTCCTCACTCTCCCCACTCCAAAACCGAAACCTAAGCCTCCCTTCTCCTTTTCAATTTTCGAAAAAACACAACCCTAGGGTTCTAACCCTAGGGAATTGGAAGGAAGAAGAATCATTCAAGGATTTTGCCCTCTACTAGGGCCAAGAGTGCTAGGGAAGTCTAACAAGGGAAATTCTCACCTCTCCTTCAACCAAGGGTACCCTAAGGAATAAGAGAAGGAGAAATTCAAGCGAAAGGATGTAAGTATCCCCTCGCCTGCAGTGTAATGGTTATTGTATGAGTTCTTCTCCTTGTAGTTTTCGAAAAATGGGGATTATTTCCCTTTAGTGAGTTTCGGCCACCCCCTTAGAGGAGGCCTTGGTTACTTCTTGTTACATGAGTAGACCCTTGGAGCTTAGGGTATATGTATATGTTGTTTCCTTCATGATGTTATGAACAAAATTTTAGGGTTTTGCCTTGTATAGGTTTCATCCAACCTCAAAGAGGAGGCCTTGGTTACTCCTTGTTGCATAGGAAGACCCCTTGGAATTTAGGGTACACTTATATGTTGTTTTCCCTACATGTTGTGATGACAAGAATTAGGGTTGAACCCCCTATAAAGTTTCGGCCAAATCATGAAGCAAAAAGGGTTTAGGGTTGTATGATTTCCTATGATGTATCCATGTTTAGTAGTGTAAACAAAGTGTTTGTGTAAATGTTTGTGTGAAACCTAAGTTCAAGAACCCTAGTTCCCCTACCCTTGACTTCCGGCCAACCCTAGAAAAATTAGGGTTTAGGGTACATGATTATCCTAGGATGTATTCTAGGCTTAATATGATGCATGATATGTATGTGAAGGTTAAACTACCCTACGAGACATGATTATGTTTAGTAAGATGATATGTATATGCATGTGATGTCTAAATGAAATGCTTGATTGGAAATCTTAAGGTTCCCTAGCATGTGATATTCGACCAAGGCATGAACATTAGGGATTGTGAAGGTTGATTACTCCATGATGTATGCTATGCTTAGTATGATACATGATGTATATATATGTGATGCTTGTATGGGATGTTTGATGTCAAAAATCTAAGCTACCCTACCTTTGATTTTCGGCCAAACCCTAGGTTTAGGGTTAGGAAGGGTTAAATTAAACCATGAAGCAGGTTATGATATGAATATGATTGATGTGACCAATTTTGTCATATATAAGTATGTTTAAGTGGTTGAAATATGATGTATGTATGAGCATGCTTTATAGCCCATGGGGCACCCTTTATGAATTGCATGTGATATGTATAATAAAATGCTTGAAAGGATACTCCACTAAGTTTGGGATCAAGAGCACCCTTATGTTGTGTGGTGTGTCCCTATGGGATCATGAGCACCCTTGAAGAGTGGTGTGTCCCTTAAGAGTGGATTTGGAGTACTCCTTAGCATATATGTAAAAGCATGATAAGTATTTTACTTTGGAAGTTGTGTACCCGACTCGGAAGGGGGTCGTTAAACAAATCCGGGGTGCATGTTAACGTAAGGTCATGGCTCCGGTAGGACGGAAGGGTCCTGCTCTAATGGGTTGGTGGCTCACTACCCCAATTCATTAGGGAACGCGCAATAGGTAACGCGCGATATGTGGTACACAACCGGGCCCAATATGATATGGATGTATTTTTAAGTAATACCTTTATGGAATTGTTTTGAAAACATTCATTGAAAACATTTATTATATGTGAAGGGTATGCTTAAGGTACTTTATACTGCATGCTTAGAAACTTGGATGTTTAGTATGCTTTGATGAACTCATGCTTATGATTTATTATGTGTACATGTTGTATGCTTGCGTATGGATTTTGCGAGTAGGACATGATCCTTACTAAGCATTTGTGCTTACTAGTTTATGTGTTGTCTTATGCTGCAGATAAGGGTAAGGAACACTTAAACTAAAGGAAGAGGCAGGAGGCTGAAGATGTGTGGGGTGGTGGCTCGGGAAAGAAAGATCTTTATATCTACATTACTATGTTTATGATGATGTTTTCTTCAACAATGAATGCTAGTGATTAGGTTTGATATTGCATGATAATGATTACACTTAGAATTCTCTTATACTTGATTTTGGTTGGTTATGTTGTGAGATTGAAATAATATGTGAACCTATCATGTTATAGAATAACTATTGATTAAAATATTTCCAATGATGTTCTAAGGATTCAAGCATGATATTGGATTGACATGCACTGACTAGCATGCTTAGCACTTAGTCCTTGCATTGTTGTTTGTTTTAATTTTATGCTAGAAGAAAGAAAATAATTATATGAATGAATGATTGTACGTAACCCCGCCCCGAGAGTAGATATAAGGGCGGGCGTTACACTCTATGAAGAGCAACGAGACTGTCAGCCAGCTACATGGAAGGGTGAAGGAAGTAATCAATGAGCTCCACGTGATTGGAGAAAAGATCGAGAACCGGGATATCGTCAGGTATGTTCTACAAGCCTTCCCGAGAACCACCTTGTGGGCATCCATGGTTGATGCTTACAAGGTATCAAGGGATTTGTCCATAGTTAAATTAGATGACTTATTCTATGAATTTGAACTACACGAGCAAGTTAACGTCTTGGCCAAAGAGAAGGGTATTGCCTTTATTGTAGAAAAGGAGAAGAAGAAGAGGAAGGAGAAGAAGAAGGTGGTCTACTCCTCCTCATCAGATTCAGAGGAATCCAGCGCCTCCATGGATAGCGACCAAGAGGCATTCATGGTAAGGAAGATGCGTAAAGCTTTCAGAAATTTCTCTAACAAATCATATGCTAGGAAAGGGTTCAAAGGCAAGGGTAAGGCCAAAGACATTATATGCTACAACTGCCACCAAGAGGGACATATGAAGAACAAGTGCCCTCAATTGAAGAGAAAAGATGACAAGAAGGGGAGAAGAAGAAAGGTGACAAGAAGAAGTCAAAGGGAAAGGAGAAGGGTGCCACCAACCTCAAGGCAACCAGGGATGATCCATCATCCTCAGAGGAAGAAGAAGAGCAAGTTTCCCATTTTGCTCTTATGGCACAGGATCACTCAGACTCATCAGATGATGAAAGAAGTTCAAGCAGTGATGAGAGTGACTCCTCCTCTTCATCATCCGAGTCAGAAGCTTCGGTAAGTGAGGTATACCACTTACCCTCTCTACATTAGTTAAGATTATTTCTAGCACTAACATGGACTTAGCTAAAGCTAGAAGTAAGATTAAGGAATTAAAAGATGAGATTGTCATGCTTGGAGTAGAATCTACCAAACTTAAGGAAGACTTACATTCTAGTTCTCTTACATCACATGCTTCATGTCTTGAAATTGAAAATAGGGAACTAAAGAAAAAGGTAGATGACCTCACAAAGACACTTAGAAAATTCCAAGTAAGATCTATCAACCTAGATATGATAATCAACAGTCAAAGGACCGTTTATAACAAGGCCGATTTGGGATATAGGCTAAAGACAAAGGAAGTGGCCTTTGTATCACTCACGGATATGATTGGTGCATCTAGGAGACTAGGGGCTAAGGGAAACACCAAGAGGGCATGGGTACCTAAAAGATTTTTAAATGATGCTTATGGATCAAAGATTTGGGTACCAAAAGAGTATGTTTTTCATGTTGTATAGGTAAAGGTGAAGGAGGCCTCAACTATGTGGATAGTAGATAGTGGATGCTCAAGACACATGACCGGGGATGTGAGTAAGTTCACTACCATTAGCTACTTAAGAGAAGGGACGACCTCCTTTGGAAATAGTGGAAAATTGAGGATTATTGGTAGGGGCACCATTGAGGTATCTCCCACGATTTCTATACATAAGGTACTCCTAATTAAAGATATGAAGTTTAACTTACTTAGTGTGAGTCAGTTATGTGATGCAGGTTTTAAAGTTAAATTTCATGCTAGGAAGTGCATAATTAAACATAATGAATCAAATAATGTCATATTAGAAGGGTTTAGAGAGGCCAATTTATATTATCTTGATCTTGCTTATGCTACTAACAATGTTGCTAAGTGTTTCATGTCTAAAGAAGAAGAAGGGTGATTGTGGCACCGGAGGTTTGGACATGCCAACATGAGAAGCATTGCAAGAGTGACTAAGGAAAAGTCGGTGAAGGGGCTACCAATGATCAAGTATGAGAAGACCAAATTGTGTGATGCATGTCAAGAAGGTAAGCAATCAAAATCATCACACAAAGGTAAAACCCTAACCACTACTACTTTACCGTTAGAGCTCTTGCATATAGATCTATTTGATTGCCATAGTACTCCCTCACTTGTAGGGAGTAAATATTGTCTAGTTATTATAGATGAGTTTTTTAGGTTTACTTCGGTCTTCTTCATGAAACATAAGGACGATACCCTAGAACTCGTCATAGGATTTAGTAAAAGGGTAGAAAACGAAAAACATCTCAAAATTAATCGAATTAGAAGTGACCATGGTGGGGAGTTCCAAAATTTAAATTTCACACAATTTTGTGTCGAAAATGGATACAAGCATGAATTTTCATGCCCAAGGACTCCTCAACAAAATGGGGTAGTTGAGAGGAGAAACCGAGCTCTACAAGAAGCTGCTAGGAATATGCTTAATGCATATTCCCTTCCTAGCTACTTTTGGGCCGAAGCGGTTAACACCGCTTGTTACATTCAAAACCGGGTGTTGGTACATAGGTTCCTAGGAAAAACACCCTTTGAATTATGGAATGGGAGAGTATCACAAGTCCATTACTTTAGGGTCTTTGGATGTAAAGTGTATATCTTAAATACCAAAGATGACCTAAGGAAATTTGAGTCAAAAGCCGATGAAGGAATTCTAGTTGGGTACTCATCCACCAGTAGGGGTTATAGAGTTTACAACAAGAGGACAAAAGTGATTGAGGAGTCATCAAATGTCAAGTTTGATGAAACAACAAATACCTACCCTAGAAAAGCCTCAATTGATAAGGATATAGAAGAGGTCCAACCCCTTGCCCAAAGAATCCAAAACCTACATTTGGAGGGCAATGATCTAGGGGGAGTAAGAAGTACTCTAGAGGAAGAGGAAGAAGTAGTAAATGAACCCACAACTTCTAGGCCCTTGAGACATCACCACGATCACCCTATTGACCAAATAGTGGGTGATGTAACTCAAGGAGTAAGGACTAGGTTCTATTTTAGGGATCAAACTAGTCAAATAGCTCTAATCTCTCAATTAGAACCCAAGTCCATTGATGAAGCATTAGGAGATGTTGATTGGGTCTTAGCCATGCAAGAAGAGCTAAATCAATTTGAGAGAAGTGAGGTTTGGGAGTTGGTTCCTAGGCCCAATGATTGCACCATTTTAACCACAAATGGGTCTTTAGGAACAAGCTAGATGACCAAGGTAAAATCACTAGGAACAAAGCTAGATTGGTAGCTAGGGGGTTTAACCAAGTTGAGGGATTAGATTATGACGAGACTTATACCCCCGTAGCTAGATTAGAATCTATTAGAATCCTACTAGCCTATGTCGCTCACATGGGTTTCACACTTCACCAAATGGATGTGAAGTCGGCATTCCTTAATGGGATCATTAAGGAAGAGGTTTATGTAGAACAACCCCTGGGTTTGAGGACCCTAATTATCCAAGACACGTTTACAAATTAAGAAAAACCTTATATGGATTGAAACAAGCTCCCCGGGCTTGGTATGAAAGGCTTTCTTCATTTCTAGTGTCTATTAGGAGAGGAACAATTTGTTGGTGCAGAAAGCACCCAAGTCGAACCTGAGTTTTGATAATGGAAAAAGGGTTCAAAAGTTAAGGTATAATGTTTATCTACCATGTTACTCAAGCGTGCAGGAAAAGTCCTAGCGAAGGAATGCTAGGCACCTGGCGAAGGAATGCCAGGATACAAGACCTAGCAAAGGACCGCTGGGCACCTAGCGAAGGGCTACTAGGAGACGAAGACCTATCGAAGGACTGCTAGGCACCAGGCGAAGGACAGCTTGGTACTGAAGCCCTAGCGAAGGACTGCTAGGCACCAGGCGAAGGACAACTTGGGATTGAAGACCTGGCGAAGGAATGCTAGGCACCGGGCGAAGGACAGCTTGGTATCCAAGACCTGGCCAAGGACCGCTAGGCAAAAGTCCAACCATAGGAGCCGGTTGACATCAGGTAAATTCTCCTGAGAGGAGTAGGTGAGGACGCGTTCCCCGTTGAGGGAACAGTAGGCGTCGGTTCGACTTAGGGCTCCATTTGGGAGGCCCAAAGTCAGAACCAAGACAGCTAAGGCTGTATAAAATTAATATAATATTGCTCTATATTGTTTTTGACTAACCCTGGATGCAGGACCGAAGGAACGAGTGTCTGCAGCTTAGAGAGCCTCAAAGGAGTGAGGCGGAAGCTAAGTAGGGCACCCGGAGTGTCCCGGGCGCCCCCAAGGTGAACACAAAACAAAGTAAAGCAAAATGAGCTTCGGCAGCTTATGGGCAGGGTGCCCCCATGCTCCCGGGCGCCCCGGATGGTCCGGGCGCCCCCAGTTGAAGCTAACGAAGCAGAACCCAGCGAAGCCAACGGATAAGAGGAGACCCGGTCAACCCGGGCGCCCCCAGCATTCCGGGCGCCCCCGTCAAAGCCTGATCCCGAGTTTTAAGGGATCAGAGCTGACCGAGAGGGAATCGGATCGGCTGACACGTGGGGGGGGGGGCGCCCCCGACGTTCCGGGCGCCCCTAGGGGCTATAAATAGGCCCTCGACCCCAAGACTTCCAACAATCAACTCTTCCAACGCATTCACGCTCTTCTGCTCCCGCACTCGGCTCCGGAAACCTCCCGACTCAAGATACAAGCGCCAACGACGTCCTCCTGCATCAAAAATCCAATCTACACAGGACGTCGGTAACGAAGAGCTTTCTTTAAAGTTTACATTACTATACTTGTAATTCAATCTTGTAAACTGGTTTTGCGAAAATATAGAATTGCCCGCAGAAAACGGTCAACGACCGTGGGCCTTGGAGTAGGAGCGACCGCGACTCCGAACCAAGTAAAAAACTTGGTGTTTGCGTGTTTGATTTAAATTTCCGCTGCGTAATTTCTCTAACTTATTATCCGAACGTTTTACGATATTCACCCCCCCTCTATCGTTTCTCTCGATCCAACAAGTGGTATCAGAGCGGGGAAGCTCAAATTTGGTGCAACCACCAATTTGAGAATTTTTCAGATTTTTTTTAAATTTTTTAAATCTTTTTCTTTTCTTTTCGAAATTTTTTTCGTTAGTCGAGGTTGGTGCAACACCCCTCGATAAATATTTCTTTCTTCATACCACACTACTAATCCAAGACCAAGTCTTGGGATATCTCTCTTTTTCTTAAGTTTCAGATAAATGGCCATGCAAGAAGGCTTCAGCACTGCAAGACCACCTCTCTTCAGTGGGGAGGACTTCTCCTGTTGGAAGAGTAGAATGGAGGTCCACTGAAAACTCAGGTGGACATGTGGATAATCATCCAGTCCGGACTGGAGATTCCGAAAAATGCTGAAGGAGTACCTCAAATCTACACAGAGTGGGACACCACTCTGAAAAGGAAAATTGAAGCGGATGCAAAGGCGACCCAAACCCTCCAATGCGGCTTAACAAAAGAAGAGCTGAACCGGGTGGGTCCTTTCAACAGTGCCAAGGAGCTGTGGGGAAACTGATCGAGCTGCACGAAGGAACATCAGACACTCGGATCAGCAAGAGAGATTTGCTCCTGAACAAGCTGTATACAATCAAAATGACCGACAACGAAACAGCAGCTCAGCTTCACGCCCGAATCCAGGAACTAATGAACGAACTGCACACCATCGGTCATAAGGTAGAAAATCGTGACCTAATAAGGTACGCTTTAAATGCTTTCCCAAGAAACACCTTGTGGGCATCTATGGTAGATGCATACAAGGTTTCAAGGGACCTCTCAAAAATTAAATTAGATGAATTGTTTTCTGAATTAGAATTACATGAGCAGACTAACTGCACCCTGGTCGAGAAAGGCATTGCCTTTATTGCAGGTAAATCTGAAAAGAAATCCAAGAAGAAACCACAACCAACACCTGAGTCTGAATCAGACTCAGACTCTGAAGATGAAGGAGATCGACCAAAGCTGGTCCGACTGGCAAGAAACTACTACAAGGAAAGCTAGCCGAAGAAAGGATGAACCAGCTGAACCCATAAATGAAAAGAGCAAGCCCAACGTAACCTGTTACGAGTGCAAGAAGAAGGGCCACTACAAGACCGAATGCCCTAACTTGAAGGAAGCAAAGAAGAAGAAAGCACTTCAAGCAACGTGGGACAAGTCCTCCTCCTCCGAAGAAGAAGAGGTCCCACAATCGAACCTACTCGCACTAACCGCCTCAGAAGAAGTCGAGACCGAGTTAGAATCAGAACAGGACGACGGCAGACTGACATTTTCAGAGGACGGCGAAATCAAGGTAAGTGGATTTACTAGAAGTCAATTAAATGAATTAATATCTTATCTTTCTCGAGATTTGGCGAAAGCTAAACTCCGAGTCGAATCCCTCTGATAGGAAGTAAAACTCCTGAAAGAGGGAGTTGACTCTAAACCCTTAACTGAGAATGTTCAAGAAGGAACCTCTAATCAAGTTGAAAAACTTGAGAAAGAGAATTCCTCCCTGAAAACTCAGGTTAAGGATCTTAGATTAGCTTTAGAACGATTCACTTCTGGTTCCAAGGGTCTTGACATGATTCTTGGAAAACAGAAATCCATTCTAAATCGATCCGGACTAGGCTATAGAACCAAATCTAGACAAAGATCCTATTTTGCTGTACTGAATCAGTCCAGAAATAAAGTTCAGGCATGAGTACCTAAACTGTACCTGGACAAACTAACTAGATCAAATCAGTATTGGATCCCCAAGGATAAGATTCACATCTTGCCCAACCATTACCGTGGCTTTAGTCCAGGGGGAGCCAAATTAAAAACTATATTTATTGTTAGATAGAATTTAATTCTTGATTGCAAATTGCTTGGTTGATTGTTTATTTAATTTCTGCAATTTACCATGCTTAGACTTAGGAATGGTTAGTGTAAGGACTGAACAAACTTAACTGAAATTTGAACAACATAGTATTGGGTGGCGGTGAGATGATAGTACGTTAGGGAAACCAATTCTAATAAGGTCAAGTATTCTCTACTTGGTCTCTTTAGACTGGTGAAACTAGCCGAAGCTACCGATCCAAGACCTAAACTAGTTAGACCAGAATTTTTCAAAGATTAATTTTGAAAATAAAATTTCATTAAAAGGCTTTGTCAAGGAAAGGGTTGATGATCCAATAAGGCTACGGCCAAAGAAGGCCTAGTGCCTCGCCAAGACCTGGAAGCCAATTTTTGAAATTCAAATTCAAATTATTTTTTTTGTCAAATTGGAATCTAACACAAATTTTCAGTTAGTTGTAGATTTAAACATTTTCCTTAAAAATAAATTCAATTGTTTTCAAAATTAATTTAAGTTTTTCAAAATAAATCATAATTTTTCAAAATAACTTTACTTATCAAAACTTGTCTCACAAAACCTATAAGGCTAACGTGATTGAAAACTCTAGATTTGGGTGAGACAGACTAGGCAGTGAAAATCAATTTAAGCTATTCCTGACTCTAATTGGATCCAAATCAACAAAACTCTTTATGTGTAGGAACATAAAGATTTGGACCAATGGATGTTGGATAGCGGTTGCTCCAGACACATGACTGGAGATAAATTGAAATTCACCAAACTCAAGTTCAAGAACCTAGGCTCAGTGGCATTTGGCAACAATGCTACACTCAAGGTAATTGGGTCAGGCAATATTGAACTTAAATCTGACTTTGTGATTAAGAAAGTTCTTTTGGTTGAAAACTTCAATTTTAACTTGCTTAGCATAAGTCAGTTATGTGATTCTGGTTATATAGTCACCTTTAACAATTCTAACTGCCTGATTAGAAACGTACAAGACTCAGAAATTATGCTTAAGGGCACTAGGAAAAATAATATTTACACTATAAACCTTCCCCTTGTACCTAAATGCATGTTAACTCAGTTAGAACAATCAAACCTCTGGCATAGGAGACTAGGTCACACCAACCTAAGAATTATTTCAAAAATCACCCAAGTTGGCCTAATTAAAGATATTCCCAAAATTAAAAACCATGAAAACTTAATATGTGAATCATGCAATCAAGGTAAACAAACCAGATCTAATCACAAACTAATTCAATCTGATCTAACTCAAACCACTCTTGAGCTCCTGCACCTTGACCTATTTGATTCATACGGAGCCAAGTCACTAAGCGGAAACCGGTACTGCTTAGTAATAGTTGATGATTACTCAAGGTTTAC
Source organism: Boesenbergia rotunda (assembly GCA_024364735.1). Taxonomy (NCBI): domain Eukaryota; kingdom Viridiplantae; phylum Streptophyta; class Magnoliopsida; order Zingiberales; family Zingiberaceae; genus Boesenbergia; species Boesenbergia rotunda. The sequence continues at coordinate 170,374 of JAGFNQ010001162.1, read as the reverse complement.
TTGGTTTAGGTTTCTAAAGACCAAAGATGAAACCCTAAACCTATTTAATGAATTCTGCAAGTTAATTGAAAATCAAAATGATACTAAAATCAAAAGACTTAGGAGTGACCACGGGGGAGAATTCGAAAATCAACGGTTCGAGGAATTCTGTAAGGTAAATGGATATTTACATGAATTTTCATGTCCTAGAACCCCCCAACAGAATGGGATAGTCGAAAGAAAAAATAGAACTCTACAAGAAGCCGCTAGGGCTATGCTCAATGAATTTAACTTAGCCAACCAATATTGGGCAGAAGCAATTAGTACGGCTTGCTACATCCAAAATAGGGTCCTGATTAACAAGCGACACAACAAATCACCCTATGAACTATATTACCATAGACTTCCAAATCTACACTACCTAAGGGTCTTTGGATGTAAAGTCCATATCCTAAACACCAAAGACTACTTAGGAAAATTTCAGTCCAAGTCAACCCTAGGCATCTTCCTAGGATATTCAACAACAAGTAGAGCCTATAGGGTTTACAACAACCAAACCAAGAAAATTGAAGAAACAACCAACCTAATATTTGATGAAGAAATTAACTCAAATCCAAATCTAACTTCATCAAACACTTATCAAGAAGATAATCAACAAATTGGTGAATCCCTAATTGAACCCATAAACGAACTAACTATTGAACCAACTAGTGAGTCAAATGAACCAAGTGTCGAACCAATAATTGAACCAGCTCAAAGAGTTGAATCAAATAGTGAACCAAACCGACCATCCGGACCTGAGGCTGAACCAAGTTCTAGAAAAACTAAGAAACCGAGACTCAGTCACCCATCTGATCAAATTGTGGGTGATCCAACTCTAGGAGTCAGGATTAGATCCTCCTATAGAAACCTTAGTCAAATAGCAATGATTTCAAAAATAGAACCTAAGACTATAGATGAAGCCCTACCTGATCCTGATTGGATCATAGCTATGCAAGAAGAATTAGCCCAATTTGAGAGGAACCAAGTCTGGGAACTAGTGCCTAAACCTGAAGGCAAATCCATCATTGACACTAAGTGGGTTTTTAGGAATAAGCTAAATAATCAAGGAGAAATAGTCAGAAATAAAGCCTGCTTAGTAGCGAAGAGATTCAGCCAAGTAGAAAGATTAGATTACGACGAAACATATGCCCCAGTAGCTAGACATGAGTCCATTAGGATGTTACTAGCCTTTGCATCCCATAAAGGATTTAAACTATACCAAATGGATGTAAAGTCAGCCTTTCTAAATGGATTTATTAAAGAAGTTTATGTAGGACAATGACAGATTCCATTTTATTGATCATTTGAGTGGCTTAAATCCCTGTTTGATCTATGTTTTTATTGCCAAAATTGTGAAATTGCCTAGGTTTTAGAACTTATTCATATTTTGGACTTAAATGCAAAATTACACATATTTGAGTTAATTGGCCACTAAATTCTTGATTTATTTTTGTAGGCATCAAAGGTTCCTGGACCTAGAGCATATTGGGTCAAACGTGAGTCGAAAGTGAACCGGATCGAATTATCAAGCCTACGATTAATCCGAGCCGTCCGATTCAAGAGCGGCTAGATCTGAGCTATCCGGGACGATCTGAAGCAATCCGAGCAAGGGTTAGGGTTGATCAAGCTCTATGATCAAGATCTGAAGGTTTCATCCCAATCAGAGCTAAATCAACCGTTGGATCAAGCAAGGAGGGCTCTAGAGCGTCTAATCACAGATAGAGTTGATCTGGACCATCTGTTGCATATCTGGAGGATCCGAGCTACCACAAGGCAGATCCTGAACCTAGATCATCATCATCAAAGTTTGGCTTAAATCGGACCAAGATCAGCCGTTGGATTGAAGTGGATCAATCTGGACCGTTCAAAGCTAAATACTTAAGGAAATCTTCTGCGCAGAAAACCTTCGTCGCGTCTTCGCCGCAGCCACCTTCTTCATCGAGTTCTTCACTTTTCTTTGCGTTTTCTTCAATCCGTGGGCGCGACCACTCGTTTTTCCTTACTGAATTCATGTGCTAGATCATTGGGGAGTTCATCAGTCTTGTTTCCGGATCGACATTGCCCAAGAACAGAGTTTGTGAGAGGTTTCTACAGCTCTGTCAAATTGGTACCTTCGAATCAGCTGTGCTTCAATACCTTCCACCCGAGCTATCCAGAGGGGTTCCCTGAGTAGCTTGGACCATCATCCACCCACCCACGCACGCAGACACAGCTGCAATGAAGAAATCGTATGGAAAATTCAGAAATGGGCAACTTGAGCTGTAATCAATCGCGGATGAAGATTTCCCCATGATTTGCTGAGCTTGCGGGTCCGAGGCTCTCCCTTGCTTGACAACCAAGGAGTATCTGAGCTCTGGAAGAAATCGAGGAGTAGTTTAGATGATAACTTTTCATTGTTTAGCTGTAATTTCTTACTCTGTCGAATTCTGTTTTGTTTTCTGAAATTTTCAGTTTTCAGCTGTCTAGTTTGTAAGTTCTGAATTGTTTAGCTTAATTAGGAGTTTAAACTTCGAGTTCAGTAAGTTAGGAACTTGTTTGGTGATTAATAGAGTTAAATTTCAGTTCACTTTAGTTTTAATTGTTGCGTGCCAAATACATTGTGGCGTGACAAGCTAGATTTCTGCATTTCAGTGATTTCACTTCCATTTCCTTAGTTCCTGTCAAGTGATTGCTAGTTTCAGTTACATTGCATCTAGATTAGTTAGTCGAATTCATTTTGCATTAGCTAGTTTAGCCTTTGATCCATTGCGGAAAAATTTCCATAGCTAATCTTTAACTCTGCAATTTAAATTCCTGCTAAGTAAGTTTCTGCATTTGGTTTTCTTGAATTGCTGTTTTCGGGTCTCAAATTCCTTTCCATAGATTTGCTTAGTTCTTTCCTTATAGCCCTGTTTTTCAATTGAAACATGCAGCTTAAACCCTTGAGCTGAAAATTTGCTTATTTCTTGATTTAGAGCTAGTTTTTGGCACAAAGGACTTCTTCCTTTCGTGCCACTTACCTTAGCCCTTCTTGCATCCGAATTTAGCTTGTTTCTATAGCATATGATTGTGTTTGAATTCAATAAACTTGCACTCACTCATATCCGAATTTGGTTGGCAGTGGTTAGGTTCCAAAAATACTTTAGCTAGTTAAGTTGCAATGGCTTGGTTGAGTCTTAATTTCGCATGTTAGAAATTATGTTAGGTTTGTTCATTTTCGAAAACTCCCATCACTGCTTTTACCTCTTTTCTCAGCATTCCTTTTGTTTTGTAGAAATCAGAAGTTAGTTTCCAAGAAAAATTTTGCAAGTGCTTGAGTAAGCTTCCATTAGGTTAAGTACTAAGTGTCATTTCTTTGCTTAGCTCCTTTGTTCACTTTTCTTTATTTTCATTTCATTCTCATTCTCAATTGCAATTTCAATTTCGATTGTATCCCAAAACTAAAATCCAATTACTTAATTGAAACCCCAAAAACGACACATAACCACTAGTTTGAATCAAATTATATCAACTAGCCCTGAGAAAAATACGACCTGTGGCCCCTATATTACATTTTCATATTTCTGATTGTAAAAGGGTTTCCAGTATCATTTATAAATTCTAAATTTGAGGCCCACATTCGTGACACATAGTTTGGGCTCGTCAAATTTTTGGCGCCGTTGCCGGGGACCTGTTAGTTGATTTGTTTGATTTTAGCTTGTGCACTTACTTCATATCATTCTTGACTTACTTTTGTGCTTATTGTAATATCTTTTGATTTGATTTTATTTGTTTTATCTTTTTATCCACTTTTACTGCGATTTGTTTGATTTTATGACCAGGTCTCTAGGTGCTGAATTAGAAGATTTCGATCCTGAGATTGAGAGGACCTTCAGAGTCAGGAGGAGCCAGGCCATTCTTTCTGAGACTACAAATATCCCTCCACTTCAGACTATCAGCACTCACTCAGGCATTGACATGGCAGACCACCAGAGAACCATGAAGGAGCTTGCAGCACCTGACGCTGCATTTCAGTACTCCAGCATAGCATATCCAGAGCTAGGGGGAGTTTTGAGCTCAAATCGGGACTCATCAATTTGTTGCCAAAGTTTCAGGGTTTATCTGGGGAGGATCCAAACAGACACTTGCACGAGTTCCATGTGGTGTGCTCTACTATGAAGCCTCAGGGCGTTTCTGAAGAAGACATTAAGTTAAGAGCATTTCCTTTTACTTTGACTGGGGCTGCTAAGGATTGGTTGTATTATTTGCCCACTGGACATGTTGCTAGTTGGATTGAAATGAAGAGAGCATTTTTAGAGAAGTTTTTTCCAGCATCAAGGACCGCCATTATCAGAAAAAGTATTTGTGACATTCAACAAGTGGTTGGAGAGTCCCTTTATGATTACTGGGAGAGGTTCAAGAAGTTATGCTCTAGCTGTCCTCAACACCAAATTAGTGAGCAACTTCTTGTGCAATATTTTTATGAAGGTTTATTACCTATGGATAGGAGCATGATTGATGCAGCGGCAGGGGGAGCCTTAGTAAATAAAACTCCGGAGCAAGCTAGAGTACTCATTTCTAACATGGCGGAGAATACTCAACAATTTGGGAGTAGAGCACTCACTACAAGAGGGGTTCATGAAGCTCAAGTGTCGCCTAATGAACAAAAAGAAAGCAAGAGCTCCTTGTTGGAGAACCAATTGACGGAGTTGGCATCTTTAGTGAAGCAAATGGCAGTGAACAATGTGAACCAAGCCTCAAATTTAACAACAACTTCATTTCCAAATCAAGATACAAGAGTATGTAGCATTTGTTCAAGCCAAGAACACAATTCGGACCATTGTCCAAATCTCCAACAAGATGAATCGGTTGCGGCCTTGGCTAGAGCTCCATTCCAACGAAGAAATGACCCCTACTCATCTACCTACAATCCGGGTTGGAGGGACCACCCAAATTTGAAGTATGGTAACTCTTTTTACCAACAACCGCCTTCCAATCATCAAATTCAGCAAAATCATCCCTCATTTCAGAGTTCACAGCAGCCACAGCATGGTTTCCAGCCACAAAATCAACATTTTCAGCAACCACAGCAACCTACACAGAATTTTCAGCAGTCGTCTCAACCATTCCAGCATCAATTTCAGCCTTCCCAGCAGTTTCAGGACACATTCCAGCAACAATACCAACCTGTGCAACAATTCCAGCAATTTCAGCAACCTACACATCAATTTCAGCAAAGTTCACAGAATTTCCAGCAGGGTTTTCAACCTTTTCAGAATCAATTCCAACACTCACAGCAGGGTTTTCAAAACTTTCAGCAGCCATTTCAGACATTTCAGAGCCAAGATCAGCAAAATCAGCCTCAAATGCAGAATTTCCAGCAAGGTTTTCACAATTTTCAGCAGCCATCATCCACCTATTCAGCCCCACACAAGTCATATGCGAACTATGGGAGTTCTAGTGGTTCAAATCCGCAACAACAACAACAAAAGATAGAGGAGCTAACGCAACAAATGCTACAACAACAACAACACCAACAAAGGACGGATACCACTTTGCAAAACCTTGAGAGAACAATTGGACAACTAGCAAGTGGGATAAACCAAATGCAAGCTCAAGGGTCAAGCCAATTACCCTCACAAACAACTCCAAATCCTAAGGGAAATGTGAGCGCAATAACTCTTAGAAGTGGGAAAGTTACAACATCTCCGAAGAGTCCAAGAGCAGAATTTTCAGGAGACCGGACAGCAACTCAAATTCCAGCCCAAAACAACACTGAAATGAGTTCAAATTCGGTTGATTCCACCCCTAGCCCGTTCCCAACTCAATCCTCAAGCAACCCTCCAAATTTGATGGCAAACAGAGAAGAAAACAGTGCCGAGACGAATGGGACAGCAGCTGCTACGCATGGGACAGCAGGGCAGAATTCAGTTTCTCCATTTTCGGCCAAAGTTGATGATTTTAGGGTTCCTTTACCTTTTCCACAGCAGAGAACACATGCCAAAAAGCAAGTGGAAGAAGAGAAGGCCAAAGAATTTCAAGAACTTGAGAATCTTTTTAGCAAAGTGCAGGTGAATGTGCCATTGCTTACCATGATCAAGCAAATTCCTAAATACGCTAAGTTTCTCAAAGATTTGTGCATTCACAAGAAGAGGTTGAAGGGGAATGAGTTAGTCAACATGGGCAAAAATGTTTCAGCACTGTTTCAGCAAATTCCTCAGAAATGCGAAGACCCAGGAGTTTTTACAGTACCTTGTGAGATTGGAAGCAATTTATTTCAGGATGCCATGTTAGATTTGGGTGCTTCCATCAATGTGATGCCTAGGTCAGTTTTTCAGATGTTGGGCATAGGGCCTTTACAGCCTACAGGAGTAGTGATTCAGCTGGCTGACAGAAGCCAGACTCACCCAGCCGGAATGATTGAGGACGTGCTTGTTAAGGTGAAAGAGTTGATCTTCCCAGCTGATTTTTACATATTGGACATGGAGGGAGATTTCCTTGCACATAGATCTCCACTCATCCTTGGGAGACCATTTTTGAAGACCGCCAGAACGAAGATTGATGTACATGCAGGGACACTTTCCATGGAGATAGGAGATACAGTAGTCCAGTTCAGTCTTCTTGACGCTATGAAGCACCCTAGGGAGGATCACTCTGTTTTGTGTATTGATGTAGCTGAGGAGCTGGTTGGTGTAGATGCCCTTGCTGATCGGATTTTCTCTGATGTTCATGATTGTGACCTGAGTTCTATAGATGCAGGAGATGATATGTCTGCAGGAGGAGCTGAGTTTGGATCCGTTTCTGGACCTCTTACAGTTGAGGGAGATTTCATGAGTGTAGGGGATTGCACTAAGCCCCAGGGATCACTCTTGATGGTTGATGTGTCAGGAGAGTCAGAGGGTAGGTATGTAAGTGTAGGGGATTGCACTGAGCCCCAGGGATCACCCATATCTACTGAGCAGTCAGAGCCTGAGTTGAAGCCTTTGCCAGCACACTTGAAGTATGCTTATTTGGGAGAAGATCAGCAACTACCTGTCATCATTGCCCAGAATTTAGAGCCAGAGCAAGAGGAAAAATTATTACAAGTTCTGAGGCAGCACAGAAAAGCTATAGGGTGGACACTTGCTGATATTTCTGGGATCAGTCCTGCTATATGCATGCATCGGATACACTTAGAAGAAAATATGAAGCCAGTGAGACAACCACAAAGAAGACTCAACCCTTTGATTCTTGATGTAGTAAAGAAAGAGGTGACTAGACTTTTACAGGCAGGCATCATTTACCCTATTTCTGATAGCAGATGGGTGAGTCCTATTCATGTGGTTCCCAAGAAATCAGGAGTTACAGTGGTGGCAAATGAAGACAACGAGTTGGTGCCCACAAGAGTTAAGAATGCATGGAGAGTTTGTGTGGATTATAGGAAGCTGAACCAAGCCACGAGGAAGGATCACTATCCCTTGCCCTTTATTGATCAGATGTTAGAGAGATTGGCGGGGAAGTCACACTATTGCTTTTTAGATGGATACACAGGATATTTTCAGATTTGCATAGATCCGGAAGATCAAGAGAAGACCACCTTCACTTGTCCTTTCGGTACATTTGCTTACAGACGGATGCCATTCGGACTTTGCAACGCTCCAGGGACCTTCCAGCGGTGTATGGTAAGCATTTTTGGTGAGTTGTTAGAACACTGCATGGAAGTATTCATGGATGATTTTTCTGTTTTTGGTACATCCTTTGATTCATGCTTAGAAAATTTATCTAGGGTTTTGCATAGATGCATCGAGACTGATCTGGTTCTTAATTTTGAAAAGTGTCATTTTATGGTTGAGCATGGCATTGTTTTAGGTCACATAGTCTCTAGGAGAGGTATAGAGGTAGATCCTGCAAAAACAAGTGCTATATCTTCTTTATCTTACCCCGTATGCGTACGGGATGTTCGATCTTTTCTTGGACATGCAGGTTTCTACAGGAGATTTATTAGAGACTTCAGTAGAGTTGCTCTCCCATTGTCTCGATTATTGCAGAAGGATGTGGATTTTTATTTTGATGCAAAATGCAAGGAGGCTTTTCAGAGGTTGAAGGAGGCTCTTATCACTGCACCTATCATCAGATCACCAGACTGGAGCTTACCTTTTGAGTTGATGTGTGATGCCTCGAACCATGCAGTAGGAGCTGTACTTGCACAGAGATTAGATGGAGCACCATATGTTATTTCTTATGCCTCAAAGACCTTGGATTCAGCCCAAGCCAATTACACCACCACAGAAAAGGAGCTTCTCTCCATTGTTTTTGCTTTAGATAAATTCAGATCATATTTATTGTGTTCTCATGTTGTTGTGTTTTCTGATCATGCAGCGCTGAAGTACCTTCTGAAGAAGCCAGATGCGAAGCCAAGGCTTATTAGATGGATGCTACTACTACAGGAGTTTGACTTGGAGATACGGGACAGGAGTGGCAAGGAAAATTTAGTAGCAGACCACTTGAGCAGATTGGAGGGAGATGGGGATCCCACAGCCATAGATGATGATTTCAGAGATGAGCAGCTTTTACAGCTGCATGGTGAGTCACCTTGGTATGCAGACTTAGTGAATTTTCTTGTAGCTCATGTTTTTCCTACACACTTTTCGAAAGCTCAAAAGGATAAGTTTAAAAGTGATGCAAAATATTATGTGTGGGATGATCCTTACTTGTGGAAATTTTGTAGTGATCAAATCATTAGGAGATGTGTACCAAATCATGAGTTTCATTCTGTACTCACTTTTTGCCATTCTTCAGCATGTGGTGGGCATTTTGGACCACAAAGAACTGCTAGAAAAATTTTAGAATGTGGATTGTACTGGCCCACCCTGTTTAGAGATTCATATCGGTTTTGTACATGTTGTGATAGATGTCAAAGAACAGGAAACATAAGTGCTAGAAATGAAATGCCTCAACAAGCTATTTTATTTTGTGAGATATTTGATGTGTGGGGTATAGATTTTATGGGACCATTTCCTGCTTCTTTTGGATTCTTGTACATTCTTTTAGCTGTTGATTATGTTTCAAAATGGGTGGAGGCCATTCCCACCAGGACTGATGATTCATCTGTGGTTGTTAGTTTTGTCAGGTCAAACATTTTTTGCAGGTTTGGAATTCCAAGAGCTATCATAAGTGACCAAGGATCCCATTTTTGCAATAAGCACATGAAGGCTCTTCTTAATAAGTACGGGGTATTACATAAGGTTTCTACTGCTTATCACCCCCAAACAAATGGACAAGCCGAGGTGTCGAATAGAGAAGTCAAATCAATTTTGGAAAAGACCGTGGGACCTCATAGGAAGGATTGGAGTAAAAGGCTTGAAGATGCATTATGGGCATATCGCACTGCTTACAAAACACCCATTGGAATGTCACCTTATAGACTTGTGTATGGGAAATCATGTCACTTACCTGTGGAGGTTGAGCATAAGGCGTATTGGGCGGTTAAAGCTTGCAATTTTGATGCTACTAAGGTGGGAGAAGAAAGGAAGTTGCAACTTCAAGAGCTTGAAGAAATCCGGTTGGAAGCATTTGAGAATTCAAGGATCTACAAGGAGAAGACTAAGAAATTTCATGACAAGCACATTGTGGACAAAGAATTTCAAATTGGTGACAAAGTGCTATTATACAAGTCAAGATTGAAATTGATAAGAGGTAAGTTGAGATCAAGGTGGGAAGGTCCATTCATTATAACTAATATTTTTCCCGATGGAGTTTTTGAAATTAGGGACGAAGCTAATGGATTGGTGTGGAAAGTTAATGTCCATCGGCTCAAGAGGTATCTTGAAGAACTAAAGGAGCTAGAGGTGGAGGATGTGTACGTTGAGGACGCTATCTACCCAACTTGAAAGGGGAGTTCACTAAATTTTGCATTCATTTTTCTTTGTATATACCATTTCCTTACTTTTTGCAAGAATAACTTCAAGTTTGCGTGAGCAAGAAGTTTTCTCAAGTAGATACTTTTAAGTTCCAATAAAATTCTTCATTGTAAATACCATGTTCACTTAGTACATTTTCATGGTTCTAGGAAATAAATGCTTAAGATACATGACATGAATAAATAGAGTCATTGTAAATATCATTTCTTATGCTTTTAGCACTTTTCCTTACATGAGTAGAAATAAATGTATCCCTCTAGATTTTCTTCATGTCATGTTAGAGTCTTTTGAAAATAAATTAAATTTGGTTGTCAAGACTTAGAATTGAGTTCATGGATGAAATCTTGGATGCTTGAGTACGATTTTGGCTTTAGACTCTTAATTGAGGATTTGAGATGGATTATTTTTACCTAGTGAGATTAGCCTTATTTGTGACACACATGTTATTGAACTCTAGAACTTGCTTAGGTTCTTTTAAAACCATATTTCGTTGATTGGATCACATTTATGAAAACTAATCCTATTGTTTCCATTTTTCCATGATCATACTTGATACACACTCTTCTTGAATTGTCTTTCCTTATTCCTAATTCTAACCCCAAAAATTTTTCTATGAATTTGTTGCTTGGGATGTTTTCTTGATGTTATTTTGCCCGAGACGGACAAAGTTTTAAGTGTGGGGGAGTGATTAGTGATTTGGAAGCGATTTCATTTCCAAAAAAAAAAAAAACTTTCTGCAATTTCAAGGATTTGAACACAAGCTGAGATCAAGACATTCTGAACACAGTCTGAGTTAAAACTGAGAAAAATTGAGAAAAGGAAGAGAAAGTAAAAGCTGGAAATTCGAAACTACATTGCAATGGGGAGTTCACAGCAGCTGAGTTGAAGGACAAATCTTTGAATTCGGCTGAGAAGAGAAAAATAAACTGCAGAGAAGAAAAATGGCACGCAAGAAATGGATAAACCCTGAAGGACTCTTGTTGGAAGAGCAGTGGCCTAGGAGAGTATCAAAAGATGGAATCTAAATGCAAAGAATCTAAAGAAGAACAAATCAAATTTCTACCACAAGCACAGTTTAGCAACATATCAAACTAAAATCCTGATTTTGGAATTTAATGAGGCAATCTTCACTGAGAAATATTGGTATGCAAGCAAAAGAAAGGAAAAATCTGCTATTTGGAGCTGCCATTTCTTTATGCCAGTGTGATGATCAGTCCACTTGAAGCACTTGAGGAGGGAGTTGATCAGATTTGAAAGCTGGAAAATCTGAAGCATTAAGCCGAATTCTGAGCAATTCTAGAAGACTGCAAAGAGGCTGAAGAAATTCTGAATGACAGCAAGGGAAAGCTTGATATGGCTGTGCCGAGTGCTGGAATTTGGGAGCTAATGAAATCTGAGAAGAAGCTCAACTTGGAGCTGCTGAATTGGTGCCAGGACAGAAGAGAGAAAATCTGTGCAGATTTAATTATTGGAGTAGCTGGACTGATCGGAGCTGGAACTGAATTGAGGGCTGTAAACTCTGAAATTAAAGCTGAGTGAAGGATGAACAAAAACTGAGAAAAATCTGAGAAGAAGAAGCTAAAACTGAACTGCAATTGAAGCTGAAAAACAAGGAAAAACTGTGTGCCAAGATCTGAGTGGCACGCAACCACCAAATTGAAGCTGAAATCTGTGCCAAGGTTTTTAAATGGAGTGGAAATCCAATCTACTGATCTAGGAATGGAATGGAATGTTTTGCAGCTATGTTAACTTGAACCCAATTGCAGGAATTCGTTGCAAAGTGAATTCGAAGGAAGATGAAGCTTGAAACAAAACAGAATTATCTAAACCCTGCTAGAAGTTTATTGCATGCTAAATAAAAGCAGGAAGGGTTGAAAAGAAGCTGGAATTATCTAAACCAATGTGAGAAGCCGAAATCTGATACTTAAAATGGGTTGAGCAGCTGAAAATCTGATTAGCATTGCATAGAAAAATTTCTGCCGAGAGCTGGAATTTGATATCCTGCTGAAGTCAAGCTGAATGGAAGGCTGATGAAGTGAGGATTGCAGCCGAATTGAATCTGAATTGAAGCTGAGGTATATCTACTCTTGAGCTGCTGAAATGATACAAGCTGCTGTGCCAAGTTTAAATAAATACTGTGACAAATTCAGCACTATATCACAATGGACAGAAAAAAAAATAAATTAAATTACAGTGCTGGAATTTCATTTTCCATTAGATGCAAGCTTTTATTGATGCTAATTTGTTTACGAGATCAAAGAATTCAGAGCAGAAAAGGTTGTGCCGGAATTGAAAGGAAGTGGCAAGTTGAGTATCAAGAGATGGAATCCAAAAGTAAATAATTCAAAGAAGAACAAGATATTTCAGTAGCACTAGGTTGCAATGGATATCTCCTGCCGGTAGAACAAGTCTTGAAGAAGCTGAGAACCAGGAGGGAATTCTGATGCTGCCGACAGGACATAAGAAGCTGGAAAATCAGTAAAGTGCTATTGTATGAGCTGGTGCAGTGCAGAAATTGAAGTGCAGAGGAATCAAGTTAGCAAGCATGAAAATGTATCTGGAATTGTTAGGCACACTCACTGCTGATCGAGAAGGAAGATGTAGCTGCAGGAAAAATTTCTTTGGAGCAAAGTGGAAAGGAAAATGCAGTTTAGGCAAAAAGGGAATCCAATTTGCTAATTTTCGGATGTGTTGAAGTTAGTGGTAAGTGGAGCAATTATGTCAATTGATGTTTTAAGTTCTCTGATGCAACAATGATTCGAAATGCTCCATGAGAAGAATTCAGAGCAGAAAAGGAAAAACAAAAAGGGAAGAAAAATAGTTTGAGAAAATGAGAAGAAGGAAAGAAGAGAGAAACAAGACATATTGGCACACAAATTGGAAGTTTCGGCACATTGAACCAAGGAAGGTTTCTTCATCCAAATCCAAGGAAACTATTTAAGTTTGAAGTCACAACACTTTTGAGATCGTTAGGGGACTGTATGGAGAAGCAAGAAGCATCGAAAATATCCTCAAGCACTCAAGTCTTCCACTTTATCAGTTTTTCCATTTCTCTGAATTTTTATTCCATTCCTTATCATTTCCATGTCTTTGATTTGTTTTTGTAGATGTTGATCCTATTCATGATTAATGGTGGAGAGTAGATAATAAGCAAGCCTATGGTAGTGCAAGAAGCATGTGTGTTTGAGTGAGCTCCACTTCCATCATCAACTTAGAACTTAGGAGAGAGCCACTAACATTTTTTTTGAAAGGCTAGTGATTTAGATTCATCTCAATGACTCATGATGGATGACAAGGCTAAGTTGTTGATTTAAGGACAAGATAGTAATCCATAGAGCTTAGATTTATGAGAATTGGCAACCCTAGGTAATTTCTTTTCAATTGCTTCTAATTATGCTTAAGTAAATCTAGGGGATACATCTTTACTGTTTTCGCGAGACGCTCAAGCTCAAGTGTGGGGGAGTTGATAGATTCCATTTTATTGATCATTTGAGTTGCTTAAATCCCTGTTTGATCTATGTTTTTATTGCCAAAATTGTGAAATTGCCTAGGTTTTAGAACTTATTCATATTTTGGACTTAAATGCAAAATTACACATATTTGAGTTAATTGGCCACTAAATTCTTGATTTATTTTTGTAGGCATGAAAGGTTCCTGGACCTAGAGCATTTTGGGTCAAACTTGAGTCGGAAGGGGAACCGGATCGAATTATCAAGCCTACGATTAATCCGGGCCGTCCGATTCAAGAGCGGCTAGATCTGAGCCATCCGGGACGATCTGAAGCAATCCGAGCTAGGGTAAGGGTTGATCAAGCTCTATGATCAAGATCTGAAGGTTTCATCCCAATCAGAGCTCAATCGACCGTTGGATCAAGCTTGGAGGGCTCTAGAGCGTCCATTCAAAGATTAGGGTGATCTGGACCATCCGTTGCACATCTGGAGGATCCGAGCTACCACGAGGTAGATCCTGACATCAGATCACCATCATCAAAGTTTGGCTCAAATCAGAGCGAGATCGGCCGTTGGATTTCCTCAAATCGATCTGAGCCGTCCATTGGTTAATACTTAAGGAAAATGGCACAGAAGCTCTCCCCCGTCGCGTCTTCAGAGTTCTTCGCCGCAATTCCCGTTCTTCGTGTTCTTCCTTGATCCTTAGCTTGTTTCCTTCAATCCAAGGCGCGACCACTCGTTTTTCTTGCTGAATTCACATACTAGGTCATCGGGAAGTTCATCAGTCTTGTTTCCGGATCGAGATTGCCCAAGAACAGAGTTTGTGAGAGGTTTCTACAGCTCTGTCCAATTGACAACCTTCGGCTCGGCTGCGCTCAACCACATTCCACCAAAGCTATCCAGAGGGGTTCCCTGAGTAGCTTTGATCATCATCCACTCACCAATTCACGCAGACACAGCTGAGATGAAGGATTCGCATGGAAAATTCAGAAATGGGCAGTTCGGACTGTATTCAATCGCGGATGAAGCTTTCCCCATGATTTGCTGAGCTTGCGGGTCCGAGGCTCTCCCTTGCTTGACAACCAAGGAGTATCTGAGCTCTGGAAGGAATCGAGGAGTAGTTTAAGTAGTTTAATTTCTATTTTAGCTGTAGTTCTTGTGTTCTGTCGAATCTGCACTGTTCTATTCTGATTTCTATTTAGCTGCTGTAATTTCTGTTTAAATTATTTTTAGGCAGCAGTTAAGATTCAATTCAGTAAGTAAGGTAGTTAGTGAATGATTCTAGTGCACATAAGCTTTAGATTTCAGCTTAATTTTTGTCTAATTCCTGCGTGCCAATTGGAATGGTTGCGTGCCAAGTTTGTTGCTGCAGGTCTGAATTTTTGATCCATTGTCATTAGATTCTGTTAAGTAATTGCTAGATAAGTTTCCTTGTTCCTAGATTAGTTACTTGCAATCAGTTTGCATTAGCTAGCTCAGTTTTTAACCTATTGGGAAAAAGAAAATCTGTAGCTAGTCTTTTCCATTTTGCATCTTAAATTCAGCCTCTTTCATTTCTGAATTTTCTTTGTTTCTCTGGTTTTGATCTCAAATGTCGTCCCGTAGATTAGCTTAGTTCTCTCCTCACAGCCAGGTTTCTCAATTAAATCAAGTAGTATAGAGTTCTTAGTCAAAAAGATATCATTTTCGAGTTTTGAGTTAGTTTTTGGCACAAAGAGCAACCTCTTGCGTGCCAATAGATAAGAACCTTCTTACATCCGAAATTTAGCCTGTTTTGTAGTTTAAGATTGTGTTTGAAATTCATAAGTTAGTAATTCATCCAATTCTGAATTTTTGTTAGCATTAGTTAGTTTCAAAAACTTGTAGTTAGTTGAGTTAATATTGTTGTTTGTTTGATTTCCAACTTCCATGGTTAGACTTGTTTTAAGTCCAATCTGCCTACTGAAAACTCCTATCATTACCTCTACTTAATTGCTTAGCATTCTCTTGTTTTCGAAATCAGAGTTTAGTTCCAAAAATTTTGTAAGTGCTTGAGTAAGTTTCACTAGGTTGAGTTTTTGAGTGCCAATTCCTTGTTTAGTTCCATTGTTAATTTTCCTTGATTTCCATTTCATTTTCATTTTCAATTATAAACCAAAATCTATTTATTTGTTTGAAACCCAAAAACGACACATAACTACAAGCGCGAATCAAACAATGTCAACTAGCCCCGAGAAAAATACGACCTGTGGCCCCTATATTACATTTTCATACTTTTGATTGTAAAAGGGTTTTCAGCATTTCATATACATTTAAATTTGAGACCCACATTCGTGACAGTCCATTTGGGTCCGTCAAGATGCTTGCTTAAGATGTCAAAGTATAAGTCTCCATGACCAAGGTGACTTGAACACCGCAAGACAAAGGAACATCGCACTTAAGCTGCAGTAAGAACTTCATTGACATGTCTATATGTAGACTACCATATGAAGTTTTACAGCCAGTCACTCCAATAAACTAGTTCCCTTAACTAGCATTCATGTTTATCTCAGGATATCCTAATGTCACCAGCCAGTGAGAATCAGCTGATTAGAGAATAACCCATGCTAGTCTCAACAGAATTGATAGTGTCAGTATTTATCAATTCATTGACTAGGGACAATTTCAATACTTCACAATTGCACATGTAGAGATAATCACTAGTTGTGAATTCATCACAAATTCTCTCATGCTGTGAATTGTATTGTGGACATTCAGTAAATGAGTTTAAGATCTCAATCAAATACATAAACATATATACTCAAATAATGAATATTCATTTATTAAAATAAATGATTACAATCATAAGGCGATTGCCTTAGGACATTTTTCTCATATCACTAACAAACTCTCACTTGGCCTAATGTCAATCGCTACGGTATCCAATACCACAGGCTCTAACATGACCCTCAAACTTGCTTTGAGGCAAGGCCTTAGTTAAAGGATCCGCTAAATTCCTTTCAGTGGGAATTTTCTCAATTTGTATATCATTCCTACTTATAATCTCTCTGATCAGATGATAGCGGCGAAGCACATGTTTGGATCGCTGATGAGACCTTGGTTCCTTTGCTTGTGCAATAGCTCCATTGTTGTCACAGTAAACCGGTATTGCTTCATCAATGGTTGGAAACACACCAAGTTCTGAGACAAACTTCTTGATCCAGACTGCTTCCATTGTTGCTTCCAAAGCTGTAATGTATTTCGCTTCCATGGTAGAATCCGCTATGATGTCTTGCTTGGAACTCTTCCAACTTATTGCGCCTCCATTCAAAATAAATACGTATCCAGACTGAGATTTGGAGTCATCCTTATCTGTCTGGAGACTGGCATCTGTATACCCACGTATTACCATATCACCTTCTCTATATATTAGGAACACATCCTTAGTTCTTCATAAGTACTTGAGAATTGTCTTGACAGCCACCCAATGATCCATTCTGGATCAGACTGGTATCTTCTTGTGACGCCCAGAGCATACGATACATCGGGCCTAGTACATAACATAACATACATGATAGATCCTATTGCGGATGCATAAGGAATCTTATTCATGCAAATCCTCTCGTCTTCTGTGCGCGGACACATAGACTTCGAAAGGTTTATCCCATGCCTGATGGGAAGGTAACCTTTCTTGGATTCCGACATGTTAAACCTTTCTAGCACTCGGTCTATATATGTAGACTGCGAAAGACCAAGCAATCGTTTTGATCTATCTCTATAGATTCTAATCCCAAGGATATAGGTTGCTTCTCCCAGGTCTTTCATGGAGAAAGTTTTGGACAACCAAATTTTAACTGACTGTAAGACTGATATATCGTTACCTATAAGTAATATGTCATCGACATATAACACTAGGAATACGACTGCACTCCCACTAACCTTCTTATACACACAAGGTTCGCCAGGATTTTGTGAGAAATCAAACTCTTTGTTTGTCTCATCAAAATGGATGTTCCAGCTCCTGGATGCTTGCTTTAATCCATATATGGATCGTCGAAGCTTGCATACTTTGGTATTATTAACCGATGTGAAACCTTCAGGTTGTATCATGTATACATCCTCAAATAGGTTTCCATTAAGGAAAGCTGTTTTCACATCCATTTGCCATATCTCATAATCATAATGAGCTGCTATGGCCAGGAGCATCCGAATGGATTTAAGCATAGCTACTGGCGAATAAGTTTCGTCATAATCAATTCCTTGTTCTGACGATATCCTTTTGCCACTAATCTAGCCTTAAAGGTAACAACATTACCTTCTATGTCGGTTTTCTTCTTGAAAACCCACTTGCACCCTATGGGCTTAATCCCTTCAGGTGGGTTAACCAAGTCCCATACTTGATTTCGTACATGGAATCCATTTCCGACTTCATGGCTTCAAGCCATTTATCCCTTTCTGAATTTTTCAGAACATCTTCATAACTGATAGGTTCGTCATCGTTAATGAGTAACACGTCGTTCGATTCACTTATGAGAAATCCGTATCTCTCTGGAATATTGCGTGTCCTATCAGACCTACGAAGAAGTGGTGTTGTTGTAGGTTCAACTGATAGCTCATCATTATGAGTTATTGGTTGTGGGTCTAGACTAGGTGTCTCTGTAATGTCAATTGGAGTTTCTTGAACTTCTTCAAGTTCAATGCTACTCCCACTGTTTTCTTGTAAAAGAAATTCTTTTTCTAGAAATACAGCATGCCTTGAAACAAACACCTTTTGTTCCAAGGGATGATAGAATTGGTAACCTTTCGTTTCCTTAGGGTATCCAATAAATAGACATTTATCAGACTTAGCATCCAATTTGTCTGATATAGTCCGCTTTACATAAGCAGGACAACCCCATATCTTTAGGTGAGATAAATGAGGTTTCTTACTATTCTACGTCTCATATGGAGTAGTAGAGACTACCTTGGTCGGGACTCTGTTTAGCAAGTAAACAGCTGTCTTAAGCGCATAGCCCCAAAAGGATTTTGGAAGAGTTGCATGATTCATCATAGATCTAACCATGTCCATCAAGGTTCGGTTACGCCTCTCAGATACACCATTATGCTGTGGTGTATATGGCGGAGTCCATTGAGACAATATCCCATTGTCTCTAAGATAATCTTGAAACTCTTGACTTAAGTATTCACCACCCCGATCGGATCGAAGTATCTTAATACTTTTGCCAAGCTGTTTCTCTACTTCACTTCTGAACTCCTTGAATTTCTCAAAAGTTTCAGATTTGTGTTTCACTAAGAACACATACCCGAATCGTGAGTGATCATCGATAAAGGTAATGAAGTAGCTATAGCCTCCTTGTGCAAGAGTTGACATTGGTCCACATACATCAGTATGTATTAGACCAAGCAATTCTGCCACAGGTTTACCTTTTTCGGAAAAGGGTAATTTGGTCAACTTGCCTTTTAAGCATGATTCGCATGTATCAAATGAACCAGGTTCAAATGATTCTAGAATTCCACATCGATGTAATTTGGTCATGCGTTTCTTGATTACATGGCCAAGACGACAATGCCACGTATAGGAGTCTATTTGATTTTCTATTCGAGCACGTTTGTTGCTAACTTCGATATTGAAAACGTCACCGGATAAATCTAATGTGTAGATACCATTGCATAAAGTTCCAGTCCCATAAAGAACACCATTTAAAGTTATGTAACAACAATTGTTACTAAAAGTTAAATGATAACCCTTTTCATTCAAGCATGAAATAGATACAATATTCTTTATTAACGAAGGAACAAAATAACAATTATCCAATTCTAAGACAAGTCCAGTAGGGAGCTTTAGCAAATATGTTCCGATGGCAACAGCAGCAATCTTTGCTCCATTTCCAACTCGCAAATTTGCTTCTCCCTTGACGAGTCTTCTTCTATTCCTTAGCCCCTGTATGTCATTACATATATGTGAGCTACACCCAGTATCATGTACCCAGGTGTACGAGGAAATAGAGTGACATTCAATAACGAAGATACTTGAAGAGGATGGGGCATCGGATGCCTTCTTCTTCAAGGACTCAAGATAAACCTTGCAGTTTCTTCGCCAGTGGCCCTCCTTGCCGCAGTGATGGCAAGTGCCTTTTCAGTCTTTTTGGCCTTTTTCTTCCTTCCCTTATTTTGTTCTTTGGGCTTCCTCTTAGAACCTTTCTTTGAGGAACCAACTAACAGTACCGTCTTCTGATCCTGCTTTACAGAAGGCTCTATAGTCTTCAGCAGGTAAAGCAACTCAGGAATGGTAATCTCCAATTTGTTCATCCGATAGTTCATCACAAACTGTGAGTAACTCTTGGGCAAACAATGCAGAATTAAGTCAATACTTAGTTCGTGATCCATTGCAAATCCGAGTGTGCCTAGTCGCTCAATGTACCCCAACTTCTTCAACACAAACTGTGAAACAGAAGTGCCTTCCTGCATCTTAGAGGTGAAGAGGAGTCTGGAGACCTCAAACCTTTCGGATCTCGCCTGCTTGTCAAACAGCTCATGAAGATGGAAGACAATGGTATGAGCATCCATATGCTCATGCTGCTTTTGTAGCTCAGGTACCATAGCGGCCAGCATGATGGAACTCGCAAGTTCAGAATCGGCCACATGTTTCTGATAGGCCACTAACTGGTCTGGAGTTGCATCTTTAGGAGGATGGTTGGGAAGTTGTTCTTCAAGGACATAAGCAAGCTTTTCTGCCTTGAGGACTATCCTCAGGTTTCGAAGCCAGTCCATGAAGTTTGGCCCAGTCAGCTTATTGGTGTCCAAAATGGAACGCAAATTCAGAGAAGACATGATCAGGTGATTATCCTAGAAATACAAATTGAGGTTATGTGATGAGAATGATAAAGAATGCATCAATATACATTAATTAAATCCTATTTATTTTTCGAATTGAATAACCCTTTTTATCAATTCGGGAGATCGTAGGAACATCTCCAAATATGTTGATATCCAACCATAGATAAAAACAACCATGGCTAGAGTCCATCAAGTTATTTTTAGCTATGAAGGTAGGTAATTATACCGATTACATATTATATATATGTAACTATCACATTATGCTATCAACTAATTGAATGTTTGCATAAATCATTGGGTTATTAACTCATTAACAAGTATGCAACAATACACATAGCACCCAACTGCACCTCTCTTTACATCGACCTTGGCTGTGACACAACAAATCGATGCTCCAAGCTTAAGGCTGACCCATTAATCAAGAAATAGTTTTAATATGGTTGGAGCTCATTCAACCGTTTAGTCAGGCTTGGATGTGTCCAACAACCAAAACTAAGGATTGACCTCTGACTCCAACTATATTAATCATAAACTAATTCCATGGTTTGAACATGTTGAGGTTCAAGCCGGGCATGGATGTGTCCATCAACCCAAACGAGAAACAAAACTCCGGTTCTAACCATATTAATGGAAAGTGTTGGCCTTAATATTTTGTAAGGGGTTTTGGGTCTCATCCTTTTCTTTTATGCACATTCATGACATATAATTATGTCATGTTCTAACGATTTCCTTAATAAATTATGTATGTGACTTAATTTATCAAGTCTCATTAATTGAATTAGGAACTAGATTTCCTAATTCTAATTTCATACTTTATTCAAGGAATTGTTTTTGGGAAACAATTTCCTAAATTATCATAATCAATTTCGGAATTAATATGTTTAAGACTTTGATTTCTCTAAATCAAATCTTATTAAATTAAGAGACAGATTCCCTTAATTCAACCACATATTATTTTCATGAAAATCTTATTTAAGGAAATATACTCTATAGGAAACAATTATCCTAATTAATTTTGGAGACAATAATATGTAAGAGCATCACCTCATAAATCAAATAAGGAAATTATCGTTTGAGAATCACCTAAAAAATTTCTAAGATTTGATCACATATTTTGTTTATGGAAAATTAATATAAATAACTTAATTTGGACGGCTCCCCGAGGCTCAATCCAAAATAAGAATTTGACAGTTTAAATTCAATTTAGGAAATTTAATTATAACAACTAACTTTAAATTGGAAGGCTCCCCGAGGTTCAATCCAAAATAAAGAATTTTGTAAATAATTTAATTTCCAATTATTAATTTAAATGCCAATTAATGTTCCCATAATTTGTCTAGACTTTCTTGAAAGAAAGTGCCCAAAATTGTGAGCTTTCCATAAATGGAAAGTTTCCAAAAATAAAAGGATTTCAGAATAATTGTAAGTTTCTGGTACAAAGAAAACTTACGTTTTTCCAAAATTGAAAATTTTCCAAAATTGGAATTTCCAAAATTGGAATGTTTCCAAAAATGGAAAGTTTTCACAATTATCTTAAAATTTCAGAAACAGGGATATTTCAAAAGTTTGCGAAATTTCATGATGATTTCCAAACTTTGAAATTCCTAAATCGAAAATTTACCATAATTGGAAAGTTTCCATAATTGGAAAATTTTCCAAAATTGAGATCATGACAAAGTTTTCCGCAAAAATAATTATATGATTATGTCGAACACAAACCTCGCTCTGATACCACTGTTGGGACCGGGTGCATGTTGACATGGATGCGGGTTCATAATTTTAAAATTAATTACGTGCAGCGAAAGGTTTAGCATGAATAATTTCTCAAATTATTTAACCACACATCTAAGCATGCAACTTTATCTTGTGTAGACATGATCATATATTTATAATTTTGCCGAAACATAAACTAATTTACGTATTACCTCGCGTAACTCGAAGGAAGGGACGAGATCCAACCGTAAGCGTCCCTTGGAAGCTCCGCCTCTATTCGCGTCCACGCCGAGTATCTTCGGGATGACTTCGCAAAGCCACGAGTTTCGTGTTCTCGAGAACTACTAGATTCTCCGAGAACGTGACAAGAAAAACCAAGAGAGAAGTAATCACATCGGAAAACTCACTACCAAGGTTGGCCGGAATCACAATTCCGGCGAGAAGGAGGAAGATGACTTGCGCCCAATCCCAAGGTGATGATGGCTGGAGAGGAAGATCGTCCCAACGGATGAACTTCGTCGCCTCGGTGCTTCTCCTTGTGCTCACGGCAAGAAGAAGGGAGAAGAACCTTGTGGCCGGCCAAGAGGAAGAAGGGAGGAGAGGGAGAGAGCCCAGGCAAGAATACTTCGATTATTTTCCAAGCCTTGCCTTGGGTCCTTTATATAGTGGCCTCTCAACCATCAAGCCTCTCAAAAAAGAGACTTATTCCATCATGCCAAGTTTTATCATATTTTAATTCATGATAAAATCGACCAAGTCTCCTTTTTTCTTTTGGAATAAATTTTCTTATCATGGTAAATCAATCCATGATTGATTTTATAAAATAAAATAAACCAATCCATGGTTCATTTTAATTTCCATGAAAAATAAACCAAACCTTGGTTTATTATATAAAAATTTATATCATCCATAATTTTATAAAACAAACCACACTTGGTTTATTTTATAAATTGAACCAAAAACTTGGTTCTCTCCCTTTGTTGTGGCCGGCCAAGCAAAGAGGATGGAGACCCTCTTTGGCCGGCCCATCGAAGCCACGCCCCAATGAATTAAACTTATTTAATTTATCTATTAAGTCTTCAAAAGACTTAGCCATTTTACGCTTCCGATGCGTCTCTGAAAAATTCAGATTCGACTTATCGTTTGGCTTAACCAAACCTAATCTCTCTTGATTGGAAAATCTAATTTTCAACTCGTTTTAAATCCCTCGGATTACTCGTAGTGCGTGTGACTAAATAAGCTTTCGATTTATGTTGGACGTCTATAATTAATCAATTATAGAATGATAATGAGTGACACCTAGTAGTACATCATGATCCCCAATTAATCGAAAGATCAACGGTTGACCTCAGAAACAATTCTGAAACCCTTCAGCAGCTATAATGAATCGTGCCCCATTCCCTTCAGCATCTTATACCCACTTGGTTCAGGACATGGTCTATGTGTGTCAGTCCCCACTAGGCTGACTACGTCACACCTAGCCCTAGTAACGTTTTCTCGTCCTATGGATTCTAATTACTCTCATGTATTTAAGAGATTCATACTCTGAACATGTCATGCTCTGGATAGAGGCTTCGAGTAACAATCCGACGATAGGCCTTGGGTATACATCTCCTCGTAAGGAGTGGTGAATCCTTTGTAGGTTGTTTAAACGTCTTGAAGCACTTCGGCTTATACCCAATCATCCTGGGTCCACACCTCCTTGGAGATGTTTACTTAAGATGTCAAAGTATAAGTCTCCATGACCAAGATGACTTGAACACTGCAAGTCAAAGGAACATCACACTTAAGCTGCAGTAAGAACTTCATTGACATGTCTATATGTAGACTACCATATGAAGTTTTACAGCCAGTCACTCCAATGAACTAGTTCCCTAAACTAGCATTCATGTTTATCTCCGGACATCCTAATGTCACCAGCCAGTGAGAATCAGCTGATGAGAGAATAACCCATGCTAGTCTCAACAGAATTGATAGTGTCCGTATTTATCAATTCATCGACTAGGGACAATTTCAATACTTCACAATTGCACATGTAGAGATAATCACTAGTTGTGAATTCATCACAAATTCTCTCATGCTGTGAATTGTATTGCGGACATTCAGTAAATGAGTTTAAGATCTCAATCAAATACATAAACATGTATACTCAAATAGTGAATATTCATTTATTAAAATAAATGATTACAATCATAAGGCGATTGCCTTAGGACATTTTTCTCATATCACTAACAAATTGCACTTATCAGATTTGGGTCCTAGTTTATCTGAGACTTGACGTCAAAAGTAAGCCTCACAACCCCAAATTTTCATAATAGACATCGTGGGACTCTTCCCAGTCCATATCGTATATGGTGTCTTTGTGACGACCTTTGATGAAACTTGGTTAAGTGTGAAAAGAGAAGTCTCTAGAGCGAATCCTCAGAAGAAAGTAGGATGGCATGTCTGACTCATCATCGATCGTATCATATCTAATAGTGTACAATTTCTCCGCTTGGACACACCATTCCATTGTGGTGTTCCAGGTGGAGTGAGTTAGGATATGATCCCACACTCTGCTAGATGGTCACGAAACTCTTGGCTAAGGTATTCACCACCTCGATCTGATCGAAGCATCTTAATACTCTTGCCACGTTGGTTTTGTACTTCACTTTTAAATTCTTTGAACTTTTCAAAGGATTTCGACTTATGTTTCATGAGATACACATAGCCGTACCTATTGACATCATCAGTGAAAGTGAAGAAGTACTGATAGCCAAGCTCCTCTAGCTGCGACATTCAAAGGTCCACATACATCAGTATGTATGAGTCCTAACAAGTCTGTCGCTCTTTCGTCGTGTCCACTAAATGGAGTCTTGGTCATCTTGCCTAGAAGACAAGATTCACATGTCTCATATGATTCAAAATCAAATGAGTCCAGTAATCCATCCTTATGGAGCTGGGATATACGACTCTCATTTATATGTCCCAAGCGACAATGCCAGAAATACGTTTGGTTCACATCATTGGATTTGAATCGTTTGGTATTTATGTTATAGATTGAGTTTTCTAGGTCTAGAACATAGAGGTCATTCACAAGTGGTGCATTATAATAGAACATGTCATTTAACATTACGAAATAACATTTGTCCTTTATGATAAATGAAAAGCCTTTCTTATTCAAACAGGATACTGAAATTTTGTTCTTAGTCAATGCAGGTACATAAAAGCACTCCTCTAGTTCTAAGATAAGCCTAGTGGGCAAAGACAAGGAATAAGTTCCTACAGCTATGGTAGCAACTCTTGCTCCATTGTCTACTCGTAGGTCCACTTCGCTCTTCGTCAATGATCTAGCTCTTTGAAGGCCCTGTACATTAGTACAAATGTGAGATGCGAATCCGGTATCTAATACCCAAGAAGAAGAGATAGATAGATTGACTTCTATAACCAAAATACCTAAGGCAGAAGTCTCACTTCTTTTTTCTTTACTTCGTCTAGGTAGAGTTTGCAGTTCCTCTTCCAATGTCCGGTCTCACCACAAGAGAAGCAGGTCCCTTCCTTAAGCACTTTATCTTTAGCCTTGGATGTAGTAGAGTTGGCCTTGCCTTTGGCTTGGGTCTTACCCATGCCTTTAGGCTTCCATTTGCCTTTGCCCATTTGTACCATCAGTACATTACTGGTTTTGGTTTTCTTGAGATTAGGTTCAGCAGTTCTTAACATGATGAGTGTCTCAGGCAAAGGCTTGTCAATTTCATTCATGTTGTAGTTCATGACAAATTGATAATACCCCTCCGGCAACGATTGCAGATAAGGTCCGTTGCCAATTCTTGGCCTAGTGGAAATCCTAGTCTTTCAAGGTTCTCAATATACCCAATCATCTTGAGTACGTGAGTTCCTACAGGAGTTCCTTCTTGCATCTTGCATGCAAATAGGGCTTTAGACACCTCAAACTGCTCGTACCTAGCTTGCCCTTGATATAGTTGCTTTAGATGCTCAACCATCTCATGTGTATTCATGTTCTCATGTGCTTCTGAAGCTCAGAGTTCATGGTGGCAAGCATAAGGCATGATACATCAAGTGCATCATCCTGATGCTTCTTGTAAGCATCCTTTTCGGCATGGGTAGCGGTAGCGGCGGGTGCTTCTGAAAGAGATTGCTCTAGGATGTACAGTTTTCGTTCTTGTTTGAGGACTATCCTCAAGTTTCTGTACCAGTCCAGGAAATTAGCTCCGTTGAGCTTGTCCTTCTCAAGGACGGATCGCAGAGAGAGAGTATTTGACGTGTTAGATGACATGGTGATCTACAACAGTAAAATTATGTAGAAATAAGTACCATATCTAATTTATTTAATTAGGCCTTTAATTAAATGATGATCCCACTAAATCGTAGAGCTTTGGAAGGGGCTAGTCATGGATGTAGGCAAACTCAATTTACCAACACTACTAGCTCCAAACCAAATAGCAATCATTATTCATGTGGGACAAGATCAATATTATACATCATCTTGAGTTAGCTTTGGCTAATCACCCAAGACTTGGTATAATTAGGTAGGTAACATTTTACCAATAACATCTCATGCAACTCTTTGAAACAAAGGGTCAAGATCCACATTACACATCATCTTGAGTTAGCTTTGGATAATCGCCCAAGACATGGAATAATTGTTCTCTTACCCATTTTTCCCAACTTTTGGGATATGCCTCCAAGTTTCTCAATCTAATCAAGGGGACTTAGTTAAGTCTCACCAAAAGATTGATAGCGGGACATCACAATTGTCCTCTCGCACTCTACTAAGATAAAATGCGTTGTTTTGCTTTGGCAAACCCAACAACAAATGATCGAGGTAGTTTATAAGTACCAAACTTTGGTAGGCATATTGAGTTGACTTAATTAAGATAAACAACTAAGCATGCATCACATACACACACATAGCATATATCAACATATAAGAAAGAAAATGTGACATGGCTATCGCCCGTAAACTACGATCTTCTCAAGCCAATGAGAAGATCGATGGTCAACCTAGGGATAACATCTTCTCCAAGTGCATCCTTCAGTCATCGTGTGTGGTCGGCATCCTTCTTGTAACTTCATTCTTCAATGGACACTCCACTGCTCCTTTTGTACATTTCAATTTAGGAAAACTCGAGTTACATTCGAGTCTAAATCTATTTTTACAACTAGGAAAAATAGAGATAAGGCACGACACGAAGGCCGTATTATGAATTACAACATGCACACACACACACATACATCCAATCACATTGGGGTTAAGGCCATAACCATGCACCATGTCATCAATAAATTACAATAGATTTAGGACATCAATTTTTATTATGATTGTAAAAATGCTCATGAGCGGAAACCATAGGTTACACAATTTGTCGAGTGCATTCACATCATAGCACACTTTCATATTTCATATGATGATGCTATAGACTTTTGGTTTGATCAACACAAACTTTTGTATCTCGACAAATGCTCATACATTATACAATCTATAATAAAATTATATCCTACTTCTATATCACATATAAAAGTTTTCTAAACTTTGTACGATCTTTCGCAAGTGGCTCTAATACCACTGTAGGGATCTATAGGTAAAAATATTTAAAATCGCAGCGAAAATAAGATCCCTCGAGCGATCCATGCGAAAGAAAACTTCATACAAAGTGATCTACAATTCCTATCTAATGGGAATAGCTTTGTCGCGTGCCCTTCGCTTATCCCGCTAGTCCTTTGTTTCGCCGGATCTCTTGAACGTTCAAGTGTCCGTGCCTCTATACGTATCCACATGAACACGATCTACGCCTCGGAGAGGAACCACCTTAGTTGTGCTAGCAACTTGGGAAGGTTCACAAAGCACAAGAACCTCCACTAGGGAGTTATGGACAAGGAGGAAGAAAGAAGATGAAGAGAGATGCACCCTCTAGCCTTTGACAAGGTGGGGCGGGGTATTTATACTCATCTAATGAATACCAAGGGTTTATGTCCCTTGAGCTCCTCTCATCTTAATGCTAATAAAACCCAATGAATACCAAGCCTCTTGGTATTCCTTGAGACTATTAATATTCTACTCATCTAATGAATAGAATGTCTCTTAGCCTTCCTTTTAAATAATATTTATTAAACCCTTTAATGAATATTATCCATAATTAAGTGGTTGAGTCTAATCTAGATGAGTCTAACTCAAATTAGACTCAATCTCATAATCTAATTGGATTCACTTGAGTCTAATTCAATTAATCCAATTCGAATCAAATCTTAGTCAAACCAAGATCAATTGATCGTCGAAGCATCGTGCCTTAGGGTGTGACCCAATAGGTTCTCATAACGTTGGCAATGTGTCTAAACCACTTTAGACACATAAGCAATGAGCAACATCTAGCAATGCATCATTGCTACCCAAGTAACAAGAAAAGTCGAGATCCGACTAAACCTCCGTGACTATGATAATGTATAACCTTGTCCTTCTATCCTCGATATCTAGATTGACCAATGAGGCATAGACCGTGTCATCCTCAGTCAATCTTGTGTTTCTTGATCCCCAGTAGACTCACTCAAACAAATGAGCTCAATATCTCATATTGACTCATTTGAGCATGACCATGCGTTTTAGTAGTCCTACTCGATCAAGGGGCCCACAGATATCATTCCCATTATATGGGAGGGATAGATCCCATCTACATCACTCACATCCCTCCGCATAATTCATTACATACCCAGTGATCGCCTTTATAGTCCACCCTGTTATGGGTGACGTTTAACGATATGAAAGTACATAACTCCTTATGTAGGGAACTGTAGTGACTTCAGGTCTAAGGACTATTCATACTAATAGTCACATGAGAAAGTTTATGACACTCATATGACAATCTATGAAACATTCTCATGGCGAGTCAATTCAGTACACATTCTCCAATGTATACTCATGTGTCAACTTGATATCACATATCCATGACTTGTGAGCTTAAGTCATCAGTTGACCTACATGTTAGTCTCCATGCATTAATATTGTCCTTGAATATTAATAATTGACTAGGAATGGTTTAGAGTAATGTTCTCTACATCATCTCACTATCGATTCAACTAATCGATATGATGTAGATAAGAACCTACTACGTAAGGATATTATTATACTTAGTTATTTGACACAAATACATAGTAAGTATAATAACCAATCATGCCTTTATTAATTATAGAATATGATACAAAGTGTCCCTAGTCAATCATCACATAATTGGCTCTAGGGCTCCTACTAACAATCTCCCACTAGCAGTAGTGCCAATCACTGTAATATCTAATACCCCGTGACCTGGTATGACCATCATGCTTCATTTGTGCCAAAGCCTTAGTCAATGGATCCATGATGTTAGCATCTGTGGGTACTCTGCATATCCTCACATCTCCTCTATCGATGATCTCTCGAATGAGATGGAAGCGCCATAGTATGTGTTTGGTCCGCTAATGTGACCGAGGTTCCTTAGCCTGTGCAATAGCCCCATTGTTGTAACAATAGAGGTCTATGGGGTCTACTATGCTAGGAACCACACCAAGTTCTATAATAAACTTTCAGATCCAAACTGTAACGACCCGGAAAATTCTCTTAATATTTTCTTAAAATATTAAGCATGTTTAAATAATTTTCCAAGGGACCTAGACATATTAAGGAGAACTTTGGCCTAGAAAATCCATGTTTTCTCATTTAAATTGAGAAAACTAAGTACTAATGGGCTTTATGTGGGCTTTTTTGTACCATGATTATAGGTGGATTTCGGTAATAATTAGTATAAATATAAATAGGATTTAATTAGGCATATTAACATGATTATGGGTAAGCCTTAGCCTAATTTTTCTATTTTAATGGAGAAATTAGGTACTAATGAGCTTTAAATGGGCTCCAAAAAAATGGGTATTAATTAGGTAAAATTAATATAAATTAGGTAAAATTAATATAAATATAAAAGAATTTTATTTAGGAATATTAGCATAATTATGGATGATTTTAGGGGAATTTTCGGAATTTAGGGAAAATAAAAATAATAAAATAAATGAAATAAAAATAAAATAAAAATAAAGGTGCATGAGCCAAGGATTGAACCTTGGACCTCTTGTACAACCATGTAAGCCTTAACCATGTAAGCCTTAACCAACTCACCTAGCAAGGGATTTCTATGAGGAAATGAAGTGGATATAAGTTAAGATTAAGAAGAAGATGAAGAGTCATGGAGAGACTCTTCATTTACCTCCTTAATGGGCTATTAAAGGGGGGTTTTGGGAGTTACCTCTTCTTCCCATTACATTCATTTTCGGAACTCTTCCTCCCCTCATTCTTGCCAAGCACCAAGAAGGGGCTTTTCCCTTGGAAAAGCTTCCACCAAGGTTCCATCTCCTAGATCTAAGGTCTTCACAAGAATACAAAGACAAGGGGGCTCTAGTATCCAAAGATCTTGCAATCTTCTTCTCTTCCTAGGTTCGAAAAATCAAGAAACCCAAGCTAAGACTCCCTAACCTGTGGTATAATAGTTCCCTATGATTTTTATGATTTTTATCATGATATATTGGATAGTTTTTGGATTTGATGTTGAAAGGAAAGAAAACCAAGAACTTTATGTTTAAAGGTTTCGGCCACCATGTTTTTAAGATCTAAAATTATGATAAAAATCTGTATAATGATATTTAATGTTCCCTTATAATGTTTAGAAGTTATGAATTATTTTTGGGAATTTTTGGAGTACCCTAGGATACCCTAGGGTTTCGGCCAACATGAAAGAAACAAAAACTAAGAACCCTGAGTTTAAGGGTTTCGGCCACCAAGTTTTATAGGTCTATAATTATGCTAAAAATCATGATAATGTTTTTTAATGTTCCCTTCTGATGTGTAGAGGTTAAGTATAATTTTTGGGAATTTTTGGAGTACCCTAGGACACCCTAGGGTTTCGGCCAACATGAAAGAAACAAAAACTAAGAACCCTGAGTTTAAGGGTTTCGGCCACCATGTTTTAAAGGTCTATAATTATGCTAAAAATCATGATAATGTTTTTAATGTTCCCTTCTAATGTGTAGAGGTTAATTATAATTTTTGGAGTACCCTAGGACACCCTAGGGTTTCGGCCAACATGAAAGAAACAAAAAACTAAGAACCCTGAGTTTAAGGGTTTCGGCCACCATGTTTTAAAGGTCTATAATTATGCTAAAAATCATGATAATGTTATTTAATGTTCCCTTATGATGTGTAGAGGTTAGGTATAATTTTTGGGAATTTTTGGGGTACCCTAGAGGCCCCATATGGTTCGGCCAACCCCAAGGACCCAAGGGTTAGGGTTGAGTCTTTAACTTCAAGCATATGTTTATGTGTTGCCATGATATAAGGATGATGGAAGGTGATTATGTGAATTTTCACATGGCCTTGGGACTCCACAAGTTTCGGCCAAGAAGGGTTAATAGGGTAAAAGTTAAGATTTATTTCAAGTAAGGGTCCCAATGGCCCTATGGTAAGATGTGATTTGTGTTATGAATGATATGCCATGTTTACGAATGATATGCCATGTTTACGAATGATATGCCATGTTTATGAATGATATGCCATGTTTACGAATGATATGCCATGTTTATGAATGATATGCCATGTTTTAGGATAATACGAATGTATGCCATGCTCTATGAATGATGTGTACATATGCCATGTCTAAGAATGAAAATGATGAATGACAAGTATGATGAATGAAAGATGATGCTTATGTCTTTAAGGCATAAATATGCTAAACGGCACGGTCGATGGTCGACGGTACGACGGTCGTGAGGACCGGTAAATGGGCCGGTAGACGGGCCGGGCCGTAACAAGTTATGCTATGTTAAAGATGCCATGAATGTCTTATGAATGATGAAGCATGAAAAGTATTTTTACTTTATGTATGGGCTTGTACCGGACCGAAGTATGGGTCCAAGGGATGGGCACCTTAAGAACGCCCCGGTTTTGGACTACCGAAGCTGTCCACGGTTCTGGCACTACCGAAGCTGTGCAACAGGGATGGGCACCTTAAGAACGCCTCGGTTCGGGGACTACCGACTATGCTGTCCTTACCCTAGTAGGTTGGGGCTCGCGACCTCGGACTTGCTAGGGATGCGCGCTATGATGTATGTATGTGGTACAAGCCGGGGACCCCAAATGATGTTATGATGATTATGTTTAAGAAATGAAAAGTATGTTTTTAAAGATTAAGCATCCTTATGATATATATGCATTGCCCATGCATTCATTATGAAAAAGTATGTTTATGAAAAGTATGTTCATGAAAAGTATGATTTTAAACTAAGCATCCATATATGTATATGCATTCCACTCATGCCTCCATTCATGTTATGCATTATGCTATGATGATAAGATTTTATGCTTACGCTTCATGTTAAGAAATATGCATGAGAACAAATGATCTATGCCATGATAATGTTAAGAAGATGCTCATATGTTATGATAGGAAGAATGTTCATTATGTTTATGTTCGTGCCAAGTATTATGCCATGCTTAGAATGTTACTATGTTTATGTTCATGCCAAGTATTATGCCATGAAAGATGCCATGCTACTATGTTTATGATTTATGCCATGAAAGATGCCATGCTACTATGTTTATGATTTATGCCATGAAAGATGCCATGCTACTATGTTTATGATTTATGCCATGAAAGATGCCATGCTACTATGTTTATGATTTATGCCATGAATTATGCCATGCTACTATGTTTATGATTTATGCCATGAATTATGCCATGCTTAGAATGTCTACTATGTTTATGAGTTATGCCATGAATTATGCCATGCTTAGAATGTCTACTATGTTTATGAGTTATGCCATGAATTATGCCATGCTTAGAATGTCTACAATGTTTATGTTCATGCCATGCTATGTATACGATAAGTGATGTAAGATGTTATGTTCCAAGTAGAGCACCAAGTATGTTAATGTTTTATGTGCTCATTATGAGATGATGAATGATGAATGGTTTTGTGAGTAGGAAAGAGTCTTACTAAGCCTGTGTGCTTATAGTCTTATTTCCTTATACCGCAGATCATTCAAGGGGACAATGAAGGAAGCAGCAGGAGGGCAAGAACGCATGTGTGTAGTAGTGACTTGGCCCAGGAAACTTTATGTTTACGGTTTATGCTAGAACTTCACCTTGGTTACTTATATGTCTGAATAATAACCTGTGGAACCTTATGATATGATGTTACGTATGACATATATGATATGATGCTTAAGTTCAAAGTTAATATGCTAAGGTTCCTATGTCATTAAGTTAAGAATGATAACAGGGCATGTATAAGTTATAGTTATTCCGCTGCCTTATGATGTCTACATGACCTAAGCATGTTAACGCAACGCCGCTTACGAAAGAAAAAAAAAGCGGGCGTTACACAAACAACCTCTTTTGTTGCCTCAGATGCATCAATATACTCGACCTCTGTTGTAGAATCTGCGACTGTGTCCTGCTTTGAACTCTTCCAGCTCACAGCGCCACCATTCAGGCAAAACACATACCCTGACTGCGATCTAAAATCATCCATGTCTGTTTGGAAGCTTGCGTCACTGTAACCCTTTACAGCTAGCTCCTCATCGCCTCCAAATATTAAGAAATATTCTTTCGTCCTCCCTAAGTACTTAAGAATATTCTTGACAGCTGTCCAGTGACTTTCACCTGGATCTGATTGGTACCTGCTCGTCATGCTCAAAGCATACGAGACATCTGGTCGAGTACAAAGAATGGCGTACATGATAGACCCTATAGCGGATGCATAAGGGATCTGATCCATACGGTCTCTCTCCTCCTTAGAAGAGGGACACTGAGTCTTCGAAAGACTCACACCATGTGACATCGACAGAAATCCCTTCTTAGAATTTTGCATGGCAAAATGATTAAGCACCTTGTCAATATATATACTCTGACTTAAGCTAAGCAATCTCTTAGACCTATCTCTATAGATCTTGATGCGTAGGATATAGGCTGCTTGACCTAAGTCTTTCATTGAGAAACAATTCCCTAGCCACGTCTTCACAGACTGTAGTGAAGGATATCATTTCCAATGAGGAGTATGTCATCTTCATACAAGATCAGGAAGATAACTGTGCTCTCACTAACCCTCTTGTAGACACAGAGTTCATCTTCATTCTTGATGAAATCGAACGCTTTGGTTGCATCATCGAATCAAAGATTCCAGCTTCGAGAAGCTTGCTTTAGCCCATAAATGGACCTTTGCAATTTACATACATTTCCAGCATGCTCTGGATCTACAAAACCCTCAGGTTGTGTCATGTACACATCCTCGAGTAAATTCCCATTTAGGAATGCGATTTTGACATCCATTTGCCAGATCTCGTAGTCATGGTAAGCTGCAATAGCAAGCATGATCCGGATAGACTTAAGCATCACCACTGGTGAAGAGGTTTCATCATAGTCAATACCATGAATTTGTTTGAAACCTTTAGCTACCAATCGCCCTTTATAGGTATGCATGCGTCCATCCATGTCTGTCTTACTTCTAAAGACCCACTTACACCCAATGGGTTTAATCCTCTCAGGTGGATCAACCAAAGTCCATACTTGGTTAGTGTACATGGATTCAATTTTGGATCTCATGGCCTCTAGCCATTTCTTAGAATCTGGGCTCATCACAGCTTCTTGATAGGATGTAGGCTCATTCAACTCAGTAAGTGTAACGTCATCATGGTCAGACAAGAGAAATGAGTATCTCTCAGGCTGATGAGTATCCTATCAGATTTGCGAAGAGGTTGGTCTACTTGAATAGCTTGTTATTCCAAAACTTCTTGTGCAACAATCTCATGATCCACAACATCTTGTGGTGCATGTTCAATGTCCATTAAGGCCTCAATACTATTGCATCTTGAATTTCTTCAAGATGGATTTTACTCCCACTAGTTCTTCTAGAAATAAACTCATTTTCTAGAACAACACCATTTCTAGCGACAAACACTTTGCCTTGTGTGGGATTGTAAAAGTAATATCCCTTCGTTTCCTTGGGATATTCAACAAAATAGCACTTATCAGATTTGGGTCCTAGTTTATCTGAGACTTGACGTCGAACGTAAGCCTCACAACCCCAAATTTTCATGAAAGACATCGTGGGACTCTTCCCAGTCCATATCGTATATGGTGTCTTTGTGACTGCCTTTGATGGAACTCGTTTAAGTGTGAAAAGAGCTTTCTCTAAAGCGAATCCCCAGAGGAAAGTAGGAAGGTATGTCTGACTCATCATCAATCGTACCATATCTAATAGAGTAAGATTTCTCCACTTGGACACACCATTCCATGTGGTGTTCCAGGTGGAGTGAATTGGGATATGATCCCACACTCTGCTAGATGGTCACGAAACACTTGGCTATGGTATTCACCACCTCGATCTGATCGAAGCATCTTAATACTCTTGCCAAGTTGGTTTTGTACTTCACTTTTGAATTCATTGAACTTTTCAAAGGATTCCGACTTGTGTTTCATGAGATACACATAGCCGTATCTACTGACATCATCAGTGAAAGTGAAGAAGTATGATAGCCAAGCTCCTCTAGCTGCGACATTGAAAGGTCCACATACATCAGTATGTATGAGTCCTAACAAGTCTGTCGCTCTTTCGCCGTGTCCACTAAATGGAGTCTTGGTCATCTTGCCTAGAAGACAAGATTCACATATCTCATATGATTCAAAATCAAATGAGTCCAGTAATCCATCCTTATGGAGCTGGGATATACGACTCTCATTTATATGTCCCAAGCGACAATGCCAGAGATACGTTTGGTTCACATCATTGGATTTGAACAGTTTGGTATTTATGTTATAGATTGAGTTTTCTAGGTCTAGAACATAGAGGTCATTCACAAGTGGTGCAATACAATAGAACATGTCAGTTAACATTATGGAACAACATTTGTCCTTTATGATAAATGAAAAGCCTTTCTTGTCCAAACAAGATACTAAAATTATGTTCTTAGTCAATGCAGGTACACAAAAGCATTCCTCTAGTTCTAAGATAAGCCTAGTGGTCAAAGACAAGGAATAAGTTCCTATAGCTATGGCAGGAACTCATGCTCCATTGCCTACTCGTAGGTCCACTTCACCCTTCGTCAATGATCTAGCTCTTTGAAGGCCCTGTACATTAGTACAAATGTGAGATGCGCATCCGGTATCTAATACCCAAGAAGAAGAGATAGATAGATTGACTTCTATAACAAAAATACCTGAGGCAGAAGTCTCACTTCTTTTCTGCTTTACTTCCTCTAGGTAGAGTTTGCAGTTCCTCTTCCAATGTCCGGTCTCACCACAATGGAAGCAGGTCCCTTCCTTAAGCACTTTATCTTTAGCCTTGGATGTAGTAGAGTTGGCCTTGCCTTTGGCTTGGGTCTTAACCATGCCTTTAGGCTTCGATTTGCCTTTGCCCTTTTATACCATCAGTACATTACTGGTTTTGGTTTTCTTGAGATTAGGTTCAACAGTTCTTAACATGCTGAGCGTCTCAGGCAAAGGCTTGTCAATTTCATTCATGTTGTAGTTCATGACAAATTGATTATACCCCTCCGGCAACGATTGTAGGATAAGGTCCGTTGCCAATTCTTGGCCTAGTGGAAATCCTAGGGCTTTAGACACCTCAAACTAACCGTAACTAGCTTTCCCTTGATATAGTTGCTTTAGATGCTCAACCATCTCATGTGCATTCATGTTCTCCTATTGCTTCTAAAGCTCAGAGTTCATGGTGGCAAGCATAAGACATGATACATCAAGTGCATCATCCTGATGCTTCTTGTAAGCATCCTTTTCGGCACGGGTAGCGGTAGCGGCGGGTGCTTCTGGAAGAGATTGCTCTAGGATGTACAGTTTTCGTTCTTGTTTGAGGACTATCCTCAAGTGTTTGTACCAGTCCAGGAAATTAGCTCCGTTGAGCTTGTCCTTCTCAAGGACGGATCACAGAGAGAGAGTATTTGACATGTTAGATGACATGGTGATCTACAACAGTAAAATTATGCAGAAATAAGTACCATATCTAATTCATTTAATTAGGCCTTTAATTAAATGATGCTCCCACTGAATCGTAGAGCTTTGGTTGGGGCTAGTCATGGATGTAGACAAACTCAATTTACCAACACTACTAGCTCAAACCAAATAGCAATCATTATTCATGTGGGACAAGATCCATATTATACTTCATCTTGAGTTAGCTTTGGCTAATCGCCCAAGACTTGGTATAATTAGGTAGGTAACATTTTACCAATTACATCTCATGCAACTCTTTGAAACAAAGGGTCAAGATCCACATTACACATCATCTTGAGTTAGCTTTGGCTAATCACCCAACACATGGAATAATTGTTCTCTTATCCAATTTTCCCAACTTTTGGGATATGCCTCCAAGTTTCTCAATCTAATTGAGGGGACTTAGTTAAGTCTCACCAAAAGTTTGATAGCAGGACATCACAATTGTCCTCTCACACTCTACTAAGATAAAATACGTTGCTTTGCATTGGCAAACCCAATAACAAATGATCGAGGTAGTTTATGAGTACCAAACTTTGGTAGGTATATTGAGTTGACTTAATTAAGATAAACATCTAAGCTTGCATCAAATACACACAAATAGCATATATCAACATATAAGGAAGAAAACGTGACATGGTTATGGCCCGTAAACTACGATCTTCTGAAGCCAATGAGAAGATCGATGGTCAACCTAGGGATAACATCTTCTCCAAGTGCATCCTTCGGTCATCGTGTGTGGTCGACATCCTTCTTGTAACTTCATTCTTCAATGGACACTCCACTGCTCCTTTTGTACATTACAATGTAGGAAAACTCGAGTTACATTCAAGTCTAAATCTATTTTTACAACTAGGAAAAATATAGACAAGGCACGACATGCAGGCCGTATTATGAATTACAACATGCACGCACACACACATACATCCAATCACATTGGGGTTAATGCCATAACCATTCACCATGTCATCAATCAATTACAATAGATTTAGGACATCAATTTTTATTATGATTGTAAAAATGCTCATGAGCGGAAACCATAGGTTATAAAATTTGTCGAGTGCATTCGCATCATAGCACACTTTCATATTTCATATAATGATGCTATAGACTTTTAGTTTGATCAACACAATCATTTGTATCTCGACAAATGCTCATACATTATACAATCTATAATAAAATTATATCCTACTTCTATATCACATATAAAAGTTTTCTAAACTTTGTACGATCTTTCGCAAGTGGCTCTGATACAACTGTAGGGATCTATAGGTAAAAATATTTAAAATCGCATCGGAAATAAGATCCCTCGAGCGATCCATGCGAAAGAAAACTTCATACAAAGTGATCTACAATTCCTATCTTATAGGAATACCTTTGTTGCGTGCCCTTCGCTTATCCCGCTAGTCCTTTGTTTCACCGGATCTCTTGAACGTTCAAGTGTCTGTGCCTCTATGCGTATCCACACGAACACGATCTACGCCTCGGAGAGGAACCACCTTAGTTGTGCTAGCAACTTGGGATGGTTCACAAAGCACAAGAACCTCCACTAGGGAGTTATGGACAAGGAGGAAGAAAGAAGAGGAAGAGAGATGCACCTTCTAGCCTTTGACAAGCTGGGGGGGGGTATTTATACTCATCTAATGAATACCAAGGGTCTATGTCCCTTGAGCTCCTCTCATCTTAATGCTAATAAAACCCAATGAATACCAAACCTCTTGGTATTCCTTAAGACTGTTAATATTCTTTTCATCTAATGAATAGAATATCTCTTAGCCTTCCTTTTAAATAATATTTATTAAATCCTTTAATGAATATTATCCATAATTATGTGGTTGATTCTAATCTAGATGAGTCTAACTCAAATTAGACTCAATCCCATAATCTAATTGGATTCACTTGAGTCTAACTTAATTAATCCAATTCGAATCAAATCTTAGTCAATCCATGATCAATTGATCTTCGAAGCATCGTGTCCTTAGTGTGTGACCTAATAGGTTCTCATAACGTTGGCTATGTGTCTAAACCACTTTAGACACATAAGCAATGAGCGACATCTAGCAATGCATCATTGCTACCCAAGTAACAAGAAAAGTCGAGATCCGACTAAACCTCCGTGAATGATAATGTATAACCTTGTCCTTCTATCTTCGATATTTAGATATAACCTTATACGACTAAACCTCAGTCAATCTTGTGTTTCTTGATCCCCGAGTAGACTCACTCAAACAAATGAGCTCAATATCTCATATTGACTCATTTGAGCATGGTCATGCGTTTTAGTAGTCCTACTCGATCAAGGGGCCACATATATCACTCCCGTCATATGGGAGGGACTTGGCGGGTCAATTCAGTATACATTCTCCAATGTATACCCATGTGTCAACTTGATGTCACATATCCATGACTTGTAAGCTCAAGTCATCAGTTGACCTACATGCTAGTCTCCATGCATTAATATTGTTCTTGAATATTAATACTTGATTAGGAAGGTTTATAGTAGTGTTCTCTACATTATCTCACTATCGATTCAACCAATCGATATGATGTAGATAAGAATCTACTACCCAAGGATATTATTATACTTAGTTATTTGGCACAAATACATAGTAGGTATAATAACCACTCATGCCTTTATTAATTATAAAATATGATACAAAATGTCCCTAGTCAATCATCACATAATTTTCTCTAGGGCTCCTACTATCATTCGCTGCCCAACCCTCGGCCAGGACTTCGTGCCCAATTCCTCGAACTAGGTCTTCGTGCCCAGCTTCACTCACCAGGTCTTAGCGCCTAGGTTAACTAGGACTTTGGTTCACTTTGGTATACCTTTCTTGACTAGCCCTACCTTTGTTCAATGTATCACTGACTTAAGTATATTGTCAAACATTGAAACACTTGGTGGAGGACATCACTGATGCATCTTGCACCAACATATTTGGTATTGTTCATGAAACTATATTTTTCTAGGGTAGATTATATCCTAACAAATGTGCTTGCAAAGTTTTAAATTTTTTTGAATTTTATGGAATTTTCTAGGGATTCCTGAAATTCAGCTGGAAATTTCAGAAATGGACTGTATCAGTCGTCTGCCCCTAGGGCAGTTGACTGATTTTTCTGTTTGGTTGCGAATTTCACTAACCAGTCGACTGATGTAGGGGCAGTTGACTGGTATGGCTGTTGGTTGATTTCTGAGGGTTTTTTCAAAAATAGGATGAGTTCTTTTTGACACTAGGGTTAGGATTGCTTGGGGCAATCTTTTTGATGGTGTCAAAGGGGGAGAATTTGTGGTGTTAAGTTAGGTTTAACTTGACGTGGGAGAACATGGTGTTGTGAGTACGGAAACATGAAAATTATGTGGAGGGCGTAGGTTAAGGGGAAGGGCATGTTTATGTCTCTTAATGTGCTATGCTTTTAATTTTCAGTTGCTATTGTTGTTTTTATACCTAACTTAAACATATTGCCACATATCAAAAAGGGGGAGATTATTAGGGCAATCAGCCCAAGTATGATCTGGAGGATCATGGGTATTTATGTGTGTGTCAATATGGTTGAGTTAGGGTTTAATTGTGTTCTAATATTTGTATATGAGTGTGCAGGTTTGCAGGTGTTAGTGATATGAGAGAAGTGTCCAAAGACAATCGCCTTATGATTGTAATCATTTATTTTAATAAATGAATATTCACTATATGAGTATACATGTTTATGTATTTGATTGAGATCATAAACTTATTTACTGAATGTCCGCAATACAATTCACAGCATGAGAGAATTTATGATAAATTCACAACTAGAGATTATCTCTACATGTGCAATTGTGAAGTATTGAAATTGTCCCTAGTCGATGAATTGATAAATACGGACACTATCAATTCTATTGAGACTAGCATGAGTTATTCTCTAATCAGCTGATTCTCACTGGCTGGTGACATTGGGATGTCTGGAGATAAACATGAATGCTAGTTAAGGGAACTAGTTCATTGGAGTGACTGGCTGTAAAACATCATATGGTAGTCTATATATAGATATGTCAATAAAGTTCTTACTGCAGCTTAAGTGCGATGTTCCTTTGACTTGCGGTGTTCAAGTCATCTTGGTCATGGAGACTTATACTTTGACATCTTAAGCAAGCATCTCCAAGGAGGTGTGGACCCGGGGTGATTGGGTATAAGCCGAAGTGCCCGAAGATGTTTAAACAACCTACAAAGGATTCACCACTCCTTGCGAGGAGATGTATACCCAAGGCCTATCGTCGGATTGTTACTCGAAATCTCTGGCCAGAGCATGACATGTTCAGAGTATGAATCTCTTAGATATATGAGAGTAATTAGAATCCGTAGGACGAGAAAACGTTACTTGGGGTAGGTATGACATAGTCAGCCTAGTGGGGACTGACACACATAGACCATGTCCTGAACCAAGTGGGTATAAGATGGTGAAGGGAATGGGGCACGATTCATTATAGCTGCTGAAGGGTTTCAGAATTGTTTCTGAGGCCAACCGTTAATCTTTCGATTAATTGGGGATCATGATGTACTACTAGATGCCACTCATGATCGTTGTATAATTGGTTAATTATAGACGGCCAACATAAATCGAAAGCCTATTTAGTCACACGCACTACGAGTAATCCGAGGGATTTAAAACGAGTTGAAAATTGGATTTTCCAATCAAGAGAGATTAGGTTTGGTTGAGCCAAACAATAAGTCGAATGTGAATTTTTCAGAGACGCATCGGAAGCGTAAAATGGCTAAGTCTTTTGAAGACTTAATAGATGAATTAAATGAGTTTAATTCATTGGGGCGTGGCCTGGATAGGCTGGCCAAAGAGGGTCCCCACCCTCTTTGCTTGGCCGGCCACAACAAAGTGAGGGAACCAAATTGTTTGGTTCAATTTATAAAATAAATCAAGTGTGGTTTGTTTTATAAAATTATGGATGATAAAGAAATTTATATAAAGAAATTTATATAAAATTTATTTTTCATGGAAATTAAAATGAACCATGGATTGGTTTATTTTA
This sequence comes from Boesenbergia rotunda, assembly GCA_024364735.1. Lineage (NCBI taxonomy): Eukaryota > Viridiplantae > Streptophyta > Magnoliopsida > Zingiberales > Zingiberaceae > Boesenbergia > Boesenbergia rotunda. The sequence continues at coordinate 128,499 of JAGFNQ010001162.1, read as the reverse complement.
TTTTATAAAATCAATCATGGATTGATTTACCATGATAAAGAAATTTATATAAAGAAATTTATTTTTCATTGAAATTAAAATGAACCATGGATTGGTTTATTTTATTTTATAAAATCAATCATGGATTGATTTACCATGATAAAAAAATTTATATAAAGAAATTTATATAAAGAAATTTATATGATAAATTTCTTATGAAAATTTATTCCATAAGAAAAAAGAGACTTGGTTGATTTTTATCATGAATTAAAATATGATTTTAACCATGATATAAAATCAAGACTTGGCATGATGGAATAAGTCATAGAAAATTTATATGATAAATTTCTTATGAAAATTTATTCCATAAGAAAAAAGAGACTTGGCGGTTGAGAGGCCACTATATAAAGGACCCAAGGCAAGGCTTGGAATTAATTCGAAATCAATCCAAGTATTCTTGCTTGGGCTCTCTCCCTCTCCTCCCTTCTTCCTCTTGGCCGGCCACAAGCCTCTCCCCCTTCTTCTTGCCGTGAGCACAAGGAGAAGCACCGAGGCGACGAAGATCTTCCGTTGGGACGATCTTCCTCTCCGGCCATCATCACCTTGGGATTGGGCGCAAGTCATCTTCCTCCTTCTCGCCGGAATTGTGATTCCGGCCAACCTTGGTGGTGAGTTTTTTTCGATGTGATTACTTCTCTCTTGGTTTTTCTTGTCGCGTTCTCGGAGAATCTAGTAGTTCTCGAGAACACGAAACTCGTGGCTTTGCGAAGTCATCCCGAAGATACTCGGCGTGGACGCGAATAGAGGCGGAGCTTCCAAGGGACGCTTACGGTTGGATCTCGTCCCTTCCATCGAGTTACGCGAGGTAACAAGTAAATTAGTTTACGTTTCTGCAAAATTTTAAATATATGATCATGTCTACACAACATAAGGTTGCATGCTTAGATGTGTGGTTAAATAATTTGAGAAATTATTTATGCTAAACCTTCCGCTGCACGTAATTAATTTTAAAATTACGAACCCGCATCCATGTCAACATGCACCTGGTCCAACAGTGGTATCAGAGCCGGTTAGTGTTCGACATAATCATATAATTATTTTGCGGAAAACTTTGTCATGATCTCAATTTTGGAAAATTTTCAATTATAGAAACTTTCCAATTATGGTAAATTTTAGATTTAGGAATTTCAAAGTTTGGAAATCCTCATGAAATTTGGCTATTTCTGAAATTTTATGATAATTGTGAAAGCTTTCCATTTTTGGAAACATTCCAATTTTGGAAATTTTCTATTTTGGAAAATTTTCAAGTTTGGAAATACGTAAGTTTTCTTTGTACCAGAAACTTACAATTATTCTGAAAACTTTATTTTTGGAAACATTCCATTTATTGAAAGCTCGCAATTTTGGGCACTTTCTTTCAAGAAAGTCTAGACAAATTATGGGAATATTAATTGGCATTTAAATTCATAATTGGAAATTAAATTATTTTCAAAATTCTTTATTTTGGATTGAGCCTCGGGGAGCCGTCCAATTTAAAGTTAGTTGTTATAATTAAATTTCCTAAATTGAATTTAAATTGTCAAATTTTTAATTTGGATTGAGCCTCGGGGAGCCGTCCAAATTATATTATCAATAAATTCTTATTTTGGATTGAGCCTCGGGGAGCCGTCCAAATTAAGTTATTTATTGATATTAATTTTTCATAAATAAAATATGTGATCAAATCTTGAAAATTTTTGAGGTGTTTCTCAAACGATAATTTCCTTATTTGATTTATGAGGTGATGCTCTTACATATTATTGTCTCCAAAATTAATTAGGATAATTATTTCCTATAGAGTATATTTCCTTAAATAAGATTTTCATGAAAATAATATGTGGTTGAATTAAGGGAATCTGTCTCTTAATTTAATAAGATTTGATTTAGAGAAATCAAAGTCTTAAACATATTATTTCCGAAATTGATTATGACAATTTAGGAAATTGTTTCCCAAAACAATTCCTTGAATAAAGTGTGAAATTAGAATTAGGAAATCCGGTTCCTAATTCAATTAATGAGACTTGTTAAATTAAGTCACATACATACTTTATTAAGGAAATCGTTAGTATATGACATAATTATATGTCATGAATGTGCTTAAAAGAAAAGGATGAGACCCAAAACCCCTTACAAAATATTAAGGCCAGCACCTTCCATTAATATGGTTAGAACCGGAGTTTTGTTTCTCGTTTGGGTTGATGGACACATCCATGCCCGGCTTGAACCTCGACATGTTCAAACCATGGAATTAGTTTATGATTAATATAGTTGGAGTCAGAGGTCAATCCTTAGTTTTAGTTGTTGGACACATCCAAGCCTGACTAAACGGTTGAATGAGCTCCAACCATATTAAAACTATTTCTTGATTAATGGGTCAGCCTTAAGCTTGGAGCATCGATTTATTGTGCCACAGCCAAGGTCGATGTAAAGATAGGTGCAGTTGGGTGCTATGTATATTGTTGCATACTTGTTAATGAGTTAACAACCCAATGATTTATGCAAACATTCAATTAGTTGATAGCATAATGTGATAGTTACATATATGTAATATGTAATCGGTATAATTACCTACCTTCATAGCTAAGAATAACTTGATGGCCCCAGCCATGGTTGTTCTTATCTATGGATGGATATCAACCTATTTGGAGATGTTCCTACGATCTCCCGAATTGATAAAAAAGGGTTATTCAATTCGAAAAATAAATAGGATTTAATGAATGTATATTGATGCATTCTTTATCATTCTCATCACATAACCTTAATTTGTATTTCTAGGATAATCTCTTGATCATGTCTTCTCTGAATTTGCGTTCCATTTTGGACACCAATAAGTTAACTAAGGACAAAAGGATTGAAAAAGCACCAAAAGGCACTTGCCATCATTGTGGCAAGGAGGGCCACTGGCGAAGAAACTGCAAGGTTTATCTTGAGTCCTTGAAGAAGAAGGCATCCGATGCCCCATCCTCTTCAGGCATCTTCGTTATTGAATGTCACTCTATTTCCTCGTACATCTGGGTACTTGATACTGGGTGTAGCTCACATATATGTAATGACATACAGGGGCTAAGGAATAGAAGAAGACTCGTCAAGGGAGAAGCGAATTTGCATGTTGGAAATGGAGCAAAGATTGCTGCTATTGCCATCGGAACATATTTGCTAAAGCTCCCTTCTGGACATGTCTTAGAATTGAATAATTGTTATTTTGTTCCTTCGTTAATAAAGAACATTGTATCTATTTCATGCTTGAATGAAAAGGGTTACCATTTAACTTTTAGTAACAATTGTTGTTACATAACTTTAAATGGTGTTCTTTATGGGACCGAAACTTTATGCAATGGTATCTACACGTTAGATTTATCCGGTGACATTTTCAATATCGAAGTTAGCAACAAACGTGCTCGAATAGATAATCAAATAGACTCCCATACGTGGCATTGTCGTCTTGGCCATGTAAGTAAGAAACGCATGACCAAATTATACCGATGTGGAATTCTGGAATCATTTGAACCCGATTGATTTGATACATGCGAATCATGCTTAAAAGGCAAGATGACCAAATTACCCTTTTCTGGAAAAGGTAAACCAGTGGGAGAATTGCTTGGTCTAATACATACTGATGTATGTGGACCAATGTCAACTCTTGCACAAGGAGGCTATAGCTACTTCATTACCTTTATCGATGATCACTCATGATTCGGGTATGTGTTCTTAATGAAACACTAATCTGAAGCTTTTGAGAAATTCAAAGAGTTCAGAAGTGAAGTAGAGAAACAGCTTGGCAAAAGTATTAAGATACTTCGATCCGATCGGGGTGGTGAATACTTAAGTCAAGAGTTTCTAGATTATCTTAGGGACAATGGGATATTGTCTCAATGAACTCCGCCATATACACCACAGCATAATGGTGTATCTGAGAGGCATAACCGAACCTTGATGGACATGGTTAGATCTATGATGAATCATGCAACTCTTCCAAAATCCTTTTGGGGCTATGCGCTTAAGACAGCTGTTTACTTGCTAAACAGAGTCCCGACCAAGGTAGTCTCTACTACTCCATATGAGACGTGGAATAGTAAGAAACCTCATTTATCTCACCTAAAGATATGGGGTTGTCCTGCTTATGTAAAGCGGACTATATCAGACAAATTAGATGCTAAGTCTGATAAATGTCTATTTGTTGGATACCCTAAGGAAACGAAGGGTTACCAATTCTATCATCCCTTGGAACAAAAGGTGTTTGTTTCAAGGCATGATGTATTTCTAGAAAAAGAATTTCTTTTACAAGAAAACAGTGGGAGTAGCATTGAACTTAAAGATGTTCAAGAAACTCCAATAGACATTACAGAGACACCTAGTCTAGACCCACAACCGATAACTCATAATGATGAGCTATCAGTTGAACCTAAAACAACATCACTTCTTCGTAGGTCTGATAGGACACGCAATATTACAGAGAGATACGGATTTCTCATAAGTGAATCGAACGACATGTTACTCATTAACAATGACGAACCTATCAATTATGAAGATGTTCTGAATAATTCAGAAAGGGATAAATGGCTTGAAGCCAAGAAGTCGGAAATGGATTCCATGTACAAAAATCAAGTATGGGACTTGGTTAACCCACCTGAAGGGATTAAGCCCATAGGGTGAAACTGGGTTTTCAAGAAGAAAACTGACATGGAAGGTAATGTTGTTACCTTTAAGGCTAGATTAGTGGCAAAAGGATATCGTCAGAAACAAGGAATTGATTATGACGAAACCTATTCGCTAGTAGCTATGCTTAAATCCATTCGGATGCTCCTGGCCATAGCAGCTCATTATGACTATGAGATATGGCAAATGGATGTGAAAACAACTTTCCTTAATGGAAATCTGCTTGAGGATGTATACATGATACAACCTGAAGGTTTCACAATGGTTGATAAAACCAAAGTATGCAAGCTTCTACGATCCATATATGGACTAAAGTAAGCATCCAGGAGCTGGAACATCCGTTTTGATGAGACAATCAAAGAGTTTGATTTCTCACAAAATCCTGATGAACCTTGTGTGTACAAGAAGGTTAGTGGGAGTGCAGTCGTATTCCTAATGTTATATGTCGATGACATATTACTTATAGGAAACGATATATCAGTCTTACAGTCAGTTAAAATTTGGTTGCCCAAAACTTTCTCCATGAAAGACCTGGGAGAAGTAACCTATATCCTTGGGATTAGAATCTTTAGAGATAGATCAAAACGATTGCTTGGTCTTTTGCAGTCTACATATATAGACCGAGTGCTAAAAGGGTTTAGCATGTCGGAATCCAAGAAAGGTTACCTTCCCATCAGGCATGGGATCAACCTTTCAACGTCTATGTGTCCGTGCACAGAAGAAGAGAGGATTTGCATGAATAAGATTCCTTATGCATCCGCGATAGGATCTATCATGTATGCTATGTTATGTACTAGGCCCGATGTATCGTATACTCTGAGCGTCACAAGCAGATACCAGTCTGATCCAGGAATGGATCATTGGGCGGCTGTCAAGACAATCCTCAAGTACTTATGAAGAACTAAGGATGTGTTCCTAATATATGGAGAAGGTGATATGGTAATACGTGGGTATACAGATGCCAGTTTCCAGACAGATAAGGATGACTCCAAATCTCAGTGCGGATACGTATTTATTTTGAATGGAGGTGCAATAAGTTGGAAGAGTTCCAAGCAAGACACTGTAGCGGATTCCACCACGGAAGCAGAATATATTGCAGCTTCGGAAGCAGCAAAGGAAGCAGTCTGGATCAAGAAGTTTGTCTCAGAACTTGGTGTGGTTCCAACCATTGATGAAGCAATACCGGTTTATTGTGACAACAATGGAGCTATTGCACAAGCAAAGGAACCAAGGTCTCATCAGCGATCCAAACATGTGCTTCGCCGCTATCATCTGATAATAGAGATTATAAGTAGGAATGATATACAAATTGAGAAAATTCCCACTGAAAGGAATTTAGCAGATCCTTTAACTAAGGCCTTGCCTCAAAGTAAGTTTGAGGGTCATGTTAGAGCCTGTGGTATTGGGTACTGTAGCGATTGGCATTAGGCCAAGTGGGAGTTTGCTAGTGATATGAGAGAAGTGTCCTAAGGCAATCGCCTTATGATTGTAATCATTTATTTTAATAAATGAATATTCACTATTTGAGTATACATGTTTATGTATTTGATTGAGATCATAAACTCATTTACTGAATGTCCGCAATACAATTCACAGCATGAGAGAATTTGTGATAAATTCACAACTAGTGATTATCTCTACATCTGCAATTGTGAAGTATTGAAATTGTCCCTAGTCGATGAATTGATAAATACGGACACTATCAGTTCTGTTGAGACTAGCATGGGTTATTCTCTAATCAGCTGATTCTCACTGGCTGGTGACATTGGGATGTCCGGAGATAAACATGAAGGCTAGTTAAGGGAACTAGTTCATTGGAGTGACTGACTGTAAAACTTCATATGGTAATCTATATATAGATATGTCAATGAAGTTCTTACTGCAGCTTAAGTGCGATGTTCCTTTGACTTGCGGTGTTCAAGTCATCTTGGTCATGGAGACTTATACTTTGACATCTTAAGCAAGCATCTCCAAGGAGGTGTGGACCCGGGGTGATTGGGTATAAGCGAAGTGCCCAAAGATGTTTAAACAGCCTACAAAGGATTCACCACTCCTTGCGAGGAGATGTATACCCAAGGCCTATCGTCGGATTGTTACTCGAAACCTCTGGCCAGAGCATGACATGTTCAGAGTATGAATCTCTTAGATATATGAGAGTAATTAGAATCCGTAGGACGAGAAAACGTTACTTGGGGTAGGTATGACATAGTCAGCCTAGTGGGGACTGACACACATAGACCATGTCCTGAACCAAGTGGGTATAAGATGGTGAAGGGAATGGGGCACGATTCATTATAGCTGTTGAAGGGTTTCAGAATTGTTTCTGAGGCCAACCGTTAATCTTTCGATTAATTGGGGATCATGATGTACTACTAGATGCCACTCATGATCGTTGTATAATTGGTTAATTATAGACGGCCAACATAAATCGAAAGCCTATTTAGTCACACGCACTACGAGTAATCCGAGGGATTTAAAACGAGTTAAAAATTAGATTTTCCAATCAAGAGAGATTAGGATTGGTTGAGCCAAACAATAAGTCGAATGTGAATTTTTCAGAGACGCATCGGAAGCGTAAAATGGCTAAGTCTTTTGAAGACTTAATAGATGAATTAAATGAGTTTAATTCATTGGGGCGTGGCCTGGATAGGCCGACCAAAGAGGGTCCCCACCTCTTTGCTTGGCCGGCCACAACAAAGGGAGGGAACCAAATTGTTTGGTTTAATTTATAAAGTAAATCAAGTGTGGTTTGTTTTATAAAATTATGGATGATAAAGAAATTTATATAAAGAAATTTATATAAAAAAATTTATATAAAATTTATTTTTCATGGAAATTAAAATGAACCATGGATTGGTTTATTTTATTTTATAAAATCAATCATGGATTGATTTACCATGATAAAGAAATTTATATAAAGAAATTTATTTTTCATGGAAATTAAAATGAACCATGGATTGGTTTATTTTATTTTATAAAATCAATCATGGATTGATTTACCATGATAAAGAAATTTATATAAAGAAATTTATATAAACAAATTTATATGATAAATTTTTATGAAAATTTATTCCATAAGAAAAAAGAGACTTGGTTGATTTTTATCATGAATTAAAATATGATTTTAACCATGATATAAAACCAAGACTTGGCATGATGGACTAAGTCATAGAAAATTTATATGATAAATTTCATATGAAAATTTATTCCATAAGAAAAAAGAGACTTGGCGGTTGAGAGGCCACTATATAAAGAACCCAAGGCAAGGCTTGGAATTAATTCGAAATCAATCCAAGTATTCTTGCTTGGGCTCTCTCCCTCTCCTCCCTTCTTCCTCTTGGCCAGCCACAAGCCTCTCCCCCTTCTTCTTGCCGTGAGCACAAGGAGAAGCACCGAGGCGACGAAGTTCTTCCGTTGGGACGATCTTCCTCTCCGGCCATCATCACCTTGGGATTGGGCACAAGTCATCTTCCTCCTTCTCGCCGGAATTGTGATTCCGGCCAACCTTGGCGGTGAGTTTTTTCGATGTGATTATTTCTCTCTTGGTTTTTCTTGTTGCGTTCTCAGAGAATCTAGTAGTTCTCGAGAACACGAAACTCGTGGCTTTGCGAAGTCATCCCGAAGATACTCGGCGTGGACGCGAATAGAGGCGGAGCTTCCGAGGGACTCTTACGGTTGGATCTCGTCCCTTCCTTCGAGTTACGCGAGGTAACAAGTAAATTAGTTTACGTTTCTGCAAAATTTTAAATATATGATCATGTCTACACAACATAAGGTTGCATGCTTAGATGTGTGGTTAAATAATTTGAGAAATTATTTATGCTAAACCTTCCACTGCACGTAATTAATTTTAAAATTACGAACCCGCATCCATGTCAACATGCACCCGGTCCAATAGCAGGATACACATAGACTTGGTTGGATGTCTTCAGGTACGGTGAAGGGTGGCATGGAGGCAAGCCGTGGGCTTGTGTGCGCATCCGAGGGACCATGGACAAAGCAAGGACTATGTGCCGAGGGAAGCAGACTTCGAGGCGTATGTGAAGGATGGATGGAGGAAAGCCGAGGGCTTGTGTGCGAATCTAAGGGACGAGGGCTAAAGTCGAAGAGGGCTTGAAGGCATCAGATTAAGGCTGCTAGAGCAGGGACGATGAGCCGAGGGATACGGACTTCGAGGCATGCGTGAAGGATGGCATGGAGGCAAGCCGAGTGCTTGTGTCTGCATCTGAGGGACGAGAGCCAAAGATGAAGAGGGTGCAAAGGTAACAGATCGAGACTGCTGGATAAGGGTCAACCAAGTTTTGAGGGTTTGAGTACTGAGGGCATTGTACTCTGGAACTAAGTCGTGAGGGTTCGAGTGCGGAGAGAAATGTACTCGGAAGGGTAACCCTAGACTTAGGGATGGACCAGTCGACTGATCCAGGATCAGTTGACTGGTGGCGCTAGAAACTCGAACGTTGGAGTTACAACGGTCAAATCCAAGTGGGATCAGTCGACTGGGGTTGGACCAGTCGACTGGTAGCGCCATTGGCGAAACTTGCTTGGTCAAAGCTTGTTAGTAGCCTCTATTGCTCAAGTAGTGTCTAGAAGTTGTGGTGAGGTTTCTCCACCCGCAAGGAGCGACAAGAGTTAGCCGGAGGTACTCCAGGGAATCATCCACCGAAGGATCGGGATCGTCCACCTTACGGACAGCCATGGAGTAGGAGTTTTATCTTCGAACCACGTAAATCGGTGTATTGCTCTTAGTTTTAGTTTTAGTTTTTGTTTATTCCGCTTGCGCACTAACTTTGTAGGAAGAAAAATTGAAAGAAAGCTATTCACCCCCTCTAGCTTGATGGTAACGGTCCTAATAGACTATGTGATGAACCATAAGCCCATGAGTAGAATTATTTTTGAAAGGGGACACTCTGACCTTAGTACCGATTGTACAAGAAGATATACCACAAGTCACTGCACCGCGTGTCACAGAAGATACATAAGTGGTAGCTCATCGTAGTGGGAGGGTTGTAAGTCAACCTAAAGGATTCATGTTCTTGGGAGAGTCTTCGGACTTTGTCCCTGGCGACCATAAATCAAGATCCCTAGACCGATGACGAGGAACATCCGCTTTGAAGAGATAATCCAGTTATATGGATTTGTTCAAAGGACGGATGAGATTTGTGTATGTAAGGAATGTGATGGAAACGTAGTGATATTCTTGTACTATACGTAGATAATATTTTATTGATTGGCAATAATAACAAAGTATTATCAGACGTAAGGGTATGGTTGTCCAAACAGTTGATATGATGGACTTTGGATAAGTGGGACACATCCTTGGGATTGAAGTTCTAAGGGATCACCAGAAAAGGATGTTGCGCTTATCCCAAGCTTCATTGAAAGATACTGTCCTAGCTCATTTTAGCTCCAAGAAAGGTTTTGTACTTTTCAGTCATGGAGCTACTCTATCTAAGGAGATGTGTTCTAAAACATCTAAGGAGATAGAGGAGGTGAAGGTGGTTCCTTATGGATCGACTGTATGAAGCCTCATGTATGCAAAAAATGAGAGCGGATATCTGCTTTGTCGTGGCATGGTTAGCAGATATCAGAGTAACCCAAGTCAAGGAAATTGGGTTGCGGTAAAAGCATATATTAGTGCTTGAGAAGGACTAAGGTGTAACACCCCAAATTTGTCAATGTAAAATCATGACAATGTATGAAAATGGTTATAATGAAATGATATGAATTTCATGCAATCACATGCTATGAAATGTTATGAATGCATGAAATATTATATTCATGAAATATTATTATCATGAAATATTAGCATGAAATATTATATTCATGAATATGGAATATTAAAAATATTATGAAATAATATTTTTGGAATATTATGAAATATTCTGAATTCATAAAATATTATTCATATTATGAAATTTCATGATGGGCTTGGTTTAATGGGCTTTGACATGGGTTAGTGCAAATTGTGATAAAAAGAAGAGCTAGAAAGGAGGAAGCAAGGATTGAACCTTGGACCTCCTAGTTGCACTCACCATGTCATAACCAATGAACCAAGCAATATTTCATGTAGAAGGAATAAGGAACATGCTTGTTAAGTGGGTAAGAGTGAAGAGACATGTCTTTTCATGAGAAAAGTATAAATAAGGGAAGTTGGAGTAACTTCCTTTTTCTTTCTTCTTCTTCCTTTTCTCTTCTCCACCGAAACCACCTTCTTCCCCTTCACTTCTTCCATTTTCGAAAATAGCATCCAAGGTTCTAACCCTAGGGCAATTGCAAGGAGGAAAGCCAAGTATCTTTGCCTTCTACCAAGACCAAGGAGTCTTAGAGGAAAAAAATTGAAGAAAAGGCTTCCACATACCCTTCGAGTGTAGGGTACCCTACGATTTTAAGGAGGTTAAAATCCAGCGCTAGGATGTAAGTATCCTCTCGCCTGCAGTATAATGGTTTGTACATGTTTCCATTGTGTTCTTATTTTGAAAAAAATGGGAGTTCTCCCTTATAAGACTTTCGGCCACCACCCTTTCATGGGTCTTGGTTACTTCTTATTGCATGCGGAGATTCCTAGAAATTTAGGGTATATGTGTATGTGGTTTATCCAAAATATTGTGAACAAAAATCTAGGGTTATGCCTTTGTATAGGTTTCGGCCAACACCCAAGGGAAGGACCTTGGTTACCCTTTGATGCATGTGAAGATCCCTTGGAACTTAGGGTATATTTATATGATGTGTCCTTTCATTTTTGTGATAACAAAAGCTAGGGTTTAGGGCTTGTATGGGTTTCGGCCAAGGTATTGAAAAAGGGGCTAGTGAGAGTTGAGTTATCCTAGAAAACATTCATGCTTAGGGTATGGAATAATATTGTATACAAGGTGTTTGTATAATTGTGGGTGAAGTTTGGATGTCAAAAAAATCTAGCCTAGCCTACTCTACAAGGTTTCGGCCAACCCTAGGGGAATTAGGGTTCAAGGTTGAATGATTTTCCTTATGATATATCCATGCTTAATGATATAAGTGAAGTGTTTGTAAGAATGCTTGAATGAATGCTTGGTGGGAAAACCAAATTCCTTACTGGTAACTTTCGGCCAACCCTAGTCCTAGAGTTGGGAAGTACTTGATGAAATCACGAAGCATGCTACTAATTATATGATATGAGTATAATGTATGTGACCTATCTTGTTAGGTATAAAAGCATGCCTTATAGCCCATGGGGCACCCTGATGATATGAACATGATGTGTTTGATGATATGCTTAAAAAGAGATACTCTATTGAAACTGGGATCAAGAGCACCCGAATGCGTGGTGTGTCCCTAGGGGATCAAGAGCACCCGAATGCGTAGTGTGTCCCTTAAAGATGTGACTAAGAGTACCTTTAGGCATATAAAGATATATATGAGTAATTGCATGATAAATTACTTTACTTTGAAAGTTGTGTACCCGACTCGGAAGGGGGTCGTTAAACAAATCCAATGTGCATGTTAACTGAAGGTCATGGCATTGGTAGGATGGAAGGGTCCTGCTCTAATTAGATTGGTGGCTCGCTACCCCAATTTATTAGGGAACGCGCATGATGTGGTACTACAACTGGGCCCTAGAGGATGATATGTATTTTTAAGTACTTACCTTTATGGAACTTTTTGAAAAGCATATTTTCTCATTATGTGATGATCTTGTTCTGTAAGTACTTAGAGATATCTGATGTGATGCTTATGATGCTTTGATGAGATGCTTATGATGCTTATGATCTTGTTCTATCTTGATTACTGAGTACATGATATGATGTATCGATATGGTTTTGCGAGTAGGCCCGGATTCTTACTAAGCATGTTTTGCTTACTAGTTCATGTTGTTTTCTTATGCTGTAGATAGCGGTAAGAAATACTCGAACTAAAGGAAGTGGCAGAGGGAAGGCTAGAGGATGTGTGTGGTGATGGCTCGGGAAAGGACGAAAGATTCTATCTACCTTGTTTTGTCTAGAATCTAAACTGCTTCCAATGAAAGATTGAAATTGTATTGCTATACTCTGAATGTGTGATAATCATGACTACTCTACTGTGATTAAGTTAGGGATATGGAACCTATGTCATGCTAGATAACACTATCATTAATGTCTAAACTTGGTAGTATGCATGCTAAGTAAAATGCTAGATATTTACTATTTTCTGTTTCTTATGAATGCTTCTTTTGCATGTATCTAAGACTAGATAACTCTCGCTATATTCTTACTTGGGATTCCATGCTATGGTGTGTTAAATGATTTTTCTATTAGGTTGTAAATGCATGTAGATATAAAAGAAATGAAAAATCTTGCTTGGTAAATTAGTCTTCAATAAGCATGCTTACTACACTTCTTTTATTGTAACTGTTTTGTTTGGATATACATGTTTAACATGATATAATGATATGAATGTATGGACCCGTAACCCCGCCTTTAGGGTAGATATAAGGTCGGGCGTTACATAAGGATTATATGCTAGTTTACCAGGTAGACCAATTGCTCCCTATGGGTTATACAGATACAGAATTCCAATCAAATATGGGCAAATATAAGTATTTCTCGGGATTTTGTGTTTACTTTAGGAGGTGGAACCATAGTTTGGAAGAGTGTCGCACAGCGGCTGTGTGGCAGACTCCACCATGGAAGCTAAGTATGTGGTAGCCTCTATGGCAGCCAAAGAAAGCTGTATGGTTCAGGAACCTCAAGATGGACTTCGATGTAATTCCTGGTTTGCTCAGAGCTATCACATTTTGTTGTGATAACAATAGTGCAATTGCAAACTCGAAGGAACCACGAGTCCATAAGGCGAATAAACACATAGAGCGCAAGTACCACCCAAAGGAGGAAGAGTTGTTGTTGCCAAGATTACATCGGAGGACAACCTGGGAAGATCTTATTGGATCGAGAAACATGATAGAGGGGGGGGGGGTGAATATCATGAAAACTTTTTCGGATAAGATTGAGAGAAAGTACGCAGTGGAATTAAAAACAAACACGAGGAACACAAGTATTTTTTACTTGGTTCGGAGTCGCGGTCGACTCCTACTCCAAGGCCCACGGTCCTTAACCGTTTACTGCGGGCAATTCTATAATAGCTCAAAGATTTACAGAATTTGATACAATAGTAGTGCAGTAAATAAACAAATACACTTTTCGTTACCGACGTCCGGTGTGGATCGCACTTCCGAGAAGAGGGTCGTCGTCGGCGCTGGAATGTCGAGATCAGAGTTTGCCGGAGCAGCGCGCTTGAACGAAAATCTTAGAGGCGTTGGAAAATTGTTGTCTTGAAGCCTTGGGGTCGAGCCCCTTTTATAGTGCTCCTGGGGGCGCCTGACACGTGCCTTCGAATCCGAGAACCTCTATCCGAAGCTTGGTCAGCGCTTATCCCCTTCGAATCGGCTCTGGAGTTGACTGGGGTGCCCGGGACCTCTCGAGTGCCCAGCTTGACTAGGTCCTCTGGCTTCGTGGCTGATTTTGCTTCGACTCATCTTTCGCTTGACCTTGGGCGCCCGGGACATCCCAGGTGCCTAACCCAGTGTTGTTTCGAAGCGATTCTTGCTTAACTGCTTGTTTGGCTTTGACCTTGGGCACCCGGGACCTCCCGGGCGCCTAGCCCAGCAGCCCTTCGCCAGGAGCCTAGCAGCCCTTCGCTAGGTCTTAGGGTTTCGATGCCTAGCAGCCCTTCGCTAGGTGCCCAGCAGCCCTTCGCAGGACTTCTTTCTGCACACTCAGTGAACACATTAGACCAAAAATAACATCTTAACTCTTGAACCCTTTGCTATTATCAAAACCCAGGTTTGACTTAGGTGCTGCCTGCACCAACAATCTCTCCCTTTTTGATTTATTGCAACCCGGTTCAAAAAGTTAAGTTAAAACTTATAACAGTTAATAAAAGAAGGTAAAAAGACAATGAACTATAGCAGTTATGAACAGAATAGATTTGAGAAAAAAATCCTTTATTTCTCATACTCCCCCTAAAACCCTGAATACTTGTGTTATAAAATACTTAACTTTGACCTTTCCTCCCCATTTGACATATATCAAAAACATACATGGGTGAACAAGGTTTCTAATAGAGAGTTTTGGGTTTTACCAAAATAAATTTAAGTTTTTGTAAAATTCTAAGTGTTTTTTGACAAAGTGTTTTTCAGTAGATAGAGTAAAAGCATTTGCATCAACAAAAACTTTTTACGCTTAGACAATTTTCTATTTTGAAAAGCAAGCCTAAAAAATTTTACTTATAAGGCTTTGCAAAAAGAATTTTACTTAGGCAAAATTTTGAAGCCAAATTTAAAGAAAAATTCAACTTTGAGAATTGGGAAAAATTTTGTTTTAGAAGAATTTGCTTGGAAATACTTTGTGTATTTTGAAAAACAAAATTTTTAAGAAATTTCTAGATAAGTTTTTCACCAAAAAAAACTATACTTAGAAACATTTGCCAAAATTTTTAAAAAGTTTTTGCTCAGACAAATTTTGTTTACTAAGAAAAATTTTACTTAGGAAAAAACATGCACTTAAAAAATTTTGAAATACTTAGAAATTTTTGAAGCATTTTTTGAAAAAGAGATAAAAATTAAACAAAATTTCCTTTCTCTCCCCCTTAATGTGAAATTCTTCTTCTTACGTTTTAGACCATTTCTAAGATAAATTTTCTTTGAAAAGGGGAAGAACTTTAAGGAGAAAAAAAAATTAAATTTTTTCAGTTTACTTTTTCGGCTTTCCCCCTTAAGAATACTCTTTTTGAAAAATATATTTTGAAAAAAATTTAAAATGTGTGTATCAGAGCTTATGAGTCTTGAAAATATAAAAATTTGAGCGAAAAATAATCCTTAGTAAAGTAATGTCAAGAATTATGATAATTTATAAGTAACAAAATTTTGAAAGAATGAATAATTGATACTAAAAATAGAATTGGAGTCAAGTGTATATTTTGATTGAGTCCATGCATGACAAGCAATAAAAAATATTTAATCAATAAGTTTACTTGTTTTGAATATTTTGAAGAATGCATATACTTTAAAAAATGCCAGTACTTTTTGAACAATATTATGTATTTTTGGAAAATATAAGTATATTTTTTTTGAAAGCTATCATGAGTTTGAAACAAAACATAAGTACTTTGAAAAATATTATGAATTTGAAAAACATAAGTATTTTTAAAATCTTAAATAAAATTACTTATCTTTTGAAAGTACTTACAGTAATATTATTTTTAACACATAATATTTTACTTGCTTTGGTTTCTTTTCCAGTCTGACACAATCCTAGTAAACCTTATTAACTATAAGGACATTTCTCTATGTGTCCTGGAAATTTTCCAACTCAAGTAAATAATATTTCCAAAAAGAATTTTGATATGCCAAAATGATAGTATTTTGAAAATACATGCAAGTATATTTTGAAAAATGTATAAACTTTTGAAGGCACAATATTTTACTTGACTTGGTTTATCTTCCAGTCTGACACAATCCTAGGAAGCCTTGTTATCTACCAGGACATTTCATTAAGTGTCCTGGAAATTTTTTCCAAGCTCAAGAGAAATATTATTTCAAATTGATTCTATTAAAAAACATTTTGAAAATAATAATATTTTAAAAAAATGATAATATTTGAAAGGAAACATATCACCTTGAAATATTCAATAATTCTTTTAATTTGACCTCCCCCTAAGCTTGACCCATTCCTAGGAAGCTTGTTTACCACAAGTACTCTTCCTCTAAGTCTTTAGGGTTCACTTCAGATCAAAGAAATTATCTAATAATTTCAAAACAGATAATTGCCAATAAAACTTTTCAGAAGTTCTCCTTTTTGATTCAGACTCCCCCTAAATTTGACACATCCTAGGAGTCCTTGTAGATTATGAAGTAGACCTTCCTCGGTGTCTTTAGGGTTTACCAAAATCAGATGAGACATAGACATAATTTTCGAATGTATTTTGAAACTTCGAAACATATTTTGAAACGAAGGTAGTTTGTCAGGCATAGTTTTCGAAAAATATAAGTAGTAGTATTTAAAGCACAGTTTTCGAAAATCATTTTGAAATAATTTTTCAAAGAGATAGTAATATACGAAGGTTTTTTGAATCAAAATTTTGAAAACCTTATTTTGAGATGATATTAAATTTTAGAGCATAAGGTTTTTGAAAAATCTAAATTTTTCAAAAGATATTAAAAAAACTCCTCTTGTATCTGACATCGTTTGACTTTATCTAAGTACCTTAAGGGATTTCAGTGTTATCCATGTTTGACTATGTTGACTAGGGTTAGCAGTGTTGACCAGGTTTGACTCAGTTGACTATGTTTGACCAATCAATAACTAAATCAAACAAGCCCTATATTCTATTTAAAACGAGTCGATTGTGATATTTAACATGAAATTCAATATTTTGAAAAAATGTTAGAGATGAAAAAGTAGGGTATAGTAAACTGAATTAACTTGAAAAATAGAGATAATTTTGAATAACTTGTGAAAGCACTTTGAGTTTTATTTAAAAGGATAGTGACATATATTCTTAGGTCCTAGATATCTCACCCAGTTCTACGTGATCAAACATGTTAACCTTATGGGTTTTGTGAGATAAATATTTTAATTTTAAAAAGTTGGATTATTTTGAAAACCATTAGTTTTAAATTTATTTTGAAAGATGGTTGAATCTATGATTAATTGAAATTTGTGTTAGATTTAAATCTGACAATAGTAAAATGAATTTGGTTTTCAATAATCGGCTTCCAGGTCTTAGTGAGGCACTAGGCCTTCTTTGGCCGTAGCCTTATTGGATCATCAACCCTTTCCTTGACAAAGCCTTTTATTAAAAATCCATCTTCAAGTTACTCCTTGAATGATTCTGGTCTAACTAGTTTGGGTCTTGGATCGGTAACTTCGGCTAGTTCCACCAGACTAAACAGACCAAGTAGGGTAAACTTGACCTTATTAGAAAGGTTTCCCTAACGTACTATCATCTCACCTCCACCCAATACTATGTTGTTCAAATTTCAATTAAACCATTTGTCCTTAATCTAACCAAACCTAATTCTAAGCAAAAAAAAACAAGCAAACATGACAAAAATGATCTAAGTTACATCATAATTGACATAAAACTCTGGTTTTTTAAAATCAGAATGGTTGTGAATTAAGTTTTCTAATGTGTTAACCTTAACTAATTTGTACAAATTAATCACGTTATTTGAGATAAATATTGGAGTTTCAAATATTGAAAACTTACCTTTCCCGATCGTTTGTCCAGTACTCTTGTAATGATCACGAGCTAATCGGACCAGTTTGGGTCAGTTGGATCGAGAAACACGATAGAGGGAGGGGTGAATATCGTGAAAACGTTTCGGATATGATTGAGAGAAATAACGCAGCGGAAAAAAAACAAACACACAAGAAGAACACAAGTACTTTTACTTGGTTCGGAGTCGCAGTCGGCTCCTACTCCAAGGCCCACGGTCCTTGACCGTTTGCTGCGGGCAATTCTATATTTGCGTAAAAGATTACAGAGTTTGGTACAGAATTATTTGTAGTAATTAAACAAGTATGCTTTTCGTTATCGATGCTCGGTGTAGATTGTACTTCGGAGCAGAGGGTCGTCGTCGGCGCTAGAATCTCGAGATCGGAGTTTGCCGGAGCGGAGCGCTTGAACGAGAAGCGTAGAGGCATTGGAAAGTTGATGTGTTGAAGCCTTGGGGTCAAGCCCCCTTTTATAGTGCTCCTGGGGGCGCCCTGGACGTCGGGGGCGCCTGACACGTGTTGGGACCGGGTGCATGTCGACAAGGATACGGGTTCGTAAAATTTTAAATTTTTTACGTGCAGCGGAAGAATTAGCATAAAATAATTTCCTAAATTATTTTAACCACGTATCTAACATGCAACCTTATGGTGTGTGGACATAATCATAAATTAAAACTTTGCGAAAAAATAACTAATTTACTAAGCACCTCTCGTAACTCGAAGTGAGGGACGAGATCCAACCGTAGCGTCCCTTGGAAGCTCCGCCTCTATTCGCGTCCACGCTGAGTTCTCTTCAGGATGACTTCGCAAAGCCACGAGTTTTGTGCTGACGAGAACTACTAGATTCTCCGAAGACACAACTAGAAGAACAAGAGAAAAGATAGGAAACTAACCACCAAGAATCGGAATCCAAATTCCGAGAAGGAAGGAGATAACACCCGCTTTTTCTTCTTCTTGGTTGGCTTCTCCTTGGTGTAGATTGCTCACGCCAACTCCTTGGAGAACAATGAAGGTGCGCCGGCCCTAGGAGATCTAGGTTGGGCGCCGGCCCTAGATGGGAGGGAGAAGGAGAAGAGAATAAGAGAGAGAGAGGGAGAGGATTAACTCTTAATCAACTCAATTGATTGGAATTGAAGGCTAGCCTTTGGTTCCTTTATATAGCAACCTCTCTCTTGATAAGTCTCCTCTTTAACGGAATTAACGGAATTAATTTTCATAAGAAATTTATCTTATAAATTATTCCGTTAGGCCTAGTTTTATTATAACTAACTTTATAATAAAACAATTAATTCTCTTCTTTAATTATGGAATAAATTTTATAAGAAATTTATAATTTTTCTTTTAATAGAAAAATCAATTCATAATTGATTTTATAAAATTAAAATAAACCATTTCACGGATTATTTTAATTTCCAAAAAAGAAATAAATTTCTATAAATTTATTTATATAAATTTCTTTATACAAATTTATTTATCCATAATTTATAAAACAAATCGCGCTAGATTTATTTTATTAATTAAACCAAATTAATTGGTTTTCTCCCTTTTAAGTGGCCGACCAAACCAAGGGGGTTTGGCACCCTCCTTGGCCGGCCAATCAAGCCGCATCCATCGCGAATTAAACTCATTTAATTCGCCCAATAAGCCTTCAAAAGACTTAGCCAATTTTAGCTTCCATTGCGCCTCTGATTAACTCAGATTCGACTTATTTCTCTTGATCGGAAAATCTAATTTTCAACTCGTTTTAAATCCCTCGGATTACTCGTAGTGCGTGTGACTAAATAGGCTTTCGATTTATGTTGGCTGTCTATAATCAACCAATTATAGAACGGTCATGAGTGGCACCTAGTAGTACATCATGACCCCCAATTAATCGAAAGATCAACGGTTTGACCTCAGAAGTAATTTTGAAACCCTTCAGCAGCTCTAATGAGTCGTGCCTCATTCCCTTCACCACCTTATACCCACTTGGTTCAGGACACCGTCTATATGTGTCAGTCCCCACTAGGCTGACTACGTCACACCTAGCTCAAGTAGTGTCTTTCTCATCCTTTGGATTTCTAATTACTCTCATATTTAAGAGACTCGCACTCTAAACATGATATACTCTGGCTAGAGGTTTTTGAGTAACAATCCGACGATAGGCCTGGGTATACATCTCCTCGCAAGGAGTGGTGAATCCTTTGTAGGCTGTTCAAACATCTTCGGGCACATCGGCTCATACCCAATCATCCTGGGTCCACACCTCCTTGGAGATGCTTGCTTAAGATGTTAAAGTATAAGTCTCCATGACCAAGATGACTTGAACACCGCAAGTCAAAGGAACATCGCACTTAAGCTGCAGTAAGAACTTCATTGACATATCTACATGTAGATTCCCATATGAAGTCTTACAGCTAGTCACTCCAATTAACTAGTTCCCTTAACTAGCATCCATGTTTATCTCCGGACATCCCAATGTCACCAGCCAGTGAGAATCAGGTGATTAGAGAATAACCCATGCTAGTCTCAACAGAATTGATAGTGTCCGTTTTTATCAATTCATCAACTAGGGATAATTTCAATACTTCACAATTGCACATTAGAGATAATCACTAGTTGTGATCCCATCACAAATTCTCTTATGCTGTGAGTTATATTGCGGACATTCAGTAGATGAGTTTAAGTTCCCAATCAAATACACAAAACATGTATACTCAAATAGTGAATTATCATTTATTAATATAAATGTTTACATCATAAGGCGATTGCCTTAGGACACTTCTCTCATATCACTAACAACACGTGCCTTCGGATCCGAGAACCCTCATCCACGGCTCAGTCAGCGCTTATCCCTCCAGAATCGGCCTCGGAGCTGACGGGGGCATCCTGGTTGACATGGTCTGCTGGCTTCGTGGCTGATTTTTCTTCGATTCACTTTTTGCTTTGACTCAGGGCGCCCGGGACCTCTAGGGCGCCCTGCTTACAGCAATTTCGAAGCAACTCTTGCTTCCTTGTTTTGCCTTTACCTTGGGGGCGCCCGGGACCTCCAGGGTGCCCTGCTTACTGCAGTTTCGAAGCAACTCTTGCTTCCTTGATTTGCCTTGACCTTGGGGGCACCCGGGACCTCCAGGGCGCCCTGCCCAGCTGTCTGCCCCTCTCCTTTGGGGCGTTTTGAGCTGCAGAAACACATTCCTTCGGTCCTGCATTCAAGGTTAGTTCCAAAACGGCAAAGCAAGAGTATTAGATAATTTTTTACAGTCGTAGCTGTCTTGGTTCTGACTTTGGGTCTCCCAAATGGAGCCCTAGGTTAAACCGACACCTACTGTTCCCTCGACGGGGAACACATCCTCACCTACTCCTCTCAGGAGAGTTTACCTTTTGCCAACCAGCTCCTCCGGTTGGTCTTTTGCTCGATGAACCTGATCAGGTTTTCGTGCCCACCTTCCGAGCAAGTCTTCGGTGCCCACCTTTCGAGCAGGTCTTCGGTGCCCAACTCCTTGCCAGGGCTTCGTGCCCAGTCCTCGACTAGGACTTCGTGCCCACCTTCCGAGCAGGTCTTCGGTGCCCAACTCCTTGCCAGGGCTTCGTGTCCAGTCCTCGACCAGGACTTCATGCCTAGTGTACCTAGGACTTCTTTCCACACACTTAGTAAACGTATTAGATACAAATAATATCTTAACATCTGAACCCTTTGTCATTATCAAAACCCAGGTTTGACTTAGGTGCTTCCTGCACCAACAGGGTTTATCTCCTTCATTGTCTTCTGATTCCGAGTCTGAGTCGGACTCGGGTACAGGTTGAAGCTTCTTCTTTGGTGGTTCTCTTGGAGCTTTCACTGCACTAGAAATTACACCTCCCACGACCATTACAGTATATGTTTGATAATTTAATTGTAATTTAAAAAAAGATTCAAAATTGGTTACCATTTTTGTCTCAGTCAATTTGTCTTCTGACTCTGGCTCGAATTTGCAGTCAGGTATGGATTCCTTCTCATCTTCTGATCCGGAGTCAATTTTGAAGTCGGGTGCTAACTCTTCTAAAATCTCAATACCAAAGCTCTCTTCATGTAGATTGATTAGCTTTTCCCAAATTTCTCTGGCACATCTGAATGTACCTACTAGTTCGAGTTGCTCCTTGGTTAGGCCACATTATAGGATTGCAGTTGCCCTTGCATCGGTCTCGATTTGGTTGAGGGTTTGTTCTTCCAGTTTGTCCCATTCGATTGATAACTCGTCTTCTACGGGAAGAGAGAATCCCGTTTGGATGATCCGCCATAAGTCCATGTGGGCTTTCAGAAGGGACTCCATTTGACTTCTCCAAAAATTGAAGTTGTCGCCGAAGAATAGCGGTGGACGGGCACTGTTCCACTCTTGGTTGGCCATCTAGTTTAATCCTTGTACACAAAAGAAACACCAAAAATATACCAAGACTTGGTCTTGGATTAGTAGTGCGGGAGAAAAAAAACTAGCACAAAAAGGTGTTGCACAAATTTTGAGGTAAAAATAATGATAAAAAATTTTGACAAATTTTTGAAAATGTTGGCTTTATCAATTCTGATTAAAGATAAAAAAGTAAGACTTCAATGTTTGGGAGAAAATTTGCTCGAATTAAGGTAGCACAAATTTCGAAGGAAAAAAATATTAAAATAATAGGAAAAAAGTTTATGACAAATTTTCAAAAATTGATCGTTTTATCAATTCTGACTTATGGTAAAAAAATAAGAATTCAAAATTGAAAAAGGCGATCGAGTGGTGTTGCACCAACCTCGATTAACGAGAAAGATTAAAAAGAATAAAATAATTTTGAAAATTCGAAAAACTCTCAAATTGGTGGTTCCACCAAATTTTAGCCACTCGCTCTGATACCACTTGTTGGATCGAGAAACACGATAGAGGGGGGGGTGAATATCGTGAAATTTTTTTCTGATAAGATTGAGAGAAAGTACGCAACGGAATTAAAAACAAACACGAGGAACACAAGTATTTTTTACTTGGTTCGGAGTCGCGGTCGGCTCCTACTCCAAGGCCCACGCTCCTTAACCGTTTACTGCGGGCAATTCTATAATACCGCAAAGATTTACAGAATTTGATACAATAGTAGTGTAGGAAATAAACGAATACACATTTCGTTACCGACGCCCGGTGTGGATTGCACTCCGGAGCAGAGGGTCGTCGGCGGTGCTGGAATGTCGAGATCGGAGTTTGCCGGAGCAACGCGCTTGAACGAAAAACTTAGAGGCGTTGGAAAATTGTTGTCTTGAAACCTTGGGGTCGAGCCCCTTTTATAGTGCTCTTGGGGGCGCCTGGGACGTTGGGGGTGTAACACACGCTTTTTTTTCCTAAAGCGGCATTACGTTAACATACATAGGGGCATGTGAACATCGTAATGCAGCGGAATATCTTTAAACTTACACATGCACCTAACTACCATTCCTAACATAATGGCATGGGAACTTAGCATATTAACTTCATACTTAGCATCATATCATGAAGTCACATAAGTCATCCTTTAAGCACATAAGTAGCAAATGTAAAGTTTAGCATAAAACTCGTAATATATTGTTTCTTGGCCAAGTCACTACCACACACATATTCTTGCCCTCCTGTTGCTTCCTTATTGTCCCCTTGCATGATCTGCGGTATAAGGAAAGTAAAACTATAAGCACATAGGCTTAGTAAGACTCTTTCCTACTCACTAAATCCATTCATCACTTAATCATAAGCACATGAAACATTAACATAACTTGGTGCTCTACATAGGACATTAGCATCTAAGATCATTTAGCATGACATAGTTCTCACATAGTGCATGAACATAAAATACACTTTGTTGGTGCAGAATGCACCAAAGTCAAACCTGTGTTTTGATAATGGCAACAGAGGTCAAAAGTTAAGTCTTACTTGTGTTTCTAACAAACTACTCTAGTGTGCAGAGATAAAGTCCTAGCGAAGGAAAGCTAGGCACCTGACGAAGGACTGCCAGTATTCAAGCCCTAGCGAAGGACTGCTAGGCACCTGGCGAAGGACTGCCAGTATCCAAGCCTAGCGAAGGACTGCTAGGCAACTGGCGAAGGACTGCCAGTATCCAAGCCCTAGCGAAGGACTGCTAGGCAACTGGCGAAGGACTGCCAGTATCCAAGCCCTAGCGAAGGACTGCTAGGCGCCAGGCGAAGGACAGCTTGGGACTAAAGCCCTAGCGAAGGACTGCTAGGCAACTGGCGAAGGACTGCCAGTTTACAAGACCTGACAAAGGACCATCAGGCAAAAGTCCAACTAGAGGAACAGTTGGCATCAGGTAAATTCTCCCGAGAGGAGTAGGTGAGGACGCGTTCCCCGTCGAGGGAACAGTAGGCGTCGGTTCGACCTAGGACTCCATTTTGAAGACCAAAGTCAGAACCAAGACAGCTAAGGCTGTATAAATCTAATAAATTATTATTATTATGTTTTGAACTAACTCTGGATGCAGGACCGAAGGAATGTGTGTCTGCAGCTCAGAAAGCCTCAAAGGAGAGAGGCAAGGCTGAGTAGGGCGCCCGGAGTGTCCCGGGCGCCCCCAAGGTGCATACAAAACAAGTAAAGAGAAAAAGGGTTCGAATAGCTGCTGGGCCGGGTGCCCCCGTGCTCTCGGGCTCCCGCGCTGCTCCCGGGTGCCCCCAGCGTCCCGGGCGCCCCCATGCGTATACCTCGAACCGAAGCCCTCGAAGCCAAGCGGATAAAATTTGACCCGGTCAATCCGGGCGCCCCGAGTCCTCCGGGCGCCCCGGTCAAAGCGGATCCAGAGGATCAGACGCGACCGAGACTTTGACGGATCAAAGGCCACGTGGGGGGCGCCCCCGACGTCCCGGGCGCCCCCAGGCCCTATATAAAGGCCCTTCGACCAAGGCTTCAGAACACCAATTCATTCAACACTTCCACGCTCTTCTGCTCTCGCGCCTTGCTCCGAAAACTGCCCAACTCGAGCCGACGACGTCCCGCTGCTCCAAACAAGTGAACCTACAATCGGACGTCGGTAAAAGAAGAGCATCTTTTTCTTAATTGTTAAAGTTTACTGCACTTACTCTGTATTCAATATTTGTAAACTGTCTTTGCGCCAAATATAGAATTGCCCAAAGTAAACGGTCAATGACCGTGGGCCTTGGAGTAGGAGTCGACACAGGCTCCGAACCATGTAAATCGACTGTGTCTTTGTGTATTGTTTTTAATTTCCGCTGCGTACCTACTCTTACTCAAATCCGAAAGCTTTCCGATATGCACCCCCCCCCTCTATCGGTTTTATCGATCCAACAAGTGGTATCAGAGCGGGGAAGTTCAAACCTGGTGCAACCACCAGTTTGAAATTTTTTCGGATTCTTATTTTTCTATTTCTTTTCCCTTACGAATTTTTCGTTAAATATTTTATTCGATTTTTTTTTGTTAAAGCGAGGTTGGTGCAACACCCCTCGTTATTTAATTTATCCAGCACTACTAATCCAAGACCTTAGTCTTGGAAAATTCGTTTTTCTTTTAGCTTTCTATTTCAGATGGCCATGCAAGAAGGATTTAGCACCGCAAGACCTCCACTCTTCAGTGGAGAAGACTTTTCCTACTGGAAAAGTCGTATGGAGGTCCACCTGAAAACTCAGGTGGACATGTGGATCATTATCCAGTCCAGTCTGGAGATCCCCCGAAATGCCGAAGGTCTTCCTCAGAACTACTCTGAATGGGACAACTTCCTAAAGCGAAAGATAGAAGCCGACGCAAAAGCTACTCAGACTCTTCAATGCGGATTGACGAAAGAGGAGTTGAACCGCGTGGGCCCCTTTAACACTGCAAAGGAGCTGTGGACAAAACTGATCGAGCTGCACGAAGGGACTTCAGATACTCGGATTAGCAAGAGGGATCTGCTACTAAACAAACTCTACACCATCAAGATGGTCGACAACGAAACAGCAGCCCAGCTCCACGCACGAATCCAAGAGGTAATGAACGGTCTCCACACAATAGGTCACAAGGTTGAAAACCGTGACCTAATAAGGTATGCTCTAAACGCCTTCCCTAGAAATACCTTGTGGGCATCTATGGTAGATGCATACAAGGTCTCTAGAGATCTTTCTAAAATAAAATTAGATGAGTTGTTTTCTGAACTTGAACTGCACGAACAAACTAACACCAATGTGGTCGAGAAAGGTATTGCTTTTCTTGCAGGCAAGACTGGAAGGACAATGAAGAAGAAGCCTGAACCCGAACCTGAGTCTAACTCTGACTCAGACTCAGAAGAAGAAGATGGAGACCAAACTAAGCTGGTCCGGCTCGCTCGAAGCTACTACAAGGAGCTGAAGAACCGAACCAACAAACGGAAAACCGGCCGAAGAAAGGACGAACCAACTGAACCCGCGAACAAGCATAATGTGACCTACTACGAGTGCAAGAAAAAGGGCCACTACAAGTCAGAATGCCCTAACCTAAAGGAGACAAAAAGGATGAGAAAAGAGAAGGCACTGCAAGCAACCTGGGACGAATCCTCCTCCTCCTCAGAAGAAGAGACACCCCAGTCCAACCTCCTAGCTCTGACCGCTTCAGAAGAAGTCGGGACCGAGTCAGAAACAGAACAGGAGGACGGCGAGCTAACCTTCACGGAAGACGGAGAAATTAAGGTAACTGGTTTTAATAGATTGCAATTAAGTGAATTAATTTCATTTCTTTCTCGAGATTTGGCAAAAGCCAAACTCCGAGTCAAAACCCTTCGACAGGAAGTAAAACTCTTGAAAGAGGGAGCTGACTCTAAACCCTTAACCGAGAAGGTTCAGGAAGGAACTCCTACTCAAGTTGAAAAACTTGAAAACGAAAACTCCTCCCTGAAAACTCAGGTTAAGGATCTTAGATCAGCATTAGAACGATTTACATCTGGTTCCAAGGGTCTTGACATGATCCTTGGAAAACAGAAATCAGTTCTAAATCGATCCGGATTGGGCTATAGAACCAAATCTCGGCAAAGATCTTACCTTGCTGTACTGAATCAGTCCAGAGGTAAAATTCAGGCATGGGTACCTAAACTATACCTGAACAAACCGACTGGATCAAATCAGTATTGGATCCCCAAGGACAAGATTCACATCTTGCCTAACCATCACCGTGGCTTTAGTCCAGGAGGAGCCAAACTGAAAACTATAGTCATTATTAGATAATTTTTTTTTGCAATATGATTGTTTGCCTTTTATTTAATTTCTGCAATTTACCATGCTTAGACTTAGGCTAGTTTAAGGACCAAACAAACTTAACTGAAACTTGAAAACATAGTATTGGGTGGAGGTGAGATGATAGTACGTTGGGGAAACCAATTCTAATAAGATCAAGTTTACTTGGTCTCTTTAGACTGGTGAAACCAGCCGAAGCTACCGATCCAAAATCCAAACTAGTTAGACCAGAAATTTTTCAAAGAATAATTTTGAAAATGAAATTTCATTAAAAGGCTTTGTCAAGGAAAGGGTGGATGATCCCATAAGGCTTCGGCCAAAGAAGGCCTAGTGCCTCGCCAAGACCTGGAAGTCAATTTTTGAAATTCAAATTCAAATTAATTTTTGTCAAATTCGAATCTAACACAAAATTTCAGTTAAGTGTAGATTTAAACATCTTTTCGAAAATTTTAAAGTTAATTATGTTTTCAAAATTTAATTGTTTTCAAAATTAATCAAAATTTTCAAAATAATCTTAACTATCAAAACTTGTCTCACGAAAACCATAAGGCTAACGTGATTGAAAACCCTAGATTTGGGTGAGACAGACTAGGTAGTGAAACTCAATTTAAGCTATTCCTGATTCTAATTGGATCCAAATCAAGAAAATTCTTTATGCGTAGGAACATAAAGATTTGGACCAATGGATGTTGGATAGCGGTTGCTCCAGACACATGACTGGAGATAAATTGAAGTTCACCAAGCTCAAACTCAAAAACCTAGGCTCAGTGGCATTTGGCAATAATGCTACACTCAAGGTAATTGGGTCAGGTAATATTGAGCTTAAATCTGATTTCATTATTAAGAAAGTTCTATTGGTTGAAAACTTTAATTTTAACTTGCTTAGCATAAGTCAGTTATGTGATTCTGGTTATATAGTTACTTTCAACAATTCTAACTTCCTGATTAGAAATGAACAAGACTCAGAAATCATACTTAAGGGCACTAGGAAAAACAATGTATACACTATAAATCTTCCCCTTATACCCAAATGTATGTTAACACAATTAGAACAAACAAACCTCTGGCATAGGAGATTAGGTCATACCAATCTAAGAACTATCTCAAAAATTACCCAACTTAGCCTAATCAAAGGTATTCCCAAAATTAAAAATAATGAAAACCTAATATGTGAATCTTGTAATCAAGGTAAACAAACCAAATCCAATCACAAATTAATTCAATCTGATCTAACTCAAACAACACTTGAGCTCCTGCACCTTGACCTATTTGATTCACATGGAGCCAAGTCACTAAGAGGAAACCGATACTGCTTAGTAATAGTCGATGATTACTCTAGGTTTACCTGGGTTAGGTTCTTAAAAACCAAAGATGAAACTCTAAACCTATTTAATGAATTCTGTAAACTAATTGAAAATCAAAACGATACTAAAATTAAAAGACTTAGGAGTGATCACGGGGGAGAGTTTGAAAATCAACGATTCAAGGAATTCTGTAAGGTAAATGGGTACCTACATGAATTTTCATGTCCTAGAACCCCCCAATAAAATGGGATAGTTGAGCGAAGGAATAGAACATTACAAGAAGCCGCTAGGGCTATGCTCAACGAATTTAATCTAGCAAACCAATTTTTGGCAGAAGCAATTAGTTCGGTCTGTTATATCCAAAATAGGGTTTTGATTAACAAGCGACACAACA
Organism: Boesenbergia rotunda; assembly: GCA_024364735.1. Lineage (NCBI taxonomy): Eukaryota > Viridiplantae > Streptophyta > Magnoliopsida > Zingiberales > Zingiberaceae > Boesenbergia > Boesenbergia rotunda. The sequence continues at coordinate 99,747 of JAGFNQ010001162.1, read as the reverse complement.
AAACCCCCTATGAACTGTACTATCATAGACTCCCCAACCTACACTACCTAAGGGTCTTTGGATGTAAAGTCTATATCCTAAACACCAAAGACTATTTAGGAAAATTTCAGTCCAAGTCAAACCCAGGTATTTTCCTAGGATACTCAACGACAAGTAGAGCCTATAGAGTTTACAACAAACAAACTAAGAAAATTGAAGAAACAACAAACCTAATTTTTGATGAAAAAATCAACTCAACATCTAATAATCCAGACTTAACTTCATCAAACTCTGACCAAGAAAATGAATAAACTATTGAACCCTTAATTGAACCCTTAAACGAACTAACCATTGAACCAATTAATGAGTCAACTGAATCAAGTATCCAACCAACAAATGAACCAGCCCAAATAGTCGAATCAAATAGTGAACCAAACCGACCAGCCGGACCTGAGGCTGAACCAAGTTCTAGAAGAACCAAGAAACCCAGACTTAGTCACCCAACTGATCAAATTGTGGGTGATCCAACTCTAGGAGTCAGAACTAGATCCTCCCATAGAAACCTTAGTCAAATAGCTATGATATCAAAAATTGAACCCAAAACTATAGATGAAGCCTTACCTGACCCTGACTGGATCATAGCTATGCAAGAAGAATTAGCCCAATTTGAAAGGAACCAAGTCTGGGAACTAGTACCTAAACCTGAAGGCAAATCCATCATAGATACTAAGTGGGTCTTTAGGAATAAACTAAATGATCAAGGAGAAATAGTCAGAAATAAAGCCCGCTTNCCGCGATAGGATCTATCATGTATGCTATGTTGTGTACTAGGCCCGATGTATCGTATGCTTTGAGCGTCACAAGCAGATACCAGTCGGATCCATGAATAGATCATTGGGCGGCTGTCAAGACAATCCTTAAGTAGTTAAGAAGAACTAAGGATGTGTTCCTAATATATGGAGAAGGAGATATGGTAATACGTGGGTATACAGATGCCAGTTTCCAGACAGATAAGGATGACTCCAAATCGCAGTCTGGATATGAATTAACTTTGAATGGAGGCGCAGTAAGTTGGAAAAGTTCCAAACAAGACACCGTAGCGGATTCTACCACGGAAGCGGAATATATCGTAGCTTCGGAAGCAGCAAAGGAAGCAGTCTGGATCAAGAAGTTCATCTCCGAACTTGGCGTGGTTCCAACCATTGATGAAGCAGTGCCGGTTTACTGCGACAACAATGGAGCTATTGCACAAGCAAAGGAACCAAGGTCTCATCAGCGATCCAAACACGTGCTTCGCCGCTATCATCTGATCAGAGAGATTATAAGTAGGAATGACATACAAATTGAGAAAATTCCCACTGAAAGGAATTTAGCGGATCCTTTAACTAAGGCCTTGCATCAAAACAAGTTTGAGGGTCATGTTAGAGCCTGTGGTATTGGATACCGTAGCGATTGGCATTAGGCCAAGTGGGAGTTTGTTAGTGATATGAGAGAAGTGTCCAAAAGGCAATCGCCTTATGATTGTAAAACATTTATTTTAATAAATGATGATTCACTATTTGAGTATACATGCTTGTGTATTTGATTGGGATCTTAAACTCATCTACTGAATATCCGCAATACAACTCACAGCATAAAGAGAATTTGTGATGGGATCACAACTAGTGATTATCTCTAAATGTGCAAATGTGAAGTATTGAAAATATCCCTAGTCGATGAATTGATAAATACGGACACTATCAATTCTGTTGAGACTAGCATGGGTTATACTCTAATCAGCTGATTCTCACTGGCTGGTGACATTGGGATGTCCAGAGATAAACATGGGTGCTAGTTAAGGGAACTAGTTCATTGGAGTGACTAGCTGTAAGACTTCATATGGTAATCTATATAGATATGTCAATGATGTTCTTACTGCAGCTTAAGTGCGATATTCCTTTGACTTGCGGTGTTCAAGTCATCTTGGTCATGGAGACTTATACTTTAACATCGTAAGCAAGCATCTCCAAGGAGGTGTGGACCCAGGATGATTGGGTATAAGCCCAAGTGCCCGACGATGTTTGAACAACCTACAAAGGATTCACCACTCCTTGCGAGGAGATGTATACCCACGCCTATCGTCGGATTGTTACTCAAAACCTCTGGCCAGAGTAGATCATGTTTGGAGTACGAGTCTCTAAAATACATGAGAGTAACTAGAAATCCAAAGGACGAGAAAGACACTACTTGGGCTAGGTGTGACGTAGTCAGCCTAGTGGGGACTGACACAATAGACCGTGTCCTGATGTACTACTAGAGCTGCTGAAGGGTTCCAGAATAATTTCTTCTGAGGTCAAACCGTTGATCTTTCGATTAATTGGGGGTCATGATGTACTACTAGGTGCCACTCATGATCGTTCTATAATTTGTTGATTATAGACGGCCAACATAAATCGAAAGCCTATTTAGTCACATGCACTACGAGTAATCCGAGGGATTTAAAACAAGTTGAAAATTGGATTTTCCGATCAAGAGAAATAAGTCGAATCTGAATTTATCAGAGGCGCAATGGAAGCAAAAATGGCTAAGTCTTTTGAAGGCTTATTGGGCGAGTTAAATGAGTTTAATTCGCGAACAGTTCGGGTTGGTTTGGCCGGCCAAAGAGGGTGCCAAACCTCCTTGAAGTGGCCGGCCACCTATTGGGGAGAAAACCAATTAATTTTGGTTTAATTAATAAAATAGATCTAGCGCGATTTATTTTATAAATTATGGATAAATAAATTTGTATAAAGAAATTTATATAAATAAATTTATAGAAATTTATTCCTTTTTATGGAAGTTAAAATAATCCATGAATTGGTTTATTTTAATTTTATAAAATCAATTATGAATTGATTTTTCCATAATAAGAAAGTTTATAAATTTCTTATAAAATTTATTCCATAATTTAAAGAGAAGATTAATTAGTTTTATTATAAAGTTAGTTATAATAAAATTCATAAGAGAATTTATAGGATAAATTTTCTTATGATAACTAATTAGTTTTATTATAAAGTTGGTTATAATAAAACTTAGTTTAAAACGGAATAATTCATAAGAGAATTTATAGGATAAATTTCTTATGATAACTAATTAGTTTTATTATAAAGTTAGATATAATAAAACTTGGTTTAAACGGAATAATTCATAAGAGAATTTATAGGATAAATTTCTTATGATAACTAATTCCGTTAATTCCGTTAAGAGGAGACATGGCAAGGGAGAAGCAACTATATAAGGAACCAAAGGGAAGCCTTTATTCCTAATCAATTAATTGATAATTGAGAAGCTCCCTCTCTCTTTTATTCTCTTCTCTTCTCTTCTCTCTTCCCCATTAGGGCCGGCGCCCTCTTCACCATCCCTAGGGCTGGTGCACACCAACCCTAGGGCCGGCGCCTCCCTCTCCCAAGTGGGTTGCCGTGAGCTTCAAGAAGAAGGAGAAACGAAACAAGAAGAAGAAGAAGCGGATAGCGACTCCTCTCTTCTCGGAATTCGATTCCGTTTCTTTGTTGGTTAGTTTCCATTCTTTCCTATCTTTTCTCTTGTGCTTCTAGTTGTGCCTTCCGAGGATCTAGTAGTTCTCGTCGGCACAAAACTCGTTACTTTGCGAAGTCATCCCGAAGAGAACTCGACGTGGACGCGAATAGAGGCGGAGCTTCCAAGGGACACTACGGTTGGATCTCGTCCCTTACTTCGAGTTACGAGAGGTATAATGTAAATTAGTTTACTTTTCCGCAAAGTTTTATTTTATGATTATGTCAACACACCATAAGGTTGCATGCTAGATAGGAAGTTAAAATAATTTAGGAAATTATTTTATGCAAATTCTTCCGCTGCACATAAAAATTTAAAATTTTACGAACTCGTATCCTTGTCGACATGCACCCGGTCCCAACATATCTGATGTGCAACTTCTCTCACACGCTTAGTCAATGAACGAATCAATGCTCCAATTCTATAGTCATCCATGAATGGGAACTCTTCCTGCTCGAGTTTCCAAAATAATTGATCCAATTTTCCTATATTGCCTTGGATTCCAAGAATTGGACTATAGTCAACTTCTTCTATCTGCTCCATTAGCTCACGACATCGCTCATTGCAACGAATTGTGGTGCACATCTCATGTGTCATCTAAAATTGAAAAACGACATAGTCAGTACAAAACTGACAAAAACTAGTAACAAAACTAGTTTTCTTTTTTTTTCAATTCACAAATATATGCACAGAAAGAAGCACCCAAAAATAATAAGTTCCCTTTACTTTAGTAGTTACAATTACTTATGCTACTGGTCTGATCAATTTGTATGTCTTACTGTGGTTGCTTCACTTAAGCCTATTTAAGTTTGGTTCAACATAGTGATCAAATCAGTTAGTTTAGTTCGGATTATTTGATCAAACTGGTTTGGTTAAACTAACTAATGGTTTGAACCAAAACCGATTGGACCAACCTAATCTCATTAAACTAAAATTGAGTCTAATTTAAATTAATTGAACCAAAACTAAATTAACTACCGGTTACGGCTTCGGATTGAGACTTTTCTCTCTTAATGAGCGGTCGGGGCTTTGATCCTTCTTTGGCCAGCAACTCTACATCTATGTTAGCGATGATTCTCCTATTCCTACTTCTCTATTCTACTACTGCTATTAACTCTACTTCTATAGCAACCCCTTTTTTTTTTATAAACCGCTTCCTACCTTTCCTTCTCATACTCTACTGAGCTTTACATCATATTCCACTCTTATCGTTCTCAATCTACGTATTTCACAATGATTAATCATAATCTCTACTCTTATCGTTCTCAATCTACGTACTTCACAATTATTAATCATATTCTCTATACTTCTTTATGTTCTTCTATTTAATCTATACCTGAATTATGCTTCTCTTCTATTATTAGTTTTTTTTCTTAATACTACTTATTTTCTTACTAGATCTACTATTACATCTCTAATCTCATTATTTTCTGTTATACTTCTTCTGCTTTATTTAATCTCTATCTCACTCTTCTACTTTTCATTACTTTTTATTTCTACGTCTACTTCAACTTCTCTCTATCTAAAGCCTCAATCCTACATCACTGGAGTTCTTAAAAATCTCTGCTAAGTTTAAAATTATCTAATAAATTTTTCTTAAATGTTCTCACAAACTTTATCTATCATTCTCTGACTCCATCTTCTTAATTCTACTATTCACTTCCCATACATTCCCATGCTTTAAATTACCATACATATATCTCAAAACTTCTCATCTATCTTCAATCCACACTTTGCCTTCTCTTAACAACTACTTACACACTATTTAATCTCATTACTTTATAACCTATACTTCTCATACTTCCTGATATAACTAGACGGATATTAATACTACTCACTTTTGTTAATTTATTATCTAATAATATAATGGACATCATATCTACATACTCTACTTTGTCTTCTCACATCTATTTCCATTTCTAAAATTGCTTATCTTCACTAAAATATATTATTACTCTTTTATCTTTTTTATAAGATTTCTCTCATTTATGTTTTAAATATACTAGTTTATTTCTTTCATTCTTACACTTATTTTCTTCTCTCCATTAAGCACTATAACTTCTTTTTATTCTGTACTGCATAATCTCTACTTATGTCTTTTGTCTTGCTATTTCTTAGACATTTTATTCCTACCCGCATATCAAACTCTAAACTATTCGATATCATAAAGTAAGGTAAGGTATCGTTTATATTTACATACCCTAAAAGTACTCTCTATCATAAGGTATCATTCATACTTGCATATTCTAGAATCATAAAAGAAAGAAGGTATGCATAGAGGTACTTACTTGGAAGCTGCAGGAAGAAGGCTTGATGTGTGTGTAGTGAGATGACATTTTGCTCTGATACCAATCTGTAACGCCCGCCCTTCCTAGCCTTACGGTGTAGGCGGAAGGCGGCATTACGCTAACATACATACATGCATATGGTGATCATAATGCAGCGGAATAATTTAAAACTTTATACATGTGCGTTTAAAACATGCAACTAACACTTGAATCATATAAACATGCCTTAGCTATCATTCTTAACCATGGTTACTTGGTAAACTTAGCATTGTCATAACATAAAGGAAACAAGACATAACATGTGAGACCTAACATTCTTGAACATGCTTGCATTAAACATAACTTATCAACATATGTTCTTTAGGAAAAAACATCATAAAGCATAGCATGAAACTAGAGAGGACAATGCAAAACATAAAACATGTGATGAGCAATAGAAATTTTCTTTTCTTTTTCTTTTGCCAAGTCACTGCCACACACACACACTTGCCCTCCTGCTGCTTCCCTTAGCTTAATATCCTCTTGCTTGATCTGCGGTATAAGAAAGTAAAACTATAAGCACATAGGCTTAGTAAGACCCTTTCCTACTCACTAAAACATACGTCACATATAGCAATGGAAAGACATAACATGGAGAGTGTAACATAAAACAAAAGCATATCATGGGAAGGTATTCATAAAGCATTTAACATGAAGAGGCATATAGATGTACATAAACACACATAATCATATGGATGTGCTTAACATGTAATGAAAGTGCATAGAGTTCATGGCATAAGATGTACTTGACATAAAATATAAGCATATGAACATACTTGACATTGCATAGTTTTTGCATAAACATAAGCATATGACATACTTGACATGGCATAATTCTTGGCATAAACATAAGCATATGATATACTTGACATGGCATAGTTCTTGACATAAACATAAGCATAAGACATATTTGGCATGCCATAGTTCTTGACATAAACATAAGCATATGATGTACTTGACATGGCATAGATGCATAACATGAATGTATGCATGAGTTAAATGCGCATAACATAAGAATGCTTATTTGAAAATCATAATTATAAATACATAAACATAATCATAACATCATGGGGGGCCCCGACTTGTACCACATACATACATACATCATTTGCGCGCATCCCTAAGTAAATACGAGGTAGTTAGTCTCGACCTACTAGGGTACTAGGTTACCTTCAACCTAGGGACAGCTACGGTAGTCCAGAACCGAGGGGTTCTTAAGGTGCTCATCCGTGTTGGACAGCTACGGTAGTCCCAGAACCGAGGACTGCTGCAGTAGTCCTGAATCGAGGTGTTCTTAAGGTGCCCATCCCTTGGACCTTTTTAGGGTGCGGTACAAGCCCATTCATAAAGTAAAATAGCTTCACATGCTTCTTTTTACATCATTCATAAACTTACATAGCATATTTTAAGACATAAACGTGATCTTAATACATGAAGCATGGTATAAAACATACTTAGCATTTCATCATTCATAGTTAATGCATAACATCATTATGCCTTAAATGCATGAACATCATCTTCATTCATCATCTTCATTCATAAGGCATGATACACATACATAATTATGCATTAGGGCATAAACATCATTTTAATTCATAAATCTTGCATGATCATGGTACATTAGGTAAGCATGCATAAATGAGTTGTTTACATACATGGTATATATCACATGGCATACATGATCATGGTATCTATTATAAAGCATGCATGGGTAGGATCCATATGAACATGGCACATACTACATAGGTTCATAACATTCAACCTAAAACATGCATAGGTCTACATAACCATATATCTATCATAATACATATGTTCAAGCCACTTAACATAATACATGCATAATTCTACATACACATGAGGCCTACTTCCTAACACATGTGTTCATGGTATATGGCTTAAAACATTCATGAATAAAACCTACTAAAACATGTCACATAACTTAAGCATACAAGGGCATGATGCATAGCACATAAAGTTAGGGTTTTAGGTATCATAAATTCATACAACATGCTTGAACATCATAATAAGCCATAAACAAGTATACTTGAACCCTTAGACTAACCCGAACCCTAGACTTGGAGCATTGGCCGAAAGTTATAGATAGAGGCCCCATCATTCAAGTAACATATAATGTACCATAGGTAAAGTAAAGCCCCTACCATACATGCAATGTCATAGGAAGCCATTAGATCCCATGATTGGGACTAACCCTAAGTCCTAGCCCTAAATCTTGTATTGGACGAAACCCTAGAAGGGTATTAAGTCCATGGAAAATTCATACAATTCATAATTAACATCCAATACAATACATACAATACCATAGGAAGTCATTAGAACACATGATTGGGCTAACCCTAGTTCCTAACCCTAAAACTTGCTCTTGGCCGAAACTTATATGGGTCTTAAGTCCATGGAAAAATTCATATAATTTCAATTAACATCCATTGCAACATAGGGAATCATAATAAGCATGCTTGGAGGGTTAGATTTAATCCAAACCATGAAAGGGAAGAGGTGGCCGGAACTTGTAGGGTCTTAGGGTGCTCTAAAAATTCCACAACTCATAATTTATTCTTTATTTATCATGTGAAAGCATTAGGAATCATAAGTGAGGTTTTAACATCGTCCCAAACCCAAAGAAACATGCTTGGCCGAAACTTGTAGAGACCCTAGTCCATAGTTTTCTCAACATAAATCCCAAACAAAATTTAAATCATGATTGACAACATAGAAAACTATTATACCACAGGTGAGGGAGTCTTTCCTCTCTTTATCTTGGTTATAAACCTTGCATAGAGAAATAAAAGAAAACCTTCTTGACTTTAGATCACTCCTTGCCCTTGTAGCCTTGTAGAAGAACTTAGATCTTCAAGAGGGAGTCTTCTTGTGAAGCTTTCCAAGGGGAAAATCACCTTGTGGGTTTCGGCTAGGAGGAGGAAAAAGATAGGAGAGGAAGAGCCCTTGGTGGAAGAAAAGAGGAAGAAATAACTTAGGTGTCTCTTCACTCCTCATCCCCCTCTTTTATACTAAGTGGAGGGGCAAGTGAAGGGGCATGGTGCCTCCTCACATGGTGACTCTTCACTTCCTTTAGCCTTAACAACAATCCTTTTCCTTTTCCACTAGCTCTCCCTTGCTAGGTGAATTGGTTAGTACATGCATGATGAGGCTTTGCATCTATCTTAGGTCTAAGGTTCAATCCTTGGTGCATGCACTTTCTTTTTATTTCATTTACTCTTATTTTTGGCAAGGCCCACATAAGGCCCACCAAGAGTCATGCTAATATTTCTAATTGGAGCCCATTTCTATTTATGTTAAATTCCACCTATGGACCACTAATAACCATGGTACTAGAAGAGCCCATGTAAGACCCATTAGTACTTAGCTTTTTATTCCATATAAGAAATTATGCTAAGGTTCATGCTAGTATTCTTATGTTACTCAAGAATCCATATAGGCATGATAAATATTTTAAAGAAAAATTTTGAGAGGATTTTACGGGTGCTACACCTAGAGGAACAAAAGGTGGTTCTATAGTTCTAAGGATCAGAGGGTAATCGTTAGGACGAATACCAGATTCATATTAGAAGACTATGTGATGAATCATAAGCCCATTTGTAGACTAGTTCTTGAAAAATTATGAGGGGATGTTCTAACCTTAGTACCAACTGTGCAAGAAGATATACCACAAGTCACTACACCGCGTGTCACAAAAGATACACAGGTGGTGCCTTGTCATAGTGGGAGCGTTGTTAGTCAACCTACAGGATTCATGTTCTTGGGAGAGTCTTCGGACTTGATCCCTGGCAAACATGAATCAAGATCCCTAGACCTATGACAAGGAACGTTTGCTTTGAAGAGATAAATCGGTTATATGGATTTATTCAAAGGATGGATGAGATTTGTGTATGAAAGAAATGTGATGAAAACGTAGTGGTATTCTTGTACTATACGTAGATAATATTTTGTTAGTTGGCAATAATGACAAAGTATTATCTGACATAAGGGTACGGTTGTCCAAACAATTGATATGATGGACGTAGGAGAAGCAGGACACATCCTTGGCGATCGAAGTTCTAAGGGATCACCGAAAAAGGATGTTGTGTCAATCCCAAGCTTCATATAGTGACAGTGTCTTAACTCGTTTTAGCATGGAAACCTCTAAGAAAAGTTTTGAACTTTTCAGCTATGGAGCTACTCTATCCAAGGAGATATGTTTAGATTATCAAAGGAGACAGAGCAGGTAATGACGGTTCCTTTAGGATCAGCTATAGGAAGCCTCATGTATGCTAAAAATGAGACCGAATATCTACTTTGCCGTGGGCATGGTTAGTTGATATCAGAGTAATCCAGGTCAAAGAAATTGGATTGCGGTAAAAGATTATATTAGTGCCTGAGAAGGACTAAGAATTATAAGCTGGTTTACCGAGCAGACCAATTTCCCATGGGTTATACGGATACAGACTTCCAGTCAGATAAGGGAAAATGTAAGTATTCCTCGAGGTTTTGTGTTTACATTAGGAGGTGGAACCATAGGTTGGAGGAGTGTCGCGCAGCAGCTGCGTGATGGACTCCACAATGGAAGCTGGATGGATGGCAGTCTCTAAGATAGCAAAGAATGCTGCTTGGTTTAGGAACCTCAAGATGGACTTAGATGTGATTCCTGGTTTGCTCAATGCTATCACATTTTGTTGTGATAAAGAAATGGCGCAGTTGCAAACTCGAAGGAATCACGAGCCCATAAGGCAAGTAAACATATAGAGTGCAAGTACCACCCAGGAGAGGAAAAGCTGTTGTTGCTAGATTACATCAGGGGACAACCTGGGAGATCTTTTCACTGAGGCCTTGATAGCGAGAGCTTTAGGTATGCGAAGGATCAGGGAGTCAAATGTATGATATTTTGAGAACAACAATCTCTTTAAGTATAAGTGGGAGTGTAACGACCCGGAAAATTCTCTTAATATTTTTTTAAAATATTGAGCATGTCAAGATAATTCTCCGAGGGGCCCAGAAATAATTATGTAAAATTGGGCCTAGAAATCCATGTTTTCTCATTTAAATTGAGGAAAACTAGGTACTAATGAGCTTTAAATGGGCTCCAAAATGGGTATTAATTAGGTAAAATTAATATAAATTAGGTAAAATTAATATAAATATAAAAGAATTTTATTTAGGAATATTGGCATAATTATGGGTGATTTTAGGGGGATTTTCGGAATTTAGGAAATAAAAAAATAATAAAATAAATGAAATGAAAATAAAATAAAAATAAAGGTGCATGAGCCAAGGATTGAACCTTGGACCTCTTGTACAACCATGTAAGCCTTAACCAACTCACCTAGCAAGGGATTTCTATGAGGAAATGAAGTGGATATAAGTTGAGATTAAGAACAAGATGAAGAGTCATGGAGAGACTCTTCATTCACCACCTGAATGGGTTATAAAGAGGGGAGTTTTGGGAGTTATTCTCTTCTCTCCATCAATTGCATTCTCTTCCTCCTTCTTTCTCATCGTAGACGAAATCTACAAGGGAGATTTTCCTTTGGGAAAACTCCACAAGAAGGTCCTACCACCAAGATCTAAAGGTTTCCTAAGGTTCCAAGGCTAGGGGTGATCAAGAGACAACAAGTCTTCCTTCTTCTTCCCATCTAAGGTCTAAAAATCAAGAAACCCCAAGGTAAGACTCCCTCACCTGTGGTATAATAGTTCCCTATGATTTCCATGATTTTTAGCATGATATATTGGTTTGTTTTCGAATTTGATGTTGAAAGGAAAGAAAACCAAGACCCTCATGCTTAAGAGTTTCGGCCACCATGTTTTACAGGTTTATAATTATGCTAAAAATAATGATAATGTTATTTAATATTCCATTATGATGTGTAGAGATTAAGTATAATTTTTGGGAATTTTTTGAGTACCCTAGGACACCCTACGGTTTCGGCCAACATGAAAGAAACAAAACTAAGAACCCTAAGTTTAAGGGTTTCGGCCACCATGATTTACAGGTCTATAATTATGCTAAAAATCATGATAATGTTATTTAATATTCCATTATGATTTTTAGAGGTTAAGTACAATTTTTGGAAATTTTTGGAGTAACCTAAGATACCCTAGGGTTTCAGCCAACATGAAAGAAGCAAAACCAAGAACCCTAGGATGGAGGGTTTCGGCCACCATGATTTTAAAGTATATAATTATGCCAAAAATCTTTATAATGTTATTTAATGTTCCCTTATGATGTTTAGAGGTTAAGTATAATTTTTGGGAATTTTTGGAGTACCCTAGGACACCCTAGGGTTTCGGCCAACATGAAAGAAACAAATCAACACCCTAGAGACCCTATGGGTTTCGGCCACCATGGTTTAGGGTTCAAAAATGATGCTAAAAATCTTTATAACGTTGTATAATGTTCTCTTATGAGGTTTAGGGATTAAATATAATTTTTGAGAATTTTTGGGGCAACCAAGTATACCCCAGGGTTTCGGCCAACAACAAGACCTCATGGGTGGAGTTGGGTCTAAATCCCCAAGCATGTGTTTGATGTATTAACATGATATAAGAGAGATGGAGGGTGATTATGTGAATGTTTCACATAGCTTTGAGACCCTATAGGTTTCGGCCAAGTACCCTAATAGGGTGGGATGTTAGGACTTATTTCAAGTAAGGGCCCCAATGGCCCTATGGTAAGGTATGGTTGATGTTTAAGCAATTGATTTGGGGTTTTAATGGAATTTTTCCATACCCCCATGGCCTTGAAGCTTGGGCCAAGAGCAAGTTTAGGGTTAAAGGATTAGGGTTGGCCTTAAGTATGGGATTAAATGTTCCCTATGGCCTAGTACATATGTATGGGATGTTAGTTGGGAGGTTATGTGAAGTTTCATGGACCTAGGGTTCCTTGGGGTCTTTCGGCCAAGGACATAACCTAGGGCTAGGGTTGGGTTAAATCTCCAAAGATGCTTAGTACGATGGAAGAAGTTCTATGTTAACTATACACTTAGTTTGTATGTCATGAATTATATGTTAAGTCATAGATGTTTAGACATGTGCCATGATTGTGAATAATAGTAAGTATGCCATGTCTTATGAATGATATGCCATGTTTATGAATGATATGCCATGTTTATGAAGGATATGCCATGTTTTATGAATAAGATGTAAGTATGTCATGTCTTATGAATGAGGTTAAAGTACATGCCTTTAGGGCATAACGATGATGTTAAGTATGATGAATGAATGATGATGAATGACAAGTATGATGAATGAATGATGATGAATGACAAGTATGATGAATGAATGATGATGAATGGAAAGCATGTGAAAGCATTATATTTTATTTTATGGGCTTGTACCGGACCTAAGTAAGGTCCACGGTTCTGGACTACCGATGATGTTGTCCACGGTTCGGGACTACCGATGATGCTGTCCTTACGGTTCGGGACTACCGATGAAGCTGTCCTTACCCTAGTAGGTCGAGATTAGCTACCTCGTATTTACTTAGGGATGCGCGCATATGATGAATGAATGTGGTACAAGCCAGGGCCCAATGAATGTTATGATATTTTAAAAGCATGTTTTTAAAGATTAAGCATCTATATATATATATATATATATATATATGCAATTGCCACATGCATCCATCCATGTTATGCATTATATTTATGATAAGAATATTATGCAAAGTAAGTTTATGCAAGGTATGTTTATGCAAATGATTTTGTTTATGTTTCGTGTTAATATATGATGCCATGATTTGATTGTGTTCATGCTAGTCTAGAATGCCATGATTTACTTATGTTCATGCTAGTTTAGGATGCCATGATTTATTTATGTACATGCTAGTTTAGGATGCCATGATTTATTTATGTTCATGTTAGTTTAGGATGCCATGATTTAACTAGTTTTATGTTAAGTTAGAATGCCATGATTTATTTATGTTCATGCTAGTTTAGGATGCCATGATTTAATTATATTTATGCTAAGTTAGAATGCCATGATTTTAATTATGTCCATAATAATTCATGATGCCATGATTTAATTATGTTAAGCTGAGTTAGGACGCCATGTTTTTATTTAGGTTCATGCTATGCTAAGAATGGTTATGAGATTATGTGTATTATGTCTATGTTTACGCCAAGCACTATGCCATGGTATGAATGTTTACGATGTTTATGTCTATGCCAAGTATCGTGTCATGCCATGAATGTTCTTATGGATATGTTTATGCCATGCTATGAATGTGATGAAGTTATGCTTATGTCATGACGAAGGTGTGCTAAGTGATGAAAAGGCTTATGTTCTAAGTAAAGCACTAAGTATGCTAATGTCTTATATGCTCATGATTGAATGATGAATGGTTTTAGTGAGTAGGAAAGAGTCTTACTAAGCCTGTGTGCTTATAGTCTTGTTTTCTTATACCGCAGATCATGCAAAGGGACAGTAAGGAAGCAGCAGGAGGGCATCAAAGAATGTGTGTGATAGTGACTTGGCCAAGGAGCAATATGGTTGCTCGTCTCATGATAGAACTTTATCTTTACTGTTATGTGTTTAAGTATGACTCTATGACATGATACTAAGTATGACATGATGCTACGAATGACATGATGCTAAGTATGATATGATGCTAAGTATAAAGTTACTACGCTAAGTTCCCATGTTATGGTGCTAGAAATGGTAGTAAGTGCATGTAGGAGTAAGTTAAAGGTTTCCGCTGCTTTATGATGTCTACGTGCCCTAAGTATGTTAACGTAACGCCGCTTTAAAAAAAAAAGCGGGCGTTACAGGTTGGTATCAGAGCAGTTACCATCTCACTACACACACATCAAGCCCTCTTCCTGCAGCTTCCAAGTAAGTACCTCTTTACATATCTTATAATAGTAAGATGTTTTATGATTCTAAGATATGCAAGTATGAACGATAGTTATGATGAAAAGTATGTTACGATATGTAACGACGAATGATACTTTATCTTATTTTAGGAATTAAATATTTAGAATGATATAGGTGTAGAAAAAAAACTATAATTTATGATATTATGTATAATTGATAATAAAGCCACATGTAGAAAATTATCTGATAGCCTACCCGCAAGAGATTATAACACTCTCACCTATGTAAACGTATAGCATTAGTTCCATGATATTAATACTGATATAATTAATGGTATAGGTCATATGGTATAACTTAGGTAGGGGCGCATAGGGTAGGGTTCTAATTATGGTAACACTTATTAAAGGTTATGGGTCACTGATATCTTAGATATAATATATAAGACTACCTTAAGTTATTTTATGGTAATATAATAAGTAGGATCTCACCCATTCTATAATAATCATACAACTAATATAATTCATAACCCGGGCTGAGAACTAGTGTTTCAGAAGCATACTATTATTAGGTTTACCCATAATTAAAATAAGTATATAATTAGGATATATGTATATAATTATATCATGGAGTTAATAATGACATTAGCCAATTATATGTCAAGGAGATAATCAGAACTTCGATATATACAGCGATGCTTCCAAGCTAGGACTTGGAGCTATACTTAGGCAGAGTGGTAAGGTCATTGCTTACGCCTCTAGGCAACTCAAGGAAAATGAGCAGAACTACCCCACTCACGATCTGGAATTGGCTGCGGTGGTTTCGCTCTTAAGATATGGAGGCATTATCTATATGGAGCACAGTGTAAGATTTATACAGACCACCAGAGTCTGCGGTACTTCTTCACTCAGAAAGACCTGAATATGAGACAACGCCGATGGCTTGAGTTGGTGAAGAACTATGACTGCGAGATCTTCTACCATCCAGGGAAGGCAAACAAAGTGGCCGATGCACTTAGCCGAAAGTCAAGTGCCACCTTGGTGTCCATATCTAAGTTACCCCGACCACTCGAAAGAGAAATTATGAATTTTAGGGTCGAAGTCATCTCCGAGCGACTTTCCACCTAAACCCTAAACAAAAGGGTGATTTGAGTCTTCAGGAAATAAAACAAGAGATCCTAGAAGGAAAGGGCGATGGTTTCCATATCGCCAAAGGGGGTGGTGAAAAGAAGGAAATGGGGCTAACAACGGATGTCATTGACAGCACCACCCGAGCTATACAAAATATTCGACAACGGATAGAAACTACTCAGAGCCGACAAAAGAGTTATGCCGATGTTCGGCGTAGACCGCTGGAGTTTAATGTTGGAGATTGGGTGTTTCTGAAAGTGGCTCCCATGAAGGGGGTGACAAGATTTGGAAAGAAAGGAAAGTTAAGTCCGCGCTATGTGGGGCCGTACCTGATTCTGAAAAGAGTCGGTAAAGTGGCGTATGAGTTAGAGCTGCCTCCAGAGATGTTAGCTATCCATAACGTATTCCATGTGTCCCTGCTGAAAAAGTGTATCCCAAATATGGACCAAGTGATTGAGCCATAGACGTGCAGGTGCAAGAGGACCTAAGCTATGAGAGCAGACCCATCCAGATTTTGGATAAGGAAGTCAAGAAGCTGAGGAGTAAGGAGGTACCCTTAGTCAAGGTCCTATGGCAAAGTCAACGGTTCGAAGAAGCTACCTGGGAACGCGAGGACGAGATGAGGCGCAAGTACCCGGAGTTATTCTAAGTTCGAGGACGAACTTTCACGAGGTATAGGGGATTGTAACGACCCGAAAAATTCTCTTAATATTTTCTTAAAATATTGAGCATGTCTAGATAATTTTCCGAGGGGCCCAGAAATAATTATGTAAAATTGGGCCTAGAAATCCATATTTTCTTATTTAAATTGAGGAAAACTAGGTACTAATGAGCTTTAAATGGGCTCCAAAAATGGGTATTAATTAGGTAAAATTAATATAAATTAGGTAAAAATAATATTAATATAAAAGAATTTTATTTAGGAATATTGGCATAATTATGGGTGATTTTAGGGGGATTTTCGGAATTTAGGAAATAAAAATAATAAAATAAATGAAATAAAAATAAATGTGCATGAGCCAAGGATTGAACCTTAGACCTCTTGTGCAACCATGTAAGCCTTAACCAACTCACCTAGCAAGGGATTTCTATGAGGAAATGAAGTGGATATAAGTTGAGATTAAGAAGAAGATGAAGAGTCATGGAGAGACTCTTCATTCACCACCTTAATGGGTTATAAAGAGGGGGTTTTGGGAGTTATTCTCTTCTCTCCATCAATTGCATTCTCTTCCTCCTTCTTTCTCATCCTAGACAAAATCTACAAGGGAGATTTTCCCTTGGGAAAACTCCACAAGAAGGTCCTACCACCAAGATCTAAAGGTTTCCTAAGGTTCCAAGGCTAGGGGTGATCAAGAGACAACAAGTCTTCCTTATTCTTCCCATCTAAGGTATAAAAATAAAGAAACCCCAAGGTAAGACTCCCTCACCTGTGGTATAATAGTTCCCTATGATTTCCATGATTTTTAGCATGATATATTGGTTAGTTTTCGAATTTGATGTTGAAAGGAAAGACAACCAAGACCCTCATGCTTAAGGGTTTCGGCCACCATGTTTTACAGGTTTATAATTATGCTAAAAATCATGATAATGTTATTTGATGTTCCCTTATGATGTGTATAGGTTAATTATAAATTTTTGGAATTTGTGGAGTACCCTAGGATACCCTACGGTTTCGGCCAACATGAAAGAAACAAAACTAAGAACCCTAAGTTTAAGGGTTTCAGACACCATGATTTACAGGTCTATAATTATGATAAAAATCATGATAATGTTATTTAATGTTCCCTTATGTTGTGTAGATGTTAAGAACAATTTTTTGGAATTTTTGGAGTACCTAAGACACCCTAGGGTTTCGGCCAACATGAAAGAAGCAAAACCAAGAACCCTAGGATGGAGGGTTTCGGCCACCATGATTTTAAAGTATATAATTCTGAAAAAAAATCTTTATAATGTTATTTAATGTTCCCTTATGATGTTTAGAGGTTAAGTATAATTTTTGGGAATTTTTGGAGTACCCTAGGACACCCTAGGGTTTCGGCCAACATGAAAGAAACAAATCAACACCCTAGAGACCCTATGGGTTTCGGCCACCATGGTTTTGGGTTCAAAAATGATGCTAAAAATCTTGATAATGTTGTCTAATATTATCTTATGAGGTTTATGGATTAAATATAATTTTTGGGAATTTTTGGGGCACCCTAGGATACCCTAGGGTTTCGGCCAACAACAAGACCTCATGGGTGGAGTTGGGTCTAAAACCCCAAGCATGTGTTTGATGTATTAACATGATATAAGAGAGATGGAGGGTGATTATGTGAATGTTTCACATAGCTTTGAGACCCTATAGGTTTCGGCCAAGTACCCTAATAGGGTGGGAAGTTAGGACTTATTTCAAGTAAGGGCCCCAATGGCCCTATGGTAAGGTATGGTTGATGTTTAAGCAATTGATTTGGGGTTTTAATGGAATTTTTCCATACCCCCATGGCCTTGAAGTTTCAGCCAAGAGCAAGTTTAGGGTTAAAGGATTAGGGTTGGCCTTAAGTATGGGATTAAATGTTCCCTATGGCCTAGTATGTATGTATGGGATGTTAGTTGGGAGGTTATGTGAAGTTTCATGGACCTAGGGTTCCTTGGGGACTTTCGGCCAAGGACATAACCTAGGGCTAGGGTTGGGTTAAATCTCCAAAGATGCTTAGTAAGATGGAAGAAGTTCTATGTTAACTAAACCCTTAGTTTGTATGTCATGAATTATATGTTAAGTCATAGATGTTTAGACATGTGCCATGATTTGTGAATAATATGTAAGTATGCCATGTCTTATGAATGATATGCCATGTTTATGAAGGATATGCCATGTTTTATGAATAAGATGTAAGTATGCCATGTCTTATGAATGAGGTTAAAGTACATGCCTTTAGGGCATAACGATGATGTGAAGTATGATGAATGAATGATGATGAATGACACGTATGATGAATGAATAATGATGAATGACAAGTATGATGAATGAATGATGATGAATGACAGCATGTGAAAGCATTATATTTTATTTTATGGGCTTGTACCGGACCTAAGTAAGGTCCACGGTTCTGGACTACCGATGATGCTGTCCACGGTTCGGGACTACCGATGATGCTGTCCTTACGGTTCGGGACTACCGATGAAGCTGTCCTTACCCTAGTAGGTCGAGATTAGCTACCTCGTATTTACTTAGGGATGCGCGCATATGATGAATGAATGTGGTACAAGCCAGGGCCCAATGAATGTTATGATATTTTAAAAGCATGTTTTTAAAGATTAAGCATATATATATATATATATATATATATATATATATATATATATATATAATATATATAATATATATATATAATATATATATATATATATATTATATATGCAATTGCCACATGCATCCATCCATGTTATGCATTATATTTATGATAAGAATATTATGCAAAGTATGTTTATGCAAGGTATGTTTATGCAAATGATTTTGTTTATGTTTCGTGTTAATATATGATACCAAGATTTGATTGTGTTCATGCTAGTCTAGAATGCCATGATTTACTTATGTTCATGCTAGTTTAGGATATCATGATTTATTTATGTACATGCTAGTTTAGGATGCCATGATTTATTTATGTTCATGTTAGTTTAGGATGCCATGATTTAACTAGTTTTATGTTAAGTTAGAATGCCATGATTTATTTATGTTCATGCTAGTTTAGGATGCCATGATTTAATTATATTTATGCTAAGTTAGAATGCCATGATTTTAATTATGTCCATAATAATTCATGATGCCATGATTTACTTATGTTAAGCTGAGTTAGGACGCCATGTTTTTATTTAGGTTCATGCTATGCTAAGCATGGTTATGAGATTATGTGTATTATGTCTATGTTTATGCCAAGCACTATGACATGCTATGAATGTTTACGATGTTTATGTCTATGCCAAGTATCGTGTCATGCCATGAATGTTCTTATGGATATGTTTATGCCATGCTATGAATGTGATGAAGTTATGCTTATGTCATGACGAAGGTGTGCTAAGTGATGAAAAGGCTTATGTTCTAAGTAAAGCACTAAGTATGCTAATGTCTTATATGCTCATGATTGAATGATGAATGGTTTTAGTGAGTAGGAAAGAGTCTTACTAAGCCTGTGTGCTTATAGTCTTATTTTCTTATACCGCAGATCACGCAAGGGGACAGTAAGGAAGCAACAGGAGGGCATCAAAGAATGTGTGTGATAGTGACTTGGCCAAGGAGCAATATGGTTGCTCGTCTCATGATAGAACTTTATCTTTACTGTTATGTGTTTAAGTATGACTCTATGACATGATACTAAGTATGACATGATACTAAGTATGACATGATGCTACGAATGACATGATTCTAAGTATGATATGATGCTAAGTATAAAGTTACTACGCTAAGTTCCCATGTTATGGTGCTAGAAATGGTAGTAAGTGCATGTAGGAGTAAGTTAAAGGTTTCCGCTGCATTATGATGTCTACATGCCCTAAGTATGTTAATGTAACGCCGCTTTAGAAAAAAAAGGAAAAAAGAAAAAAAAAAGCGGGCGTTAAGGGAGATTGTAGGTTGTGTGTACTGAATGACATGATTTATTTATATGAACATCTTCATTTTGAAAAGAGAATCACAACTAGATTAGGTTCTTATTTTTATTAGTACATGGATGAAGTCCAATTACTTTGCATTGTAGATAACATGGTGTGTGGTGTCACACGGAAGATCATGTTATCAGTCCCTTACTTAGTATAAATAAGAGGCCCACAACCGAGATGGAATTGGAAAACCCATCGGGATGGTTGTAGTGTAATTAGGTGTGGTTTGTCTTGACCATAGAATTACACTAGTGTGCTAGGAGTACATTAAGCAGGACCGAAACCCGAGGTTATACAATTTGTACTGACTCAATAATTGGATAGGAACTCAATTTATATTATGGAGTATGATCCCTTAATCCTGAAATAATATCGGGCATATATTATTAATTATTATTTCTTTGATTTACCAATGGGCGAGATCTATTCTATTAGATCGATAGGCCTGGTGATTATTAATTAATAATATGATGTGTCGATGATTATTGACGGAATCCGTGTCCTGGTGAGTCAGGATATTGATGCCCCCTTGATGAGCTCAAAAGGTTCATCGTGCTAAACCCTGCAGGTAGTTTGATCCGGCACGATGATATGGTTGAGTGGTACTAGTCAAGGACCCAGAGGTTAATTAATTTAAATTATGAGTAATTTAATTAATTAATGGGCATTCGAGAACTTAAACACGAGGGGGGGATGGATGACTCATAATAAGTGGAGCCCATATGTAAATATGGGGGTTGGTGAGGTAATTCATTGAGGGCCCTTTAGTGGAATGGATCCTAATTAATGGACCGGGTCCATTAGTAGTCCATGATCCAACTCCTCCTCATGGTCCCTACCGTAGCCCTATATATACCCCTATGTGGCAAGAAACCAAGTGGTTTTTTGGTGAATTAATCCAAGGATATATGGAAACCCCTAAGGTTTCTCTCCTCCTCTCCTTCTCTCTCTCTTCCCTTTTTGGTCGCCGCAGCAATCGTCGTGGAGGAAATTGTTCTGCCTCGGGCGGCAATTGCTGAGGCCAACAGCAATTGTCATGCCTCGGTAGGAATTGTCGTGTGGTAATTGCTGAGGCCAGCAGCAATCACCGTGACGCAATTGCCGGCCTCGGCAGCAATTGCCACACGTGTGGCAATTGCTGAGGCCAGCAGCAATTGCTGGCCTCAGCCGAGGTAATTTTGCCTAGGGTAAATTGCCAACGCTGGCATTTGCCAGCCGGCACTGAGGCAGGGCCTAACAATTGCTGAGGCAGGCAGGTGCCAATTGCTAGGCAGTTGCCGTGGGATAATGTAGCAATTGCCATGAGATTTTCTTAGGGAGCTGAGACAGCTAATTGCCTCGTGTTTGGGGCATGACAATTCTCTTCGAGTTGCCTGTTAGTAGGAGCCCTAGAGCCAATTATGTGATGATTGACTAGAGGCATTTTGTATCATATTCTATTATTAATAAAGGCATGATTGGTTATTATACTTACTTTGTATTCTGTGCCGAATGACTAAGTATAATAATGTCCTTGTGTAGTAGGTTCTTATCTATATTATATCGATTGGTTGAATCGATAGTGAGATAATGTAGAGAACACTACACTAAATTATTCATAGTCAAGAATCAATTATTCAGGGACAATATTGATGCATGGAGACTAGCATGTAGGTCAACTGATGACTTGAGCTCACAAGTCATGGATATGTGATATCAAGTTGACACATGGGTATACATTGAAGAATATGTACTGAATGACCCGCCATGAGAAAGTTTTATAGATTGTTATATGAGTGTCATAAACTTTCTCATGTGACTATTGGTATAAATAGTCCTTAGACCTGAAGTCACTACGGTTCCCTACATAAGGAGTTATGTACTTTGGTATCGTCAAACGCCACCTGTAACAGGGTGGACTATAAAGGCGATCACTGGGTATGTAATGTAACGCCCATTTTTTTTTCCTTTTCATAAAGCGGCGTTACGTTAACATAAGTAGGGCAGGTGGACCTCATAAGGCAGCGAAATAACTTTAATCTTACACATACATGCACCTACTACCATTCCTAACATAATGACATGGGAACTTGGTATATTGACTTCATACATAGCATCATATCATGTCATACATAACATCATGTCATAGAGTCACATAAGTCAAAGTCATCATTCAAGCACGTAAGTAGCAAAGGTAAAGTTCTAGCATAAGACGATTAAACATATTGTTTTCTTGGCCAAGTCACTACCACACACATGCATTCTTGCCCTCCTGCTGCTTCCTTATTGTCCCCTTGCGTGATCTGCGGTATAAGGAAATAAGACTATAAGCACACAAGCTTAGTAAGACTCTTTCCTACTCACTAAAACCATTCATCACTTGATCATGAGCACATGAAATATTAACATAACTTGGTGCTCTACATAGAACATAAGTATCTAAAATCATTTAGCATGACCTAGTTCTTACATAGTACATGGACATAAGATTTCACTTAACATGGCATGAACATAAACATAAGTAAACATTCTTAGCATGGCATGATATATGGCATAAACATAAACATAAGTAAATATTCTTAACATGGCACGATACATGGCATAACATAAACATAAGTAAGCATTCTTAGCATGGCATGATATATGACATAAACATAAACATAACTAAATATTCTTAACATGGCACGATACATGGCATAACATAAACATAAGGTATGAACCAACCTGTATGGCATAAACATAGGCATGCTTTCTAACATAGCACATGGCATGTTCTTAACATAATTATAACATAAATCGTTTACTATCATGCATATGTCTTAGCATGAAACATAAGCATAAGACATTACTATCATGGCATAATGCATAACATGAATGAATGCATGAGTCAAATGCCTATACATAAGGATGCTTAACTTTTAAAATCATACTTTTAAATACATAAACATAATCATAACATCATTGGGGGTCCCCGGCTTGTACCACATACATACATTCATAAGCGCGCATCCCTAAGTAAATACGAGGTAGCGAGCCCCGACCTACTAGGGTAAGGACAGCATAGTCTGTAGTCCCAGAACCGGGGTGTTCTTAAGGTGCCCATCCCTGTTGCACAGCTTCGGTAGTGCCAGAACCGTGGACAACATAGTCGGTAGTCCAAAACTGGGGCGTTCTTAAGGTTCCCCATCCCTTGGACCCACACAGCTTCGGTAGTGCCAGAACCGTGGACAACATAGTCGGTAGTCCAAAACTGGGGCGTTCTTAAGGTTCCCCATCCCTTGGACCCATACTTCGGTCCGGTACAAGCCCATTCATAAAGTAAAATACTTTACATGCTTCATCATTCATAAGACATGGCATGCATCTTTATTCATAAAACATGGCATGCATCTTCATTCATAAAACATGACATGCATCTTCATTCATAAAACATGGCATGCATGTTCATTCATAGACATGGCATGCATCTTCATTCATAAAACATGGCATGCATCTTCATTCATAAACATGACATGTATCTTCATTCATAAAACATGGCATGCTTACATAAAACATCATTCATATTCCTAGTGCTTGCATGATCATGGCATCTAAGGTAAGCATTGCATTATATTCATTGAACATGATATATTTACATAGACCATTCTCTTAATCCATGGAGCTTGCATGATCATGATACCTAAGGTAAGCATTGCATTTCATCCATAAGCATGGTATCTATCACAAGCATGCATAGGTAGAACTTCCATAAACATGCTATCGACTATCCAAGTGCATGGCATAGAACATAAGACATTCATGAATAACCCTATTAAGCATGACATCTAATCATAAACATACAAACATGAAATATGGTACTGAAGGTTAGGGTTATAAGTTACATCATTTCTACCACATGCTTGAACCTATATATATATACTTCATGATAAGCCATAAACCATCATTCCTCGAAGCGTAGCTCCTCCCATACCCTATTTATCTTGCTTGGACGAAACATATTAGGGGGAGTTCCATCATTCAAATGACATGTAAGGTAGCATAGAGAAAAGGAACAACCATACATTACCCTTAAGGCCATAAGAAGCCATTAGGGCTCATAATTAGGGTTCACCCTAACTTTTAGCCCTATTTATCATGCTTGGCCGAAACATGCTTGGACCATGGGTGCATGAATAAATTCATAAAATTTCTAATTAATCATCTAACACCTTTCATACAATACCATAGGAGCCATTGGACCCCTTACTTGAGGTAAGCCCTAACTTCTTGCCCTAGAACCCTTCTTGGCCAAAACCCTTAGGGTCACAAGACCTTGTGAAAATTCACATAAATCCCTTCAACCTCCCCTTGTATCATAAGGGTACACAACGTACATAATTGAAGGGTTAAATCCAATCCTAGCCATGGAGTCCTTATGATGGTCCCAAACCCTAAAGGGTCTTAGGGTACTCCAAAAATTTCCAAAAATTATATTTATTCTATAAATACCATGAGAACACATTAGAAAGCATGATCAAGATTTTTAACATCATCATGGACCCAAAAACCCTAGTGGCCGAAAGTCATAGGGTTAGTGTTCATGGCTCTTTTCTTTTTTTTTCCAACATAAAATCTCAAACAAGACTTTCATATCATGGTAAACTTCAAGGAGAGCTATTATAACATAGGTGAGGGAGTCTTACCTTAGACTATCTTGATTATAGACCTTAGGTTTGAGAGAAGGATGAAGATCTTGTTGTCTCTTGACCACCCCTAGCCTTTACACCCTTGTGAAAGCCTTGGATCTTGGAATAGAGACCTTCTTGTGAATTTTTCCCAAGGGAAAACCCACCTTGGAATTTCGGCCAAGATGAAGAAGGAGGAGGGGAGAAGGGTGACTTGATGGAAGAAGAGAAGTAACCCCCCATGCCCTCTCTTTATAACACTTTAAGGAGGTAAATAAAGAGTCTCTTCCCTCCATGACCCTTCATCTTCCCTAAGTCTTAACCAAAAATCCACTTCATCCTCTACTAGCACTCACTTGCTAGGTGAATTGGTTAGAGCATGCATGGTGGTACAAGAGGTCCAAGGTTCAATCTTTGGTCCATGCACATTATTATTATTTTTTCCATAATTTCGAAAATTCCCTAAAAATTCTCCCATAATCATGTTAATATTCCTCATTAACCCCTTTATATTTATATTAATTTTTATCTAAAATCCACCAATAATTATGGTACTAAAAAGTCCATATAAGGCCCATTAGTACTTAGTTTTCTCAATTTAAATGAGAAAACATGGATTTCTAGGCCAAAGTTCGAATTAACATTTCTAGGTCCCTCGGAAAATTATCTAGACATGTTCAATATTTTAAAGAAAATATAAAGAGAATTTTCCGGATCGTTACAATCCCCCATACCTCATGAAAGTTCATCCTCGATCTTAGAATAACTCCGGGTACTTGCGCCTCATCTCGTCCTCGCGTTCCCAGGTAGCTTCCTCGAACCGTTGACTTTGCCATAGGACTTTAACTAAGGGTACCTCCTTACTCCTTAGCTTCTTGACTTCCCTATCCAAAATCTGGAAAGGTCTGCTTTCATAACTTAGGTCCTCCTGAACTTGTACTATCTGTGGCTCGATCACTTGGTCCATATTTGGGATACACTTTTTAAGCATGGACACATGGAATACGTTATGGATAGCCGACATCTCTGGAGGCAGCTCTAGCTCATATGCCACCTTACCGACTCTTTTCAGAATCAGGTACGGCCCCACATAACGCGGACTTAGTTTTCCTTTCTTCCCAAATCTTGTCACCCCTTTCATAGGAGCCACTTTGAGGAACACCAAATCTCCAACGTTAAATTCCAGTGGTCTACGCCGGACAACTGCATAACTCTTCTGCCGGCTC
This sequence comes from Boesenbergia rotunda, assembly GCA_024364735.1. Classification (NCBI taxonomy): domain Eukaryota; kingdom Viridiplantae; phylum Streptophyta; class Magnoliopsida; order Zingiberales; family Zingiberaceae; genus Boesenbergia; species Boesenbergia rotunda. The sequence continues at coordinate 73,435 of JAGFNQ010001162.1, read as the reverse complement.
TGAGCAGCTTCTATCCGTTGTCGAATATTCTATATAGCTCGGGTGGTACTGTCGATGACATCCGTTGTGAGCCCCATTTCCTTCTTTTCACCACTTTCGTACCAACAGATCGGAGACCTACATCTCCTCCCGTACAAAGCTTCATAAGGTGTCATTCCGATAGTAGCCTGGTAGCTATTGTTGTATGTGAATTCCGCTAAGCATAGATATCGACACCAACGTCCTTTGAAATCCAGGGCACAAGCTCGCAACATGTCTTCTAGTACTTGATTCACCCGTTCAGTTTGCCCATCAGTTTGAGGGTGAAAGGCGGTGCTAAATCGTAATTTAGTGCCGAGAGACTTCTGAACACACTCCCAAAAATGCGAAGTAAAGCGACCATCCCTATCTGAGATGATGGTGTTGGGAACTCCATGAAGTCTGCTTACCTCCTTAACATATAATTGAGCCAGTTGCTCCATTGAATCAGTCATCTTGATCGCCAGGAAGTGAGCAGACTTCGTCAGCCTGTCCACAATTACCCAAATTGCATCATATCCATTCGTAGTCCTGGGAAGCCCTGAAATAAAATCCATAGAGATGTCTTCCCATTTCCACTCCGGAATCGCGAGTGGCTGCAGAACTCCTCCGGGTCGCTGGTGTTCTGCTTTTACTAGCTGGCAAGTCATGCAAGTACTAACATGCTGAGCCACATCCCTCTTCATACCGGACCACCAGAACTTCTTCTTCAGATCTTGATACATCTTGGTGGATCCTGGATGCATCGAATAAGGGATTCCGTGAGCTTCCGCCAGTATTTTCCTTCGAAGTTCCGGATCATTAGGAATACATAAACGATCCCTAAGGTATAATACTCCCCCGTCGGCGATACGAAAACCATCGCCCTTCCATTCTAGAATCTCCTGGCTGATTCTCTGAAGACTCGAATCATCACTTTGTTTCTTCAATATGTCCTCAAACAGCATCGGTGCTGGTGACATAAATAACTTCATGCTATAATTACATGCATATATCATAATTATATACTTATTGTGATTATGGGTAAACCGACTCATATTATGCTTCCGAACCATTAGTCCTCAACCTGAGTTTATGAATTATATTGGTCTATATTTGTCGTATGGTTGTTATAGGGTAGGTGAGATCCTATTTATTATATTACCAAAGATTTATTTATTAAATCTTATAAGTCTATATTCAAAAACTATCCGAACTCAGTGAGCTAGATGGGCTGCCATCATGCCCATAATAAAGAATATCATAGCGATGACTACCACCCCCTCGTTCATCTCCCCTTGGCCTGCCTCAGGATCTTCTATCGTTTCCATCGGGTCTTCTTCTTCAATCTCGGGAACCTCCTCGGCCACTCCAAGGTCTTCCTCGAACATCCCGGGGTCTTCCTCAAACATCTCGAGCATCTCGGGATCCTCCTCGAATGGCTCGGGATCCTCCTCGTACATCTCGGCATCCTCCTCAAGCATCTCGGGATCCTCCTCGAACGGCTCAGGATCCTCTTCGTACCTCCCGGGATCCTCCTCCAACATCTCGGGATCCTCCTCGAACGGCTCGGGATCCTCTTCGTACATCTCGGGATCCTCCTCCGAATCCCCCAGATCTTCCGGAAACTCATGGCGGAGAAGTTGCTTTCATAATTGCGTATAGGAGAGACGGCATCCGTGCTGCCCCCAGATCTGATGAGCAACCTCTCTCGCCCAATTGGGCAATGAACGAAGCAGAGCTCCGATCCTATGATCATCCATGACTGGAAACCCTTCCTGCACAGGTTTCCAGAACAGCCGATCCAACCTCCCCATGTTGCCTTGAATCCCACGGGCCGGACTATACTCTACCTCTGCTATTTGTTCCATCAGCTCACGACTCCGCCCATGGTAACGACTCGTAGTGCCGATCTCATGCAACATTTGGAATTGAAAAAAAAACACAGTCAGTACAAAACTGACAAACCAGTACCACAACTAGTTTCTTTTTTTTTCAATTCACAAATATGTACCGAGAAAACCACTTAAGATAACATCAAGTTCTTTTACTTTAACAGTTATACTAATTTGTCTTTCTATCCCTACCCGCATAACCAATTCTAACCTATTTGATTTTCCTAATAAAGCAAAGTATCGTTCATAGTTACATTTCCTACAGTACTTTTCATCATGACATTATTCATACTGGCAACTTCTAGAATCATTAGAGAATATAAGGTATGCATAGAGGTACTTACTTGGAAGCGGCAGGAAGAGGACTTGATGTGTGTGTAGTGAGATGGTAACTGCTCTGATACCAACCTGTAATGCCCGCTTTTTTTTCCTTTTCATAAAGCGGCGTTATGTTAACATAAGTAGGGCAGGTGGACCTCATAAGGCAGCGGAAAAACTTTAATCTTACACATACATGCACCTACTACCATTCCTAACATAATGACATGGGAACTTGGCATATTGACTTCATACTTAGCATCATATCATGTCATACTTAACATCATGTCATAGAGACACATAAGTCATCATTCAAGCACGTATGTAGCAAAGGTAAAGTTCTAGCATAAGACGATTAAACATATTATTTTTTTTGGCCAAGTCACAACCACACACATGCATTCTTGCCCTCCTGCTGCTTCCTTATTGTCCCCTTGCGTGATCTGCGGTATATGGAAATAAGACTATAAGCACACAGGCTTAGTAAGACTCTTTCCTACTCACTAAAACCATTCATCACTTTATCATGAGCACATGAAACATTATCATAACTTGGTGCTCTACATAGAACATAAGTATCTAAAATCATTTAGCATGACCTAGTTCTTACATAGTACATGGACATAAGATATCACTTAACATGGCATGAACATAAACATAAGTAAACATTCTTAGCATGGCATGATATATGGCATAAACATAAACATAAGTAAATATTCTTAACATGGCACGATACATGGCATAACATAAATATAAGTAAACATTCTTAGCATGGCATGATATATGACATAAACATAAGTAAATATTCTTAACATGGCACGATACATGGCATAACATAAACATAAGGTATGAACCAACCTGTATGGCATAAACATAGGCATGCTTTCTAACATAGCACATGACATTTTCTGTAACGCCCGCTTTTTTTTTTTCATAAGCGGCGTTACGCGAAACTTACATGTGCATAGGAAACCTCTTAATGCAGCGGAATCATAAATTCTTTTCACATACTTTTAACCATGCAATTAGTGCTTAATCATATACACATATCTAGCATCATGATATCAACCTTTCGTAACACATTCATAAGCTTCCATGCTCATTTCAGGTAACCTATTACCCGTATGCATAGCATCATGATTATTTACTTTTCATAATTCATTCCTAAGCCTTTCAGGTAGCAAGTAGTTTATCCACAACTTCATAAGTAGTAGGTTGTTTCATAGGCATAGCTATCATAAGTAAAGCATAACCAACATAAGTATGGTACGATAACAACACATGCAATCAGTGAATTGAGAGGAACTCTTGGCCATGTCACTACCACACACACATGATCTTGCCTCTCCTGCTGCTTCCTTTGGAATCTCTTGCTTAATCTGCGGTATAAGAAAATAAAACTATAAGCACGGAGGCTTAGTAAGACCCATTTCCTACTCACAAAATCCATACATCGTATAAACATGAACATGGTAACTTAGCATAAACAAAAATAAATCATAGCATCATAAATTAGCATGACTATAATAAAATCATGGCATCCTAACTTAGCATAAACATAAACAAATCATGGCATCATAAATTAGCATGAACATAAATAAATCATGGCATCATAAATTAGCATAAACATAAATAAATCATGGCATCATAAATGAGCATAAACATAAATAAATCATGGCATCATAAATTAGCATAGACATAAATAAATCATGGCATCATTAATTAGCATAAACATAAATAAATCATGGCATCATAAATTAGCATAAACATACATAGATCATTTACATAGACATACCTTGCATAAACTTACTTTGCATAATATTCTTATCATAAATATAATGCATAACATGGATGGATGCATATGGCAAATGCATATATATATAAGGATGCTTAATCTTTAAAATCATGCTTTTAAATACTTTAACATAATCATAACATTCATTGGGCCCTGGCTTGTACCACATTCATACATCATATGCGCGCATCCCTAAGTAAATACGAGGTAGCTAATCTCGACCTACTAGGGTAAGGACAGCTTCATCAGTAGTCCCGAACCGTAAGGACAGCTTCATCGGTAGTCCCGAACCGTGGACAGCTTCATCGGTAGTCCAGAACCGTGGACCTTACTTAGGTCCGGTACAAGCCCATTCATAAAACAAAATACTTTCACATGCTTCTTCATTCATAATCATTCATAGCATATTCATTCATTCATCATACTTAACATCATTGTTATGCCTTGAAGGCATGAACTTGAACTTCATTCTTCATTTTCATTCCATATCATCATTAAGCCTCGAAGGCATGAACTTTAACTTCATTCATCATTTTCATTCTTAAACATGGCATATGTACACATCATCCATAAAGCATGGCATACATACAAATTATTCATAATCATGGCATACATACATATCATTCATTAAGCATGGCATACATACATATCATTCCTAAACATGGCATACATACATATCATTCCTAAAGCATGGCATACATACATATCATTCATAAAGCATGACATACATACATATCATTTATTAAGCATGGCATACATACATAGCATTCCTAAAGCATGGCATACATACATATCATTCATAAAGCATGGCATATATACATATCATTCATTAAGCATGGCATACATACATAGCATTCCTAAAGCATGGCATACATACATATCATTCATAAAGCATGACATATATACATATCATTCATTAAGCACGGCATATATACATAGCATTTCTAAAGCATGGCATACCTACATATTATTCATAAAACATGGCATACATACATATTATTCATAATCATGGCATACGTCTAAACGTTTATAACCTAACATATAATTCATGACATATAAACTAAGGGTTTGGTTAACATAGAAATTCTTCCATCATACTTAAACATACATCTTGGTAGCCTATAAACAAACATCTTTGTAGGTTTAACCCAACCCTAGCCCTAGGTTATGTCCTTGGCCGAAAGCTCCAAGGGACCCTAGGTCCATGAAAACTTCACCTAAATTCCCAAACAACATCTCATACTTACATACTAGGCCACAGGAAACATTTGATTCCATACTTATGGCCAACCCTAATCCTTTAACCCTAGTTCTTGCTCTTGGCCAAAACTTCAAGGGTTCCTAAGGTTCATGAAAAATTCTTATAAAAACCAAATTCCTACCCATCATGCCATAGGAAAACAAACTTATGTGTTGAATGGTTAGATCAAGGCCCAACCATGGGTTAGGGTTCTTGGCCGAAATTCATTAGGCCTTATAATCATGTAAAATTTCATGTAAATCACCAATAACAACCCTTACATCATAATCAATCATAAGAACCATCATTTGAGAGTTTAGAAACTAAACCTAGCCATGAAACTTGCAAGTGACCGAAACCCTAACTTCTTCTTCATGGATTTTCATCTTAGATCTTAAATAACAACATAGATCACATCTATATCAAGGAAGAGCCATTACACCACAGGTGAGGGAGTCTTACCTTGGGGTTTCTTGATTTTTCACCTTGATTATAGAGAATCAAAAGAACTCCTTAGACCTTAAGTCACCTCTAGCCCTTGTAACTTTGGGAAGCCTTTAGCACTTGGAGATGTGACCCTCTTGTGATGCTTTTCCAAGGAAAATCTTCCTTATGGTGTTCGTCTAGGATGAGGGAAGGAGGAGGAAGAAAATTCAATGTGATGGAAGGGAGAAGGTAACTCCCAAACCCCCCTCTTTATAACCCATTAAGGAGGTAAATGAAGAGTCTCTCCATGACCCTTCATCTTCTTCTAAGCCTTAACCAATATCCACTTCATTCCCTCATAACATTCCCTTGCTAGGTGAGTTTGTTAGAGCATGCATGGTTGTACAAGGGGTCCAAGGTTCAATCCTTGGTCCATGCGCCTTATTTTTATTTTATTTTTCCTTTTATTTTCTATTATTTTCCCCAAAATTCTGAAAATCCTCTAAAAATTCCACCATAATTATGTTAATATTTCTCATTAAAACTCCTTTATATTTATATTAATTTTTACCTAAAATTCTCCAATAATTATGGTACTAAAAAGCCCATATAAGGCTCATTAGTACTTAGTTTTCACAATTTAAATGAGAAAAATATGGATTTCTAGGCCACATTTTGTATTAATATTTCTAGGCCCCTCGGGAAATTATCTAAACCTGCTCAATATTTTAAGAAAATTATAGAGAATTTTCCGGGTCGTTACATCTTCTTAACATAATTATAACATAAATCGTTTACTATCATGCATATGTCTTAGCATGAAACATAAGCATAAGACATTACTATTATGGCATAATGCATAATATGAATGAATGCATTAGTCAAATGCCTATACATAAAGATGCTTAACTTTTAAAATCATACTTTTAAATACTTAAACATAATCATAACATCATTGGGGGTCCCCGGCTTGTACCACATACATACATCATAAGTGCGCATCCCTAAGTAAATACGAGGGTAGCGAGTCCCGACCTACTAGGGTAAGGACAGCATAGTCTGTAGTCCCAGAATCGGGGTGTTCTTAAGGAGCCCATCCCTGTTGCACAGCTTCAGTAGTGCCAGAACCGTGGACAACATAGTTGGTAGTCCAAAATCGGGGCGTTCTTATGGTGCCCATCCCTTGGACCCATACTTCGGTCCGGTACAAGCCCATTCATAAAGTAAAATACTTTACATGCTTCATCATTCATAAGACATGGCATGCATCTTTATTCATAAAACATGGCATGCATCTTCATTCATAAACATGGCATGCATCTTCATTCATAAAACATGGCATGCATCTTCATTAATAAACATGGCATGCATCTACATTCATAAAACATGGCATGCATCTTCATTCATAAAAATGGCATGCATCTTCATTAATAAACATGGCATGCATCTTCATTCATAAAAAATGGCATGCATCTTCATTCATAAAACATGGCATGCATCTTCATTCATAAAACATAGCATGCTTACATAAACATCATTCCTATTCCTAGTGCTTGCATGATCATGGCATCTAAGGTAAGCATTGCATTATATTCATTGAACATGATATATTTACATAGACCATTCTCCTAATCCATGGAGCTTGCATGATCATGATACCTAAGGTAAGCATTGCATTTCATCCATAAGCATGGTATCTATCACAAGCATGCATAGGTAGAACTTCCATAAACATGCTATCTACTATCCAAGTGCATGGCATAGAACATAAGACATTCATGAATAACCCTATTAAGCATGACATCTAATCATAAACATACAAACATGAAATATGGTACTTAAGGTTAGGGTTATAAGTAACATCATTTCTACCACATGCTTGAACCTATATATATATATACTTCATGATAAGCCATAAACCATCATTCTTCGAACCCTAACTCCTCCCATACCCTATATATCTTGCTTGGCCGAAACTTATAAGGGGGAGTTCCATCATTTAAATGACATGTAAGGTAGCATAGAGAAAAGGAACAACCATACATTACCCATAAGGCCATAAGAAGCCATTAGGGCTCATAATTAGGGTTCACCCTAACTTTTAGCCCTATTTTTCTTGCTTGGCCGAAACATGCTTGGACCATGGGTGCATGAATAAATTCATAAAATTTCCAATTAATCATCTAACACCTTCCATACCATACCATAGGAGCCATTGGACCCCTTACCCTAACTTCTTGCCCTAGAACCCTTCTTAGCCGAAACCCTTAGGGTCACAAGACCTTGTGAAAATTCACATAAATCCCTTCAACCTCCCCTTGTATCATAAGGGTACACAAGGTACATAATTGAAGTGTTAAATCCAATCCTAGCCATGGAGTCCTTATGATGGTCCCAAACCCTAAAGGGTCTTTGGGTACTCCAAAAATTTCCAAAAATTATATTTATTCTATAAACATCATGAGAACACATTAGAAAGCATGATCAATATTTTTAACATCATCATGGACCCAAAAACCCTAGTGGCCGAAAGTCATAGGTTTAGGATTCATGGCTCTTTTTTTTCCAACATAAAATCTCAAACAAGACTTTCATATCATGGTAAACTTCAAGGAGAGCTATTATACCATAGGTGAGGGAGTCTTACCTTAGACTATCTTGATTATAGACCTTAGGTTTGAAAGAAGGATGAAGATCTTGTTGTCTCTTGACCACCCCTAGCCTTTACACCCTTGTGAAAGACTTGGATCTTGGAATAGAGACCTTCTTGTGAATTTTTCCCAAGGGAAAACCCACCTTGGAATTTCGGCCAAGATGAAGAAGGAGGAGGGGAGAAGGGTGACTTGATGGAAGAAGAGAAGTAACCCCCCATGCCCTCTCTTTATAACACTTTAAGGAGGTAAATGAAGAGTCTCTTCCCTCCATGACCCTTCATCTTCCCCTAAGTCTTAACCAAAAATCCACTTCATCCTCTACTAGCACTCCCTTGCTAGGTGAATTGGTTAGAGCATGCATGGTGGTACAAGAGGTCCAAGGTTCAATCCTTGGTCCATGCACATTATTATTATTTTTCCCCATAATTATGAAAATTCCCTAAAAATTCCCCCATAATCATGTTAATATTCCTCATTAACCCCTTTATATTTATATTAATTTTTACCTAAAATCCACCAATAATTATGGTACTAAAAAGCCCATATAAGACCCATTGGTACTTAGTTTTCTCAATTTAAATGAGAAAACATGGATTTCTAGGCCAAAGTTCGTATTAACATTTCTAGGACCCTCGGAAAATTATCTAGACATGCTCAATATTTTAAAGAAAATATTAAGAGAATTTTCCGGGTCGTTACATGTAATGAATTATGCGGAGGGATGTGAGTGATGTAGATGGGATCTATCCCTCCCATATAACGGGAGTGATATCTGTGGGCCCCTTGATCGAGTAGGACTACTGAAACGCATGGCCATGCTCAAATGAGTCAATATGAGATATTGAGCTCATTTGTTTGAGTGAGTCTACTCGAGTATCAAGAAACACAAGATTGATTAAGGATGACATGGTCTATGCCTTATTGGTCAATCTAGATATCAAGGATAGAAGGACAAGGTCATACACTATCATAGTCACGGAGGTTTAGTCGGATCTCAACTTTTCTTGTTACTTGGGTAGCAATGATGCATTGCTAGATGCCGCTCATTGCTTATGTGTCTAAGGTATTAGGCGCATTGCCAACGTCGCAAGAACCTAATGGGTCACACACAAAGGACACAATGCTTTGGGAAATCTGATCGGGAGGCCCGAGCCCAAGTTGGGAACTCGGGAGTCCAAGCCTAGTTGGGAACTCGGGAGTCCGAGTCCGAGTTGGGAACTCGGGAAGTCTGAGCCCGAGTTGAGAACTCGGGAGATCTATGCTCGAGTGGGGAACTCGGGTGCACAGGTCGGGAGCTCGGCACTCGGCAGACTGAGTTGTACACTCGACAGACTGAGTTGGAGCTCGGCAGACAGGGTCGGAGCTGGGCAGACTGGGTCGGCACTCGGCAGACAGGGTCAGCACTCGGATGACTAGGTTGGCACTCGGCAGACTGGGTCGGCACTCGGCATACTAGGTCGGCAGTCGACAGACTGGGTCGGCACCCGGTCGGAGTTGCATGCAGGAAAGAGAAAATGTCTCTTCATTAGATGAAGAGAAGGTGAAGAGTCACATGGAAAGATGTGCTTTTTATTGGCTTTACTGAAGGGAAGTCAAAGAGTCAAATGACTCTGGGTATTCATGGGATGAATATAAAAGGGGTCAAGTCATTTTGAATTGCAACCAAGTGTGCTTCCTTCTTCCCTTCCTCTCTTCTTCCTCTCCTCCACTCTTGGCCGAAACCTTATTGTAAGGTTCTTGGTGTTTTCGAGCTACCTCAAGTTGCTAGCACAACTAAGGTAGTTCTCCCGAAGTCGAGAGATTGTGTCCGTGTGGATACGAATAGAGGCACGGACGTTTGAACGTGCAAGAGATCCGACACATCTTGGACGAGCGGGATAACCCAAGGGCACGCTTCAAAGGTATAAACAGTAGATAGATCTATTAGATAGATAGCTTTGTACGAGTTTTCTTTTGTATGGATCGCTCGTGGGTTCTTGTTTCTGCTACGTTTTTATTGTTATGTTCCGGGAGAACCCAACATTGCCTAGAAGAACATGAGTTGGAGTTGTGGAGTCGCTCAGAATACAAGTTTCTTGTGTAAATTGGGGTTGCTCAGATCACAAGAACTCCAAGATACTCGTTGTTCAGGTGCTGGCAGTGGAGGAAAGAATCAATTGGGTTTGTGTTTGGATAACTCCTTGGAGCGGCCGATGACATCTCTTTGGTTAGGGATTGGTTGGTGCAAGGAGAAGGGATAAACTTGGTGACCATGGGTCTTGGTAGATCGTCGGCCACACGACGTCCAAGAGTGGATGGCTGATAACTAGCATTTCATGTCGTTTTATTTGCTCATTTAATTAGCATTTTTTTATCCTCTCGTACGTTTAAATTATGTTTATATCATATTTTACGCTTAGGATTTATTTTTGGAGCTCATTATAATTTCCTCTAAATTTTGGTATAATTTCATGATTTTTTATAGGGAATTAAAGATTGGACCTTGAACCCAAGGCATGGCTGAACCCAAATGCTGGGTCAAACATAAGGCTG
>JAGFNQ010001162.1:0-62337 GCA_024364735.1 Boesenbergia rotunda | reverse complement strand
CCGCAACTCATCCATCGCAGCTTCTCTTCACAGCCGACCGGTAGCTACGCACAGCCTCCGGCCAGCAGCTTTTATCACTCTTTCGGCTGCACTTCTTCTCATTAGCCAGCAGCTTCTTCTTCATCCAATTTCCGGCAGCTACTCCCATCACAGCAGATGAGATTGCATTTCACAGCAGTTTCCCTTTTCCTTTGATGTTTTGGTGTGAACATTTGATCTAGTTTGATGTTTGTATTGATGGATGAATGCTTGTATTCATGCTTGATTCCCCATATTAGTTTGCACGTACCTTTGTTACATTGATTCATGCTCGTAAGTTGTTTGACAAAATGCTTATTCCAATAGTTAGGTTTAATTTCTTGTATTTTATTTTGCTTAATCCTTTCTTGTCTGATCCTGTCAATTTCTTTAAGTTTTTGTCTTTAATTGAATGCAACTAGATTAGTGTAGGTTTCGTTAATGCTTTAACATTATGTTTCTTTAATCTTCTGGCAAGTGTAGTTTATGATAAATTAATATTTCTTTACCTGCATTGTCTTTCATTAATTAAACTAGATTTCATACTTGCTTTGCTATTTTATTCCGTAGTCTTAGCTTTCAAATCCAAACCTCAGTTTCATATCCAAAATCTAAAAGTAATAATTTGGAAATCCTAGATTATTAACCTATCATTACATTCTTTGAGAGAGACGACTCGAGTTACTCTATACTACATTAGTTTAGATGAGTTCGATACTTTAATTGTATTTGAAACCGTAATACGACTAAAACGGTTATCAACGGGCGCCTGAGTGCTCTCGGGCGCATAAGGGCACGCTCATTCACGAGCGCCTGAGTGCTCTTGGGTGTCCAACTGACTTTGGTCAGCTTTCTGTTGACCGTACTCCAGCGGATCATCTTGGGTGATTTTCGAGCCATCTAGAGTTGGGCTTACCCGATCCTTCCTCCGGTTTTCTCCTTGAACGTACTTCCGCTCAGCTTCTCATCTCTTAGACATCATGCGCATCCTTCCTCGCTCCACCGATGTACCCTTCCGCAAACCTCCACGTCCCACGAATGTACATAGCCCATTGGCTCCCTTCTCGAGCCATCCTTCTCGATTACTGTGTCATCCGCTTGACTTCCTATGCTCTTAAGCTCCTACACAGTTAGACATAGGGATCAAAAACACACAGGATCTAACTTGACTTAGTTGACTACATCAAAATCAACTTGAGGCACTTAGAGTAGGGATTCTAACCTAAGTTCGGCATAGCCCGTGAAGATCACACCAAAAGAGTCTACACCCAATTCCAATGCCATTAAGTAAATATACAACCATAGAAAGTTTAGTTAAAGGGCTACCATGCCCCCCCCCCCCCTCTATCATTCAACGGTTAGAGTTATCTAATGTGCTTCCTAATGGAAGATTAATGCAATTATGTAGATGAGGTAACCTGGAAAATCTGGTGAAACCGGTTACCCCAAGGGTCCCCGCGTATTACAATAACTAGATTGTACAAATCACATCCTAACATTAATTTGGGGCAAACCCATTAAACAACTAATTAGCTTCCCTTTTAGAGAAGTGATTCCTATAAGGATACCTCCCTATCACAGGATTCCTGGTCATATAATCCAAAGTACCTCCTCTACTTGGTAACCAAAACTCCACATCTAGATGTATCAACCTCACACACTTTTCATCAAATATATACAAGGTACAACACATAAGAACAAGTCCATAAAATATAATCATTAAACAAGGAAATAAGCAATACATAGTTTCATAACATCAATTTCACATCATAGTTACTCCCCTCAATCCTAGAATATGGAGAATCTAATCCATGGAGAAGTAGAAATACAACCAAAAGACAAGTAAATTACAATCCAGAACTCAATACATGAATTGAGAGAGAAGAGAATGCTTATCAAGGTGTTGTCAGTCTTCTTGGTTGAAATCCTCACTTAGGTCATGGATGATCATTGTGGATGAAGGAGATGGAGGCTTTAGGGTTTTACCAAGAGAGAAAACTCTCTCCTAAGGAAGGGGCGGAGCCCTCTAGTCCAAGATCCCCCAAGCTATGGTTTTCTTGACCCTTTTATAACTCTCTCAAACTATCCAAATCTATAGATTTGTTGGGCTCCACCAAAATCAGGTTTTTAACCCTTAGATAGCCTTTTCTATGGTTAGGCCCTGAAGCAAATTATAGAGCTTGAAATTGTTGGTGCAGGAAGCACCATATCGAACCTTGTTTTGATTATTGGCAAAGGATTCAAAGTTAACTTCATTTGTGATCTAACAATATTCACTGAGTGTGCAGGAAAAGTCCTAGCGAAGGACTGCTAGGCACCTGGCGAAGGACTGCCAGGAAACAAAGTCCTAGCGAAGGGCTGCTAGGCACCTGGCGAAGGAATGCCAGGATACAAAGCCCTAGCGAAGGACTGCTAGGCACTAGCGAAGGAATGCCAGGGTACTGAAGCCCTAGCGAAGGACTGCTAGGCCACCAGGCGAAGGACAGCTTGGGACTGAAGCCCTAGCGAAGGAATGCTAGGCACCGGGCGAAGGATAGCTCAGTATCCAATGTAAACGCCCCACTTTTTTTTTTCCATTAAGCGGCGTTACGTTAACATACTTAGGGCATGTAGACATCATAAGGCAGCGGAATAACTTTATTCTTACACATACATGCCCTACTACCATTCTTAACATAATGACATGGAAACTCGGCATATTGACTTCATACTTAAACATAATATCATGTCATACTTAACATCACATCATAGAGTTCCATAAGTCATTATTCAAGCATTCAAGCATATAAGTGACCAAAGTAAAGTTCTAGCATAAACGATAAACATATGATTTCCTGGGCCAAGTCACTATCACACACATGCGTTCTTGCCCTCCTGCTGCTTCCTCATTGTCCCCTTGAATGATTTGCGGTATAAGGAAATAAGACTATAAGCACACAGGCTTAGTAAGACTCTTTCCTACTCACAAAACCATTCGTCATTTCATAATGAGCACATGAAACATTAACATACTTGGTGCTCTACTTAGAACATAACAACTTGAATCACTTATCATATACTTGACATGGCATGAACATAACATAAGTGAACATTCCTATCATGGCATGAGACATGGCGTAAACGTACACATAGTAAACATTCTAAGCATGGCATGCTACATGGCATAAACATAAACATAATAAACATTCCTAGCATGGCATAATACATGGTATATACATAACAAAATAAACATTCCTAGCATGGCATAATACATGGTATAAACATGTCTACAAGGTGTAAACCAACCTGTATGGCATTAACATAGGCATATTTCCTATCATAGCATATGAGCATCTTCTTAACATAATCATAACATAGATCATTTACTCTCGTGCATATTTCTTAACATGAAGCGTAAGCATAAAATCTTATTAGCATAGCATAATGCATAACATGAATGAATGCATGAGTGGAATGCATATACATAAGGATGCTTAACTTTTAAAAAACATACTTTTGAATGTTTAAACATAATCATCATATCATTGGGGTCCCCGGCTTGTACCACATACATACATCATAAGCGCGCATCCCTAGCAAGTCCGAGGTAGCGAGCCCCGACCTACTAGGGTAAGGACAGCATAGTCGCTAGTCCCCGAACCGAGGCATTCGTAAGGAGCCCATCCCTGTTGCACGGATCCTTTAACTAAGGCCTTGCCTCAAAGCAAGTTTGAGGGTCATATTAGAGCCTGTGGTATTGGATACCGTAGCGATTGGCATTAGGCCAAGTGGGAGTTTGTTAGTGATATGAGAGAAGTGTCCTAAGGCAATCGCCTTATGATTGTAAAACATTTATTTTAATAAATGATAATTCACTATTTGAGTATACATGCTTGTGTATTTGATTGGGATCTTAAACTCATCTACTGAATGTCCGCAATACAACTCACAGCATAAGAGAATTTGTGATGGGATCACAACTAGTGATTATCTCTAAATGTGCAAATGTGAAGTATTGAAAGATCCCTAGTCGATGAATTGATAAATACGGACACTATCAATTCTGTTGAGACTAGCATGGGTTATTCTCTAATCAGCTGATTCTCACTGGATGGTGACATTGGGATGTCCGGATATAAACATGGATGCTAGTTAAGGGAACTAGTTCATTGGAGTGACTAGCTGTAAGACTTCATATGGAATCTATATATAGAAATGTCAATGAAGTTCTTACTGCAGCTTAAGTGCGATATTCCTTTGACTTGCGGTGTTCAAGTCATCTTGGTCATGGAGACTTATACTTTAACATCTTAAGCAAGCATCTCCAAGGAGGTGTGGACCCAGGATGATTGGGTATAAGCCGAAGTGCCCGATGATGTTTGAACAGCCTACAAAGGATTCACCACTCCTTGCGAGGAGATGTATACCCAGGTCTATCGTCGGATTGTTACTCAAAATCTCTGGCCAGAGTACATCATGTTTAGAGTGCGACTCTCTAAAATACATGAGAGTAATTAGAAATCCAAAGGACGAGAAAGATACTACTTGGGCTAGGTGTGACGTAGTCAGTCTAGTGGGGACTGACACAAACAGACCATGTCCTGAACCAAGTGGGTATAAGGTGGTGAAGGGAATGAGGCACGATTCATTAGAGCTGCTGAAGGGTTTCAGAATAATTTCTTCTGAGGTCAAACCGTTGATCTTTCGATTAATTGGGGATCATGATGTGCTACTAGGTGCCACTCATGATCGTTCTATAATTGGTTGATTATAGACGGCCAACATAAATCGAAAGCCTATTTAGTCACACGCACTACGAGTAATCCGAGGGATTTAAAATGAGTTGGAAATTGGATTTTCCGATCAAGAGAAATAAGTCGAATCTGAGTTAATCAGAGGCGCAATGGAAGCTAAAAATGGCTAAGTCTTTTGAAGGCTTTTTGGGCGAATTAAATGAGTTTAATTCGCGTTGGTTCGGCTCGGTTTGGGCCGGCCAAAGAAGGTGCCAACCCTCCTTGGTTGGCCGGCCACATTAAAGGGAGAAAACCAATTAATTTTGGTTTAATTAATAAAGTAAATCTAGCGCGATTTATTTTATAAATTATGGATAAATAAATTTGTATAAAGAAATTTATATAAATAAATTTATAGAAATTTATTCTTTTTATGGAAGATAAAATAATCCATGAATTGGTTTATTTTAATTTTATAAAATCAATTATGAATTGATTTTTCCATAATAAGAAAGTTTATAAATTTCTTATAAAATTTATTCCATGATAAAAGGAGAGATTAATTAGTTTTATTATAAAGCTAGTTATAATAAAATTCATAAGAGAATTTATAGGATAAATTTCTTATGATAACTAATTAGTTTTATTATAAAGTTAGTTATAATAAAATTTGGTTTAAACGGAATAATTCATAAGAGAATTTATAGGATAAATTTCTTATGATAACTAATTAGTTTTATTATAAAGTTAGTTATAATAAAAACTTGGTTTAAACGGAATAATTCATAAGAGAATTTATAGAATAAATTTCTTATGATAACTAATTCCGTTAATTCCGTTAAGAGGGAGACTTGTCAAGGGAGATGCTACTATATAAAGGAATCAAAGGCAAGCCCTTAATTCCAATTGAGTTGTCAAGAGAAGTAGCTCCCTCTCTCCCTCTTATTCTCTTCTCCTTCTCCTCTCCCTCCCTTAGGGCCGGCGCCCACCCTAGCTCTATTAGGGCCGGCTCCCAACCTACACCCAAGCAAGGTTGTTCTCGTGAGCTTCAAGATGAAGAAGAAACGAAGCAAGAAGAAGAAGAAGCGGATAGCGACTCCTCTCTTCCCGGAATTCGATTCCGTTTTCTTGGTGGTTAGTTTCCTTTTCTTCTCTTGATCTTCTTTGTTGTGCCTATAGAGAATCTAGTAGTTCTCGTCGGCACAAAACTCGTGACTTTGCGAAGTCATCCCGAAGAGAACTCGGCGTGGACGCAAATAGAGGCGGAGCTTCCAAGGGACGCTACGGTTGGATCTCGTCCCTTACTTCGAGTTACGCGAGGTACTTGGTAAATTAGTTTACTTTTCCGCAAAGTTTTATTTTATGATTATGTCAACACACTATAAGGTTGCATGCTAGATACGAAGTTAAAATCATTTAGGAAATTATTTTATGCAAATTCTTCCGCTGCACGTAAAAATTTAAAATTTTACGAACTCGTATCCTTGTCGACATGCACCCGGTCCCAACAGCAGCAGGACGGCAAGAACGCATGTGTGTCATAGTGACTTGGCCCAGGAACTATATGTTTACTTATGTGTTTGAATAATGACTTATGGAACCTTATGATATGATGTTATGTGAGACATGATATGATGCTTAAGTTCAAAGTTAATATGCTAAGGTTCCCATGTCAATAAGTTAAGAATGGTAACAGGGCATGTATAAGTTAAGTTATTCCGCTGCCTTATGATATCTACATGCCCTATGCATGTTAACGTAACGCCGCTTAGGAAAAGAAAAAAAAACGGGCGTTACAATGAGTGACTCAACTTTCTATAGTTTCAACTTGTAATCTTAGTCAAGTTGTCATCTAACCATGTTCCTAATGTTTCCAGCGATAGAAAATTACCTACCACATCCAAGGTTCATCCCCCTTAAAATCTACATAAGGTCTCAAGGGAAGACTGGGTATCAAGAGAAACATAACAGTTATTTCCCCAGTAACCTAACATATTCTTAAAGGGGTAGCTTGTTAGTTTCCAATCACAAATACTATTTTCTATCCCTTATTCTCTATTTTTTAAGTGCTCCAATAATGTAATGTTGGGGATCGTGCGATCTGAGAGAGGAGGTGAATTGCCCCTGAAAAATAAAAATGATCTTTTGTTTTACTAACAAAGATATAGATTAGTTAATAAGCAAAACATAACATAAAAGAAATGATAACAGAAATAAAAAGAGACACAACTAATTATTTGGTTTGCAACAAGGAAGGTTGCTAATCCAAAGCAAATAAATGCTCGTTCTCCAGAGGTACTCCTTAGGGAGGAGAAGTCTCTTACACAAATTAAAACTCAGAAAGACAGAGAAACTTAAGGAGGAATTTCATGTACAAGATGAATTGATGAAAAGAACTGAGTTCAGGGGGTCTATTTATGACCTCTATGAAATTCTATCAGTTATTGTCGTAGTCTGACATGGGCACCCGAGTGTTCATGGGAGCCTAACACGTGGGTTATGGGTTATCCTCGACGCAACGGCCGTAAACGGCTAGTTTTGGATGAGGTCAAGACCTCTCGGGTGCCCGTATAGACTCAGACACCTATATGGTCGGGCACCCATATCCATGCAGGAGCCTGAGTGCTCGGGCACCCAAAACCACTTGGGCGCCCAAGTGATTACTAGTCAACCTTTGGTTGACCAGCCATCTCTCGGCTTTCTAGGTCATCTCCAGCCATCTAGAGTCGGGCTCACTCGAACCCTTCTCCAGCCTTCTCCTCAAGCGTGCTTCCTCTTGGCTTCTCGTCCCAGGGACGTCATGCACACCCTTCTCGGTCCACCGGCGTACTTTTCCTTAGACCTCCATGTCCCTCAGATGCACCAAGCCGGTAGACTTCCTACTTGTGTCATTCTTCTCATCCGCTGTGGCTTCCGCTCAACTTTCTGTGCTTCTAAGTTTCTGCACACTTAGACATAGGGATCAGATACCTACAGGACCACACTTGACTTGATTGACCATATCAAAACTCACCTGGGGTACTTATAATCTTCTCATTTTTGATGTGCATCAACCCGAGTTATGTTAGGGTTAATCAACATGTAAAATGACAGAAATATTCAAAAACAATGGAAATTAAGCCTCCTCCTTAACTTGATCCTATTTTCTCCCCTTTTGATCACATCAAAAAACCATGTTAAGGGTAAAATCAACTTTAATAAGAAATGTTTAAATTAGATAGTTACAAAAATTTGACTAAGTTTGAAGAAAAAAACTTAAAGTGAATTTTAACCAGAAGCCATCATTAGTAATTTTTAAAAGTAAATATAATTTTTAAACAAAAAATTCATTGAAAATTATTTAAACTCCCAACATTTTCAAAAACTTTTGATAACATATCACATGTAATAGTTAGTCTTCTAAAAATCTAGTTTTTCTAATATTGATCTGAAATTATTTTTTAAAATTAAAAGTCTAATTATCGATAAAAAATTATAAAAATATTAATTTTAGTCAAAAATTCCTCAAATTTTTATCAAAGTTAGGAATTTAATAGTTTCATCTCTATCAAAAATTTCAAAGTAAATTAAATTTTCTATCTTCAAGAGAATAATTTTAAATTGAGAGTTAATAATTTTTGAAATAAATAATTTTAAAATTGGATTTTGACATGAAATAAGGTTGAAAATTTTTCTCAAAGTTCAAAATATAATCCATAGACCCTGAAAAAACAGATTTGATGAATTTAATTTTTTAAAGTATTTTTAAAATTAGAAAATATGTTTTCGAATGATAATTCATAACAAATATATTTAGCAGTCAAAAATTTTTAAAAACTTTTTATGGATAACTCACGATGAACTCAATTATCAAAAAAATATTAAACTAAATTTTCTAGAATAATTATATGTTTACACAATAATTTTCTATTAATGACAATTAAAGCATTAATTAGCACACAATAAAATATTAATTATTGAGAAGTATTAGATAAAATCTAAGATCCAAAATAAATTCTTGCCAACAGAGTTAATAAAAAATTTAGATGAAATACATCTTCTAGGAATTCTTATAATTTGGCCCTTGTTATACCGTAAATAACAATTCAGTTCTCCAACATATCTAACTTTTGAATTTTGAAAATATTTTGAACATGCATGATTATTTTTCAGTTATTCAACTTGAGCATTCAAGTTCTCATTTTCTAATTTCAATTTATCATACATATCTATCAAATTTTAATTTACAAAGCGATTTAGTCATTCTCTTAATGGAGAAATAAAGTTCATCGAGTGGAAGTAAACATACCCCACTCACCCCCTTCATCGTTGCTCTATTCTAACGTGGCTCCCCCTTCATCGATAATTTCTTCCAGATGGGTGGCCATCAGTGCTAGTCCAACATGTTCCATGAGATCGACTCATCCGATGATGATTCATCCCATGTGGCCTTCATGTTCTTATGTCTTGACTTGTTTACCTTTAGCCTTAGCCAGTTCTCCTTAATGTGCCCTTTTTCGTTGCAATTATAGTAGTGAATCATCCTTTGCTTTAGGGAGCATCTCATACCCTACACTTTATTAAACTTTTGAGATTTAAAATATTTAGATAGTTTTCTTACCATATACATTATTTCTTCTTCATCAGCTGACGATTCTTCCTCGTACTAGATCTTCCTCGTGCTTACGGCGATGTTGTCTATTTTATTCTTTCTTATGCACTAAGATTCATGAAGTTCTAATGTCAAAAATAATTGCTCTAAGATACATACCTCAAGATCCTTAGTGATGTAGTATGCATCTATTATGGAAGTCCAGTCCGAGGTCCTCAGGAAGGTGCTTAAGGCATACCTTTGAGTATCATGACTTGTTATCATTTCTCCGAGGTTCTTAAGTCTTGTGATCAGCTCTTTGATTTTGGCATGCAGTTGGGCAATTGATTCTCCTTCTTCTATTTGGAAGTTGCTGAGTTGGTTGCGGAGCACATCTCATTTTGCCAGCTTCGTTTCAGAATTACCTTCGTGATGTTCCAGGAAATTTTCCCAAAGTTCCATTGTTGATTTGTATGTTTCGATGCGGTTGACTTCTTGCACCGCTAAAACGGTTAGTAGATGAAACTCTAGTTTCCCGTTTGCCACAAACTCCACTTACTCCTTCTTTGTCCACAAGCATTCTTCTTTGACTTTATTGTCGACGTCTTTGAGAAATTTAAAAGCATTTTCATAATTAGTAGTAACTCAAAATTAGTTTTAAAAAATTCCTACATTCATTTTTTCCACATAGCAAACTCCTCCTCGAATATTGGCAGGTAGATAACTAGTCCGACTATTTTTCATGCTTCAGATGGCGGTTAGTCCTTCTTGAGCATCCTCGCTCTAATACCACTTGTTGGGGATCGTCCGGTCGACAAGAGGTGGTGAATTACCCTTGAAAAATAAAAGTGATTTTTTGTTGCTTACAAATATAGAGATTAGTTAATAAACAAAACATAACATAATAGAAATGATAACAAAAATAAAAAGAGGCATAACCAGTTACTTAATTTGCAACCAGGATGGTTGTTAATCCAAGACAAATAAACGCTCGTTATCCTAATGTACTCCTTGGGGTAGGGAAGCCTCTTACACAAATTAAAACTTAGAAAGATAAGAAACTTAAAGAGGAATTTCGTGTGCAAGATGAATTAATGAAAAGAACTGAGTTCAAGGGTCCATTTATAGCCCCTATGAAATTCTATCAGTTGCTGACGTGGCCCTACATGGGCACCTGATTTCTCACGTGCGCCTAACATGTGGCTTAGGGCTTATTATCGTCACAATGGTCGTGAATGGTAAATTTTGGATGAGGTCAAGACCACTTAGGCACCCGTATGGACTTGGGCGCTTATATGGTCGGGCACCCCTATCCATACGGGCACCCGAGTGCTTATTGGTCAGCCTTTGGTTGACTAGCCTTCTCTTGGCCTTCTGGGTGATCTCCAGCCATCCGGAATCGGGCTCACCTGAACCCTTCTCCAGCGTTCTCCTAGACAATGCTTCCTCCCAACTTCTCGTCCCTCAGATGTCGTGTATGTCCTTCTCGCTCTACCGACGTACTGTTCCGTAACCTTCACGCCTCTCAGATGGACTGAGCCCATCGGCTGCCTACCCATGCCATCGTTCTCGTCCATTGTATCTTTCGCTCGACTTCCTATTCTCTTATGTTCCTGCACACTTAGACATTTGTATCAGATACCTACAGGATGTTACTTGACTCGGTTGACCATATCAAAACTCACCCGGGGTCCTTACATGTAACACTTGAATGCCCCTTTTTTCTCATTCATTTTTCTTTGGGATTCTGATTTTTTCCAATGAGTACCATTGGTGGTGAATTTGCAAATGCACGGCTACGTCAACAAGTAATATAAATGATTATCGTTTTCACAGGGACTTGATTAAACTCTAATTAAGACTGTAAATGTAAGATATCTAAATGATCGTAGAGTTGTTTGTAGAATCTTGCTAATGAAAGGAGGAGAAAAGAAGAGAGTTGATCTTTGGGGAAGGTTGGATGGGTGGAATCTTGGATTTCAGTTTTAGTACAATACTAGTTGATATTATTAATGAAAATCAATAAAGAATAGTTCTCTAAATAGAGATAGTAAAAGTAGCAAAAAATTATAGAGAAATGGTGTAGGATCGTAGAGAGTGATAGAAGAGGGGGGGGGGGTGAATATCGCATTCGAAAAATTTTCGATTCGTACTTAGAATAATTAAGAGTATGCAGCGGAAATAAGCACAAGTAAAATGAAACAAGGCTAATGCAGGTTTATTTTTACATGGTTTAGAGTCTGTGAAGGCTCCTACTCTAAGGCTCAAGGTCCTTGATCATTTACTTTAGGCAATCACTATCAATATGGAAGATCATTCCAAAAGCTTTAAGCACAATGCAAGGCAAATAATGAAAGTAACAATTATACCGACAACTAAGGATTAAGATTTGGCATGTCATTGTCTGAGCAACTTTTTAGTGTCGTCGGTAGATCTTTCACGCAACACACAAAGTAGAAGAATTGATGTCCAGGGTTTTGGTGAAAGAACCCTTATATAGGGTTACTCCAGCGCCTGTATAGCTATCACGGGTGCCCGTGTTGCTGCGATTCAGCCGCTGCATCATCCCTACTTAGTCCAAGCTTTATTTGCACTCAAGCGTCTGACTGATCTCGGGCGCTTGTGTTGCAGACGTGGAACCTCCACTCAGCGTGTGTCAACTCAGCCAAGCCCTGACTGAGTCGAAACATCTCGAGCGCCCGAGTCGCTCTCAGGCAATTGTATACTTGGACACCTAACAACCATTCAAGCACCTGAGTGCCAGCAGTCTGCCCTTTTGTTTAGCTGTAACTGTTGGTTGAGGGTTTCCTTAGCGAATACCGGGTCGCTCATGGGAAACCTCTCCATGTCCACGGATTAAACTTTTTAATCGGAATGGAGATCTATTTTCAAAACGACCGTCTCATCGTAATGCTAATCTAGTCGAGCAATCGCTTGAACAACCAAGTTGCTCTACCAATCAATCTTGTCCAACCCATTAGTCACGGAATAAACGACGAGCGGATCGTCGGTTTTTGTATTTATCGTCGGGGTCAATGATAATTAATCATCATAATTAATTAACAAATAATTAATAGCAATGACAATTAATTAAACCACATAAAATGATAGAACACAAAGAGCCATGGAGAAGGTTATACCTTTCCTTTTACCTCGTAATCTTTTATTGTATAACCCTCCCCTCTTAGATGTTGTTGTTAGTGATATGAGAGAAGTGTCCTAAGGCAATCGCCTTATAATGTAAACATTTATATTAATAAATGATAATTCACTATTTGAGTATACATGTTTTGTGTATTTGATTGGGATCTTAAACTCATCTACTGAATGTCCGCAATACAACTCACAGCATAAGAGAATTTGTGATGGGATCACAACTAGTGATTATCTCTAATGTGCAATTGTGAAGTATTGAAATTATCCCTAGTCGATGAATTGATAAAAACGGACACTATCAATTCTGTTGAGACTAGCATGGGTTATTCTCTAATCAGCTGATTCTCACTGGCTGGTGACATTGGGGTGTCCGGAGATAAACATGGATGCTAGTTAAGGGAACTAGTTCATTGGAGTGACTAGCTGTAAAACTTCATATGGTTATCTATATAGATATGTCAATGAAGTTCTTACTGCAGCTTAAGTGCGATGTTCCTTTGACTTGCGGTGTTCAAGTCATCTGGGTCATAGAGACTTATACTTTAACATCTTAAGCAAGCATCTCCAAGGAGGTGTGGACCCAGGATGATTGGGTATGAGCCGAAGTGCCCGATGATGTTTGAACAGCCTATAAAGGATTCACCACTCCTTGCGAGGAGATGTATACCCAGGCCTATCGTCGGATTGTTACTCAAAACCTCTGGCCAGAGTAAATCATGTTTAGAGTGCGAGTCTCTTAAATACATGAGAGTAATTAGAAATCCAAAGGACGAGAAAGACACTACTTGGGCTAGGTGTGACGTAGTCAGTCTAGTGGGGACTGACACAAACAAACCATGTCCTGAACCAAGTGGGTATAAGGTGGTGAAGGGAATGGGGCACGATTCATTAGAGCTGCTGAAGGGTTTCAAAATTACTTCTGAGGTCAACCGTTGATCTTTCGATTAATTGGGGGTCATGATGTACTACTAGGTGCCACTCATTATCGGTCTATAATTAGTTGATTATAGACGGCCAACATAAATCGAAAGCCTATTTAGTCACACGCACTACGAGTAATCCGAGGGATTTAAAACGAGTTGAAAATTGGATTTTCCGATCAAGAGAGATAAGTCGAATCTGAGTTAATCAGAGGCGCAACGGAAACTTAAAATGGCTAAGTCTTTTGAAGGCTTATTGGGCGAATTAAATGAGTTTAATTCGCGATGGAAACGGCTTAGCTTGGCCGGCCAAAGAGGGTGTCCACCCTCTTGGTTTGCCCGGCCATTAAAAAGGTAATAAACTAATTTAATTGGTTTAATTTATAAAATAAATCTAGCGCGATTTGTTTTATAAATTATGGATAAATAAATTGATATATAAAGAAATTTATATAAAGAGATTTATAAAGAAATTTGTAGTAAATTTATTCTTTTTATGGAAATTAAAATGAACCATGAATTGGTTTAATTTTAATTTATAAAATCAATTATGAATTGATTTATCCATGATAAGAAAATTTTATACAAATTTTATTCCATAATTAAAAAGGAAAGAGAATTTGTTTTATTATAAAGTTAGTTATAATAAAACTAAGAATAACGGAATAAGTCATATGAAACTTTATAAGATAAATTTCTTATGATAACTAATTCCGTTAATTCCGTTAAGAGGGAGACTTGGCAAGGGAGAAGCAACTATATAAAGGAACCAAAGGCAAGCCCTTAATTCCGATCAATTGAGCAATCAATAGAGCTTCCTCTCTCTCTCTCTCTTATTCTCTTCTTCCCTTCTCCCAAGCTTGGGCCGGCGCCCATCTTCCAAGCTAGGGTCGGCGCCCCTTGTCCAAGCTAGGGTCGGCGCAACCTCAACCTCCCATGAGGTTGCCGTGAGCCATCAAGAAGAAGGAGAAGCCAACCAAGAAGAAGAAGAAGCGGATCACCTCTCCTTCCTTCCCGGAATTTGGATTCCGATTCTTGGTGGTGAGTTTCCTATCCTTTCTCTTGTTCTTCTAGTTGTGCCTTCCGAGGATCTAGTAGTTCTCATTGGCACAAAACTCGTGACTTTGCGAAGTCATCCCGAAGAGAACTCGGCGTGGACGCGAATAGAGGCGAAGCTTCCAATGGACGCTACGGTTGGATCTCGTCCCTTACTTCGAGTTACGCGAGGTACTTAGTAAATTAGTTTACTTTTCCGCAAAGTTTTAATTTATGATTATGTCCACACACCATAAGGTTACATGCTAGATACGTGGTTAAAATAATTTAAGAAATTATTTTATGCTAATTCTTCCGCTGCACGTAAAAATTTAAAATTTTACGAACCCGTATCCTTGTCGACATGCACCCGGTCCCAACAGTGGTATCAGAGCCGGTTAGTATTCGACATAATCATATAATTGTTTTGCGGAAAACTTTGTCATAATCTCAATTTTGGAAAAATTTTCAATTATGGAAACTTTCCAATTATAATAAGTTTTAGATTTAGGAATTTCAAAGATTGGAAATCCTCATGAAATTTCGCAAACGTTTGAAATATCCTAGTTTCTGAAATTTTATGATAATTGTGAAAACTTCCCATCTTTGGAAACTTTCCAATTTTAGAAATTTTCTATTTTAGAAAGTTTCCAATTTTGGAAATATGTAAGTCTTCTTTGTACCGGAAACTTACAATTATTCTGAAAACCTATTATGAAATCTCGCGATTTTGGGCACTTTCTTTCAAGAAAGTCTAGACAAATTTATGGACAATTAATTGACAATTAAATTTAAATTGGTTTTTAAATTGACAACAACATTCTTTATTTTGGATTGAGCCTCGGGGAGCCGTGCAATTTAAAGTTAGTTGTTGTAATTTAAATTTCCCAATTTTAAATAAAATTGTCATGTTTAATTTGGTTACGCTTCCGAAGCGGACCAAATTCGATTTACGACAAATTACTTTTCTTTGGGTATCTGAGCCTCGGGGAGCCACCCTTAGAAAACGATTTGTTGTAATTAATTAAATCCATAAATAAAATATGTTTTAAGAGGTGATGCTCTTACATATTGTTGTCTCCAAAATTAATTAGGAAAATGGTTTCCTATAGAGTTTCTTAAATGAGATTTTCATGAAAATAATATGTGGTTGAATTAAGGGAATTGTCTCTTAATTTAATAAGTTTTGATTTAGAGAAATCAAAGTCTTGAACATATTATTTCCTAAATTGATTATGACAATTTAGGAAATTGTTTCCCAAAACAATTCCTTTAATAAAGTATGAGATTAGAATTAGGAAATCCGGTTCCTAATTCAATTAATGAGACTTGATTACTTAAGTCACATACATACTTTATTAAGGAAATCGTTAGTCATGACATATGTCATGAATGTGCATTAAGAAGGAAAAGATGAGACCAAAACCCCTTACAAAATATTAAGGCCAACACCTTCCATTAATATGGTTAGAATCGGAGTTTTGTTTCTCGTTTGGGTTGATGGACACATCTATGCCCGACTTGAACCTCAACATGTTCAAACCATGGAATTAGTTTATGAATAATATAGTTGGAGTCAGAGGTCAATCCTTAGTTTTGGTTGTTGGACACATCCAAGCCTGACTAAACGGTTGAATGAGCTCCAACCATGTAAAAACTATTTCTTGATTAATGGGTCAGCCTTAAGCTTGGAGCATTGATTTGTTGTGCCACAGCCAAGGTCGATGTAAAGAGAGGTGTAGTTGGGTGCTATGTATAATGTCGCATACTTGTTAATGAGTTAACAACCCAATGATTTATGCAAACATTCAATTAGTTGATAGCATAATGTGATAGTTACATATATGTGATATGTAATCGGTATAATTACCTACCTTCATAGCTAAGAATAACTTGATGGCCACAGCCATGGTGGTTCTTATCTATGGTTGGATATCAACCTATTTGGAGATGTTCCTACGATCTCCCGAATTGATAAAAAGGGTTATTCAATTTGAAAAATAAATAGGATTTTTATTA
Organism: Boesenbergia rotunda; assembly: GCA_024364735.1. Classification (NCBI taxonomy): domain Eukaryota; kingdom Viridiplantae; phylum Streptophyta; class Magnoliopsida; order Zingiberales; family Zingiberaceae; genus Boesenbergia; species Boesenbergia rotunda. The sequence goes on along the minus strand of JAGFNQ010001162.1, from coordinate 45,907 downwards.
ATGTATGTTGATACATTCTTTAATCATTCTTCTCACATAAGTTCAATTTGTATTTCTAGGTTAAACACTCGATCATGTCTTCTCTAAACTTGCGTTCCATTTTGGACACCAATAAACTGACCGGGTCGAACTTCATGGATTGGCTTCGAAACCTGAGGATAGTCCTCAAGGCAGAGAAGCTTGCTTATATCATTGAAGATCAACTTCCCAACCATCCTCCTGAAGGTGCAACTCCAGACCAGCTAGTGGCCTATCAGAAACATGTGACCGATTCTGAACTTGCGAGTTGCATCATGCTAGCCTCTATGGTACCTGAGCTGCAAAAGCAGCATGAGTATTTGGATGCTTATACCATCATCTTCCATCATAATGAGTTGTTTGAAGAGCAAGCGAGATCCGAAAGGATCGAAGTCTCCAGACTCCTCTTCACCACTAAGATGCAGGAAGGCACTTCTGCCTCGCAGTTTGTGTTAAAGATGTTGGGGTACATTGAGCGACTGAGCACACTCGGTTTTGCAATGGATCATGAACTAAGTATTGACTTAATTCTGAGTTGTTTGCCCAAAACAACTAGAGACTACCATTCCTAAGTTGCTCAACCTGCTGAAGACTGTGGAGCCTTCTGTAAAGCCGGATCAAAAGACGGTACTGTTAGTTGGTTCCTCGAAGAAAGGTTCTAAGAGGAAGGCCAAAGAACAGAATAAAGGGAAGAAGAAAAAGGCCAAAAAGACTGAAAAGAAACCAAAAGGAGCTTGCCCCTTCCTCTTGAGTCCTTGAAGAATAAGGCATCCGATGCCCCTTCCTCTTCAGGTATCTTCGTTATTGAATGTCACTCTATTTTCTCAAATACCTGGGTACTTGATACTGGGTGTAGCTCACATATATGTAATGACATACAGGGGCTAAGGGATAGAAGAAGACTCGTCAAAGGAGAAGCGAATTTGCGAGTTGGAAATGGAGCAAAGATTGCTGCTGTTGCCATCGGAACATATTTGCTGAAGCTCCCCACTGGACGTGTCTTAGAATTGGATAATTGTTATTTTGTTCCTTCATTAATAAAGAACATTGTATCTATTTCATGTTTGAATGAAAAGGGTTATCATTTAACTTTTAGTAACAATTGTTGTTACATAACTTTAAATGACGTTCTTTATGGGAATGGAACTTTATGCAATGGTATCTACACGTTAGATTTATCCGGTGACGTTTTCAATATCGAAGTAAGCAACAAACGTGCTCGAATAGATAATCGAATAGACTCCTACACTTGGCATTGTCGTCTTGGCCATGTAAGTAAGAAACCCATGACCGAATTACACCGATGTGGAATTTTGGAATCATTTGAACCCGGTTCATTTGATACATGTGAATCATGCTTAAAAGGCAAGATGACCAAATTACCCATTTCTGGAAAAGGTAATCCAGTGGGAGAATTGCTTGGTCTCATACATACTGATGTATGTGGACCAATGTCAACTCTTGCACAAGGAGGCTATAGCTACTTCATCACCTTTATCGATGATCACTCACGATTCGGGTATGTGTTCTTGATGAAACACAAATCTGAAGCTTTTGAGAAATTCAAAGAGTTCAGAAATGAAGTAGAGAAACAGCTTGGCAAAAGTATTAAGATACTTCGATCCGATCGGGGTGGTGAATACTTAAGTCAAGAGTTTCAAGATTATCTTAGGGACAATGGGATACTGTACCAATGGACTCCGCCATATACACCACAGCATAATGGTGTATCTAAGAGGCGCAGCCGAACCTTGATGGACATGGTTAGGTCTATGATGAATCATGCAACTCTTCCAAAATCCTTTTGGGGCTATGCACTTAAGACAGCTGTTAACTTGCTAAACAGAGTCACGACCAAGGTAGTCTCTACTAGTCCATATGAGACATGGAATAGTAAGAAACCTCACTTAACTCACCTTAAGATATGGGGTTGTCCCGCTTATGTGAAGCGGACTGTATCAGACAAATTGGATGCTAAGTCTGATAAATGTCTATTTATTGGATACCCTAAGGAAACGAAGGGTTACCAATTCTATCATCCCTTGGAACAAAAGGTGTTTGTTTCAAGGCATGCTGTATTTCGAGAAAAAGAATTTCTTTTACAAGAAAAACAGTGGGAGTGGCATTGAACTTGATGAAGTTCAAGAAACTCCAATAGACATTACAGAGACACCTAGTCTAGACCCACAACCAATACCTCATAATGATGAGCTATCAGTTGATCCTAAAACACCACCACCTCTTCGTAGGTCTGATAGGGCACGCAATATTCCAGAGAGATATGGATTTCTCATAAGTGAATTGAACGACGTGTTACTCATAAGCGATGACGAACCTATCAGTTATAAAGATGTTCTGAAAAATTCAGAAAGGGACAAATAGCATGAAGCCATGAAGTCGGAAATGGATTCCATGTACGAAAATCGAGTATGGGACTTGGTTAACCCACCTGAAGGGATTAAACCCATAGGGTGCAAGTGGGTTTTCAAGAAGAAAACCGACATGGAAGGTAATGTAGTTACCTTTAAGGCTAGATTAGTGGCAAAAGCATATCGTCAAAAACAAGGAATTGATTATGACGAAACCCGTTTTTTTTTCCTTTTTAATAAAGCGGCGTTACGCTAACATACTTAAGGCATGTAACATCATACTGCAGCGGAATAACTTAAACTTTACATGCCCCTACTACCATTTCTAACATAGTGACATGGGCACTAGACATATAGACTTCATACTTAAACATCATGTCATAACCAGCTTAACATCATATCATGAGGTTCATTTCATATCATGCATAACATCATGTCATAAGTTTCCATAAGTCACTAATCGAGCATATACTTAACAAAAGTAAAGTTCTTAGCATAACGGCAAATGTTTGATTTCATGGGCAAAGTCACTATCACACACATATAATCTTGCCCTCCTGCTGCTTCCTCATGGTCCCCTTGCATGATCTGCGGTATAATGAAAAAGACTATAAGCACACAGGCTTAGTAAAACTCTTTCCTACTCACTAAAATCATTCGTCATTCATTCATAATCATATGGAACATAAGCATCATAAACATTTCTATCATAGCATAAAGCATAAACATAGGCATAAATCTAATTAAACATTCTTATCATGGCATAAAGTATAAACATAGGCATAAACATAATTAAACATTCTAAGCATGGCATCATACATGGCATGAACATAAGCATAAGATGTAAATCAACCATAGGCATACTTTCTAGCATATCAAGCATAGACATCGTAAACATTCTAAGCATGGCATGATACACGGCATAGCATAACTTAATAAACTTTCCTAGCATGGCATGAGACATGGCATAAATATAAACATAAGATATAAACCAACCTATATGGCATAAACATAGGCATACATTCTAGCATATCATAAGAGCATCTTCTTACCATAATCATAACATGGATCATTCATTCTCATACATATCTTTTAACATGGAGCATAAGCATAACACATCATTATCATAACATAATGCATAACATGTATGAATGCATGGGTGGAATGCATATACATAGGGATGCTTAACTTTTAAAATCATACTCTTAAAATGCTTAAACATAATCATCATAACATTTGGGGTCCCCGGCTTGTACCACATACATACATCATAGCGCACATCCCTAGTAAGTCCGAGGTAGCGAGCCCCGACCTAGTAGGGTAAGGACAGCATAGTCGGTAGTCCCCGAACCGAGGCATTCTCAAGGAGCCCATCCCTGTTGCACAGCTCCGGTAGTGCCAGAACCGTGGACAGCTCCGGTAGTCCAGAATCGGGGCGTTTTTAAGGTGCCCATCCCTTGGACCCATACTTGGGTCCGGTACAAGCCCATTCATAAAGTAAAATACTTTGCATGCTTCATCATTCATAAGACATTCATAGCATACTTATCATGACATCATTCTTATCATGAACATGATCATTACATATTTATCATGGCATCCTTCTTATCATGAACATAGACATAACATACTTGTCGTGACATCATTCTTATCATGAACATAAACGTAACATACTTATCATGGCATCATTCTTATCATGAACATAAACATAAGATACTTATCATGGCATCATTCTTATCATAACATACAAACATAAAGTATGGTGCTTAAGGTTAGGGTTATGGGTAACTTAATTTCCATCACATGCTTGAACCTTCACGTATACTTTATAATGAGCATAAACCATCATTCTTTGGGTCCTAACTCCATCCCAAACCCTAGATACCTGCCTTGGCCGAAATCCATAAGGCCCATGGGGGTATGGAAAAATTCCATTAAAATCCCCAATCAATCATAAGACACTAATCACATTTTACCATAGAGCCACTGGAGCCCTTACTTGAAATAAATCATAACTTTTTCCTTATTATTCCTTCTTGGCCGAAACGTATAGAGTCTCTAGACCGTGTGGAAATTTACATAATCACCCTCCATCACCCTTATATCATGACAACATATCAAATGTATACTTGAAGGTTAGAACTCACCCTAATCCTTGGGTCCTTGAGGTTGGCCGAAACATATAGGGTCTCTAGGGTACCCCAAAAATTCTCAAAAATTGTATTTAATCTCTAACATCATCAGTGAACATTTAAAAAGCATTATCAAGGTTTTTAACATAGTTATAGACACATAAATCATGGTGGCCGAACCCCTCAAGCTTAGGGTTCTTGGTTTTGTTTCTTTCATGTTGGCCGAAACCCTAGAGTGTCCTAGGGTACTCCAAAAATTCCCAAAAATTATACTCAACCTCTAAACATCATAAGGGAACATTAAATAACATTATAAAGATTTTTAACATATTTATAGAGATTTAAATCATGGTGGCCGAAACCCATAAACATAGGGACCTTGGTTTTTCTCCCTTTCATGTTGGCCGAAACCCTAGAGTGTCCTAGGCTACTCCAAAAATTCCCAGAAATTATACTTAACCTCTACACATCATAAGGGAACATTAAATAACATTATAAAGATTTTTAACATATTTATAGACATTCAAATCATGGTGGCCGAAACCCATAAACATAGGGACCTTGGTTTTTTTGTCCCTTTCAACATCAAATCCAAAAACTAACCCATATATCATGCTAAAAATCATGGAAATCATAGGGAACTATTATACCACAGGTGAGGGAGTCTTACCTTAGATTCTCTTGATTTTTCGAACCTTGAAAGAGGAGGAAATGGTAAGATCTTTGGACCCTTGCACACCCTTGTCCTTGTATCCTTGAAAAACTCTTAGACCTTGGAGATAAGACCCCTTGTGGAGCTTTTCCAAGGGAGAACCTTTCCTTGGGTATTCGGCTAGGATGAGGGGAGAATGTGTTTCGAAAATGCAAGGAATGAGAAGAAGAAGTAACTCCCAAACCCCCCTATTTATCACCCATTAAAGAGGTAAATGAAAAGTCTCTCCATGGCCCTTCATCTTCTTCTACTCCTTAACCACCATCCACTTCATTTCCTCATAAGAATTCCTTGCTAGGTGTGTTTGTTATAGCATTCATGGTTGTACAAGAGGTCCAAGGTTTAATCCTTTGCCCATGCACCTTTATTTTTATTTTATTTTTATTTTATTTAAATCCTTTTTCTTATTTTTGAAAATTCCCCTTTATTTCGAAAATTCTCCTAAAATCACCCATAATTATGCTAATATTCCTAAATAAAATCCTTTTATATTTATATTAATTTTTACCTAATTAAGACCTATTTTTGGGACCCATTTAAGGTCCATTAATACCTAATGTCTCCATTTACATAGGTAAATTAAGCTAAGACTTACCCATAATCATGCTAATATGTCTAATTAAATCCTACTTATATTTATACTAATCTCTACCTAAAATCCCCCTATAGTTATGGTACTAAAAAGCCCATATAAGACCCATTAGTGCTGAGTTTTCTCAATTTAAATGAGAAAACATGGGTTTTCTAGGCCAAAGTTGGTATTAATACCTCTCGGTCATTCGGAAAATTATTTAAATATGCTCTATATTTTCATAAAATATTAAGAGAATTTTTCGGGTCGTTACAATCCCCCATACCTCGTGAATGTTCATCCTCGAACTTAGAATAACTCCGGGTACTTGCGCCTCATTTCGTCCTCGCGTTCCCAGGTAGCTTCCTCGAACCGCTGGCTTTGCCATAAGATCTTGACTAGAGGTACCTCCTTATTCCTCAGCTTCTTGACCTCCCTATCCAAAATCTGGACGGGTCTGCTCTCATAACTTAGGTCCTCTTGTACTTGTACTGTCTGCGGCTCGATCACTTGGTCCATATTCGGGATACACTTTTTAAGCAGGGATACGTGGAATACGTTATGGATGGCTGACATCTCTGGAGGCAGCTCTAATTCATATGCCACTTTACCGACTCTCTTCAGAATCAGGTACGGCCCCACATAGCGCGGACTTAGTTTCCCTTTCTTCCCAAATCTGGTCACCCCTTCATAGGGGCCACTTTGAGAAACACCAAATCTCCAACATTAAATTCCAGTGGTCTACGCCGGACATCGACATAACTCTTCTACCGGCTCTGAGCAGTTTCTATCCGTTGTCGAATATTCTGTATAGCTCGGGTGGCGCCGTCAATAACATCCGTTGTGAGCCCCATCTCTTTCTTTTCACCACCCTCGTACCAACATATCGGAGACCTACATCTCCTCCCATACAAGGCTTCATAAGGTGCCATTCCGATTATAGCTTGGTAGCTATTATTGTAAGCGAATTCCGCCAAGCATAGATATCGACACCAACTTCCCTTGAAATCCAGGGCACAAGCTCTCAACATATCTTCTAGCACTTGATTTACCCGCTCAGTTTGCCCGTCAGTCTGCGGGTGAAAGGCGGTGTTAAATCGTAATTTAGTGCCGAGAGACTTCTGAACGCATTCCCAAAAATGCGAAGTAAAACGACCATCCCTATCTGAGATGATGGTCTTGGAACTCCATGAAGTCTGATTACTTTCTTAACATATCATTGAGCTAGTATCCTTAATCGCTCTATGCTGTAATTATATGCATATATCATACTTATATGTTATTATAATTATGGGTAAACCATAGTAGTATGCCTCCGATATATTAGTTCACTACATGAGCCATGAGTTATATTGATAATAATCTTATATTAGTACATGCTCTCATATTATCATCATTTGCCTCATATAATTTGATACAATTGTGTGATACGATTGACACTTTATTGTTAATTTCAGGTTCATGGGCATAAGATTGAAATACACACTCGACAACTAGTATTAGTATTAACTAATTGGTTCACAACCTAACCAAACTCAATGAAATAGATGGGCTGCCATCATGCCCATAACAAAGAACATCATGGCAGTCACTGCCCCTCCTTCATTCATCTCTCCCTGGCCTACCTCAAGGTCTTCCACCGTCTCCATCGGCTCCTCTTCCTCTATCTCGGGAACCTCCTCGGCCCCTTCAGGGTCTTCCCCAAACACCCAGGGCTCCTCAAACATCTTGAGCATCTCGGGGTCTTCTTCGAACACCTCGAGATCGTCCTCGCTCATCGGGTCTTCCTCGAACATTTCGAGCATCTCCGGGTCCTCCTCGAATGGCTCGGGATCCTCCTCATACATCTCAGGATCCTCCTCTAACGGCTCGGGATCCTCTTCGTACATCTCCGGGTCTTCTTCAAACATCTCCTGATCCTCCTCTGAGTCCCCCAGGTCCTCCGGGAACTCATGGCGGAGAAGCTGTCAACATAATTCCGTATAGCAGATACGACATCCGTGCTGCCCCCAAATCTGATGAGCAACCACTCTCGCCCGGTTGGGCAATGAACGAAGTAGAGCTCCGATCCTATGATCATCCACAATGGAAATCCCTCCTGCTCTAGTTTCCAAAAACAGCCGGTCCAATTTCCCCATATTGCCCTGGACTCCAAGGACCGGGCTATACTCCACCTCCCCTATCTGCTCCAGCAACTCCCCACTCCGCCCCGGATAACCACTCCTGGTGCCAATCTCGTGCGACATCTGGAATTGGAAAAAAAAATAGTCCAGTACAGAACTGACAAAAAAACCAGTACAAACTAGTTTCTCTTTTTTTTTTCAATNTAACTGTAACGCCCGCTTTTTTTTTCCTAAAGCGGCGTTACGCTAACATACTTAAGGCATGTAACATCATACTGCAGCGGAATAACTTAAACTTTACATGCCCCTACTACCATTTCTAACATAGTGACATGGACACTAGACATATAGACTTCATACTTAAACATCATGTCATAACAGCTTAACATCATATCATGAGGTTCATTTCATATCATGCATAACATCATGTCATAAGTTTCCATAAGTCACTAATCGAGCATATACTTAACAAAAGTAAAGTTCTTAGCATAACGGCAAACGTTTGATTTCATGGGCCAAGTCACTATCACACACATATAATCTTGCCCTCCTGCTGCTTCCTCATGGTCCCCTTGCATGATCTGCGGTATAAGGAAAAAGACTATAAGCACACAGGCTTAGTAAGACTCTTTCCTACTCACTAAAATCATTCGTCATTCATTCATAATCATATGGAACATAAGCATCATAAACATTTCTATCATAGCATAAAGTATAAACATAGGCATAAATCTAATTAAACATTCTTATCATGGCATAAAGTATAAACATAGGCATAAACATAATTAATCATTCTAAGCATGGCATCATATATGGCATGAACATAAGCATAAGATGTAAATCAACCATAGGCATACTTTCTAGCATATCAAGCATAGACATCGTAAACATTCTAAGCATGGCATGATACACGGCATAGCATAACTTAATAAACTTTCCTAGCATGGCATGAGACATGGCATAAATATAAACATAAGTTATAAATCAACCTATATGGCATAAACATAGGCATACATTCTAGCATATCCTAAGAGCATCTTCTTACCATAATCATAACATAGATCATTCATTCTCATACATATCTTTTAACATGGAGCATAAGCATAACACATCATTATCATAATATAATGCATAACATGTATGAATGCATGGGTGGAATGCATATACATATAGATGCTTAACTTTTAGAATCATACTTTCAAAATGCTTAAACATAATCATCATAACATTTGGGGTCCCCGGCTTGTACCACATACATACATCATAGCGCGCATCCCTAGTAAGTCCGAGGTAGCGAGCCCCGACCTACTAGGGTAAGGACAGCATAGTCGGTAGTCCCCGAACCGAGGCGTTCTCAGGAGCCCATCCCTGTTGCACAGCTCCGGTAGTGCCAGAACCGTGGACAGCTCCGGTAGTCCAGAACCGGGGCGTTTCTTATGGTGCCCATCCCTTGGACCCATACTTGGGTCCGTACAAGCCCATTCATAAAGTAAAATACTTTGCATGCTTCATCATTCATAAGACATTCATAGCATACTTATCATGACATCATTCTTATCATGAACATGATCATAACATATTTATCATGGCATCCTTCTTATCATGAACATAGACATAACATACTTGTCGTGACATCATTCTTATCATGAACATAAACGTAACATACTTATCATGGCATCATTCTTATCATGAACATAAACATAAGATACTTATCATGGCATCATTCTTATCATAACATACAAACATAAAGTATGGTGCTTAAGGTTAGGGTTATGGGTAACTTAATTTCCATCACATGCTTGAACCTTTACGTATACTTTATAATGAGCATAAACCATCATTCTTGGGTCCTAACTCCATCCCAAACCCTAGATACCTGCCTTGGCCGAAATCCATAAGGCCCATGGGGGTATGGAAAAATTCCATTAAAATCCGTATCAATCATAAGATACTAATCACATTTTACCATAGAGCCACTGAAGCCCTTACTTGAAATAAATCATAACTTTTTCCTTATTATTCCTTCTTGGCCGAAACTTATAGAGTCTCTAGACCGTGTGGAAATTTACATAATCACCCTCCATCACCCTTATATCATGACAACATATCAAATGTATACTTGAAGTTTAGAACTCACCCTAATCCTTGGGTCCTTGAGGTTGCCGAAACATATAGGGTCTCTAGGGTACCCCAAAAATTCTCAAAATTGTATTTAATCTCTAACATCATCAGAGAACATTTAAACAACATTATCAAGGTTTTTAGCATAGTTATAGACACATAAATCATGGTGGCCGAAACCCTCAAGCTTAGGGTTCTTGGTTTTATTTCTTTCATGTTGGCCGAAACCCTAGAGTGTCCTAGGGTACTCTAAAAATTCCAAAAAATTATACTTAACCTCTACACATCATAAGGGAACATTAAATAACATTATAAAGATTTTTAACATATTTATAGACATTTAAATCATGGTGGACGAAACCCATAAACTTAGGGACCTTGGTTTTTGTCCCTTTCATGTTGGCCGAAACCCTAGAGTGTCCTAGGGTACTCCAAAAATTCCCAAAAATTATACTTAACCTCTACACCTCATAAGGGAACATTAAATAACATTATAAAGATTTTTAACATATTTGTAGACATTTAAATCATGGTGGCCGAAACCCATAAACTTAGGGACCTTGGTTTTTGTCCCTTTCATGTTGGCCGAAACCCTAGAGTGTCCTAGGGTACTCCAAAAATTCCCAAAAATTATACTTAACCTCTACACATCATAAGGGAACATTAAATAACATTATAAAGATTTTTAACATATTTATAGGCATTCAAATCATGGTGGCCGAAACCCATAAACATAGGGACCTTGGTTTTGTTTCCTTTCAACATCAAATCCAAAAACTAACCCATATATCATGCTAAAAATCATGGAAATCATAGGGAACTATTATACCACAGGTGAGGGAGTCTTACCTTAGATTCTCTTGATTTTTCAAACCTTGAAAGAGGAGGAAATGGTAAGATCTTTGGACCCTTGCACACCCTTGTCCTTGTATCCTTGAAAAACTCTTAGACCTTGGAGATAAGACCCCTTGTGGAGCTTTTCCAAGGGAGAAACTTTCCTTGGGTGTTCGGCTAGGATGAGGGGAGAATGAGTTTCGAAAATGCAAGGAATGAGAAGAAGAAGTAACTCCCAAACCCCCCTTTTTATCACCCATTAAAGAGGTAAATGAAAAGTCTCTCCATGGCCCTTCATCTTCTTCTACTCCTTAACCACCATCCACTTCATTTCCTCATAAGAATTCCTTGCTAGGTGAGTTGGTTAAAGCATTCATGGTTGTACAAGAGGTCCAAGGTTCAATCCTTGGCCCATGCACCTTTATTTTTATTTTTATTTAAATCCTTTTTCTTATTTTCGAAAATTCCCCTTTATTTCGAAAATTCTCCTAAAATCACCCATAATTATGCTAATATTCCTAAATAAAATCCTTTTATATTTATATTAATTTTTACCTAATTAAGACCTATTTTTGGGACCCATTTAAGGCCCATTAATACCTAATGTCTCCATTTACATAGGCAAATTAAGCTAAGACTTACCCATAATCATGCTAATATGTCTAATTAAATCCTACTTATATTTATACTAATCTCTACCTAAAATCCCCCTATAGTTATGGTACTACAAAGCCCATATAAGACCCATTATTGTTGAATTTTCTCAATTTAAATGAGAAAATATGGGTTTTCTAGGCCAAAGTTGGTATTAATACCTCTAGGTCCTTCGAAAAATTATTTAAATATGCTCAATATTTTCATAAAATATTAAGAGAATTTTCCGGGTCGTTACAATAACCTCCACCGATTTTGGTCGAATTTCTTAGGTGTTATGCAGCTAACACCAAATTCACCGCACCATATCCATTCCTAATTCTCGATGTATCATCGAGAATATTTAACAAGTACGACCTGTCTATGAGTCATGAAACCTCATAACTAGAACAGCGTCAGATCAGTCGACTAACCGTCGTCTCGTAACCCGATATACTCCAACTCCGCTCCAAAATGCGATAGAGACACACCATCTTTTAGGAGTATCCCAAAGTAATCGAAAAGTAATTATTTGTTTCCTGAGTACCGTCCTTAGTGTCTTCACATAAAGGTAACTCAGTCTCGTAAGTGATTTGCATCGCTGCACAAACCAGAAGTCCAAAGGTACCTTCTTGGTTATCCAAACCAAGTACGAGCAATAATCCCATAAGTGTCAAGCAACTAGCTTTACACTGCTCCGGATCGGTACAAGTCACATTTGGCTGTACTATTCAGGTTATCTAACCACGTATAGTGAATCCGAGGTCAAAAGTCCCACAGAACAGGGTACATCTATCCTCTATCCACTGAAATGATAACCAATGAATATCATCTCTGCTACATCCAGCCGGTCATGTCCTCCAAACATGCCATCTAGGATATCTGTACGGAAATAAATAACCCTAACCGCCCAAAGCTCCATGAGCTAAAGTGGATCGATCCTATGTCGGTCGAGCCAACTACGATACGTAAGCTCCAATAGGTTGTCGTCCGATGTAACCCTAGCTTCCCAACTCATTAGTTGGTACCATTGAAGAATCAATATTATCCACTATACAATCGAATTCACAACGTGTCATCCGACCATCTCCTTAGTCAACCTTGACCATAATGGTGATTTGGAAAAGCTTGACTAGGTGTCAATCGAGCTACCTCCAAGTCAATGGATACCCCCCCTAACATTATGGGAATCGATATCCAATCTCTCTCGGGAAATATCCATCCAACCTATCCAAGGTAGAGTATACAAAAGTATAAGCGATACTCAAGAGATATATATCTACTATGATATACACCAAAATATCACAAAGATATATATCTATGAAAGTCAATCTCATATTCCAGCTATATCGATCTTTTACTATCAGTCATAGTATATAGCTAGTACTACACTTCCTGCATCAATGCTGGTCATGTACTCACTCGTACCCTCTAGGTCACCTAACTTAGCACGAGCAAACCAGAAGTCTAAAACTCCCTGATATACGAGAAATCATCACTGTATCGATATGCAGTCTCAATGTCTCACACAGTCGACAACAACTGATACTAGTATACAACTGGTATAGGACAGGAATTCTATAACTTGAATTCCTTAACCTCCGATAGGTTATTGATAGGCTCGACCCTCGTCTTCCGACCATATATCGGTGCTACTCGAGAATCAACATTCTCTGCATCCTAGACGAGTCGGCAACATGTCAACCAGTCACCTATAATCGACTGTCAACATGGTCGCAAATAAAACGGATCGACTACATGTCTTCCAGCCAAAACATATCTACGAGTACCTATCGGTCAAGAATATAAGTCGATATACAATCCCACCAAAATAATAAAATGTCCAACCCTACACTAAACAGTGAATATCAGAAGAGGTAAATAAGTCATGACATATACCTCGTGTCGCCTGGAGATCTCCCATCACTGCCATGTCCCAATCACGTCTATCGAGAAAACGACTCCGACACAAAATTCGAAAAAACACCCACAAGACCACAAGGTATCTCGAGAACCTGGGCTCTGATACCAAATAAATTGTCACGCCCCGAGGAGCCGCTCGTCCGATACCGACCGGACAGCTACTACCTTGTCTCGGCGGACAATTCGAAAACCTAACCACCACGACTACCTCAGTCTGCTTGTACCGCAGCCTATAGGGCTGGAACAAGCGACTGTATAAAGCGAAAACGTAAACAACGACAAAGCTACGTACCGGTACGACTTACGATAAAACCAAAACGGAATCGAGGCCTCCATGGCACACAAAAGTACAACTATACTGCCGTAACATAGACGACACAACAGAGCACAACATATGACAGCGGAAGTGAAACGAAACAAAAAGGATAAAAGAAAAGGGTACTAACATGTACCACAATCAAAATACCGAACAACCGTGGAAGTCATCTCGGAGACACATGAACTGGGACAGGCTGCTGGACAATCCAGAACTCAGCGAATACAGTCTAATATGCACAGGAAGAAATAATAGCAGTAAGTCACCGTCTATCTATCTATCACAATACTGAAGATAACTGCAGTAAAAAGAAATGCAGAACTGAACCATAAATAGTAAAGGAACTACATACCTACCTGCGTCGATCCAAACCCGATAGTATGCATGTCAACCAAGTGCAAGAATCATGTGCAGCAAACACAACCAAATGCATCAATGCATAGGATGCTCATGATGCAACATGGGTCACCCCTGACGCCAGTCGGTGTAGGTCGCGGAAGCACGCGAACCGAGTGGGTAGGGCTCTGACCTGGTCTTCCCTGCACGAACAGACGGTCTATAAGGTGGTACACGCGAGACCGAATGGGTAGAGTCGGAGACCATAAACATACCCCACCATCGGGTGAAGTAACGCTCTAAACGTCCCTGCTATCATCGGATAGGTAGGGGACCTGCTGCAGTGCCCAGGTCCGCCAACGGGGCTGCACGACAGGTCATGTGGCAGGTCTGACGGCCCATCTCAACCACTAGGGGAGTCAAGGGTCGCCTACATATGCCCCTACACGAGTAGCAAGTACGACGACCATCTCAACCTCCAGGGAGTCAAAGGTCGTCCCCTATGCTACGTGCAATAATGATGCGTGTCACTATCCCATGCATCATCCACTATCTATCCCTGCTGTCATCTACATGATATGCAGTAGTCCATATAACCGGTATGCACCAATACCTAAATCCTAGCGTAAGGTATAAGGTAAACTGTGCATCATCAATTCATACAGATATAGTAAGCAGTAAAGCTAACGGATACAACTACCGAAGCAAAAGCACAGAGATAAAGATATCAGATATCCCTACTGCTAACTATGTCTAGCTATGCATAAATAGAGGTACCCGCCTCGATATGAAGAAGTCCAGGCGTCGAGAACCCCCCGTCCAAAAATAATAGCCGCGACGAAGATAGTCGCGACACTGAATATCCTGCATCAAATACACAATCACTTAGCCAAATATAACTTCTAATTTAATTAGGATTAATTCTACTCAATCAATCCTAATTAAACATCCCTTTGATTAATTAGGATTAATTATAATTAATTAATCCCAATTAAACCCTAACTTCTTAACCAACACTGTCTAGGATCTAATCCGAGCATGCAATTAGCTATACTACAATCCACTAACAAATCCCAATTGAAGCCTAGGACTTTATCACCAAGGGCACTCTGTTATCAAGATTAAGATGAATAACTACACTCAAACCAATCTCAGCCCATCCAACACTATTTCACAGCGACACTTCAGTATAGGATCGTACACAAAATTGGCATCAAGCTACTTCACCAACGAACAAATGCCCAAGGAAACTTACTGTAACCCAAATTGGCACAAACACACAACAGAGCCATGATCACAATACCCAAACTCAAACCCACTAACCTCATCCAAATCTATGCTCTCGCCCATGATCGATACCCCAAAATCAATCATAATCAACATAAAACTGAACAAGAGCATAGGGAGAATTTCAAAAGCCAATTTAGGTAAATCCACCCGAATTGTAAGAACATACTATTAGGAAACAATTTCTTGATCCCCTTACCTTTATTTGAGGCATGTACCAAAACCCTGCTCAGCCCCAATGTCAGTGATGATTGCGTTGATATCACGATCGAAAAAGGAGAGTAAGCCATCGGAGAGAACCAGGAGGTGTGGCTTAGTTGCTGCTCGGCGAGCTGTGGCATCGAGTGAAGAGGCTGCAACTAGGGTATCACGGAGGAGAAGAGAAGATCGGGTGTCTCCTTCTTGGTCGTGGCGAAGAAGAGAAGAAGAAGAAGCTAGGTCTCCCGCCGTTGCGAACCCACCTCGGACCAAAGCTTAGCGTCGCAACTCCTCGCATGAAGTGGTTGGAAGGAGGAGCGGCTTACAGTGGATGGCCTGGCTGCGATCTAGGGCTCGCGAGGAAGAATAAGAGTCGGCGCTTGTGGTTAGAGCTCGCGAGAAGAATGAAAGGAGAAGATGAAGAATCGGCTTGGCTGCGGCGGAGAAAGGAGTCGAACGCGAGTCTAGGGCTTGCGATCACATTCGGCCACAGGGAGATTAATAAAAGGGCTGACCATTTTGCAACCAGCCCCATCAAATTTTGGATATTTACATAAAAGCCCCTAAGTTTAGGAATCTTTGCCTTTTAGCCTCTAAACTTTCCGTATTTTAACATTAGTTCAATTGGTACCAGGATTCAGGAACTTTATTACTTAGCCTGGAGGTCTAGAGTTCGAATCCTGGGAAAGGCAAAAACCCACTGCCAGGAGTGGGAAGACCGTAGGGTCGCCGACCTAGAGGGTTGCCTGCGGGGACCATAGAGGCGGGGCCGCTACATAAAAAGGCGCCTTTTTATGTAGCAGCCCCACCTCTATGGTCCCCGCAGGGAACCCTCTAGGCCGGCGACCCTACGGTCTTCCCACCCCTTGCAGTGGGTTTTTGCCTTCCCCAGGATTCGAACCCTTGACCTCCAGGACAAGTACAATAGTTCCTGAATCCTGGTACCAAGTGAGCTCACTTGGTACCAGGATTCAGGAACTATTGTACTTGTCCTGGAGGTCAAGGGTTCGAATCCTGGGGAAGGCAAAAATCCACTGTCAGGGGTGGGAAGACCGTAGGGTCGCCGGCCTAGAGGGTTGCCTGCGGGGACCATAGAGGCGGGGCTGCTACATATAATCTTTTCTACATTTTCTACAGATGTGACTATAATATTTTTGTCTCATAGCTGCCAAACAGCAGACCATGCCTTATCTATTTGGCAAGTATTATAACAATTAGTCTCTTGTATTAAATCACTCAATAGAAATATGCTTTTGTAGAATGTCAGTGGAAGTTCCACATTTCTTGATAAATTATGCAACTAAATTATGCAACTAACCTATACATTTAGTTCCATAAATTATGTAACTAAGGAATACAGAAAAGGACTTGAGACCATCTGTGTAAAACACTCTTGTTCATTGAAAAGGATGCTTTATACTTGTTCGAATAATTAAATATTTTTTCCTTTAATAATTATACTTTAATGCTTTTATGCTTTAATGCATTATACTTTAATGCTTGTTCGAATAATTATCCTTTAATGTTTTTATGCTTTAATACTTTATACTTGTTCGAATACTTGCCCAAGTGTATAAGCAGCTTTATAAACCTGAGTGCGATTGCAGTCTGATGCTCAGTGGGATTTCGTGGTGCTGTGGCTATTTTGTTTTCTCAACATTTTGATGATTCTGTTTGGAAGCTACAGCAGTGAATGCAGAAATGGTGATGGTCTTTGTTGCTGCGTGCCTGAATTGATCTGAATTGCATACCTGAATTTTGGTGATGGTCCTCTGCACTTGACTAGCAAAAGAGCTGCCTCTGATTAAGTATTTCCAACACCAAGATTAAGTATTTCTCTTAGAAAATTTGGTATTTAAATTACTTGATTGACAATTAGAAGCTAGACTAGCATAAATGGAATTAGATCAGACAAAGGTACAAATAGGTGCTGAAGCTATGATTTGATTAGTGATCATATGATGCTTCAAAAATATAGTGTTAGGGAAGTCATTACGATGGATATCAATTATGGTTAAAATAAGCTTTCATGGGCTTATTAATTACTTAATCTATAACATATGTAGTTATATATATTATATAATTATACTTCATAGTGTATAGTATCTGTCACATCTAAACCATTAATTAAACTGTGATCAACGATTTCATTTTGAAAAAGTTGGTTGTGATCAACCATCACATTATAACAATTAAGATAAAATTACAGTGCATGTTAAGGTTAAATTTATCTCATGATCATAGTATTATCAGTGTGATCCCTTCATTTATACCTTGAAGTTTCTGAGTATTGTTGAGAGTTGATGGAAATGCTTATGTTTCTATCGTAAATAGATTAAATAGCAATAGAAAGGTAAGAAAAACATAGTGTTACATTTGCATAAAGGGAAAAGTACCAATTTCACAAGTTTTCTTGAGAGAAGAAGCCATGCACAATGCTCTTCCATTGGAACTTGGAATGTCTATGGCTTCATCAAGTCCTTTTAAACAAATTTGATAAATGAATGCCCTTTTGATTTATTGCTTGGTTTCTTGGACATGTCAATTTGATTTTTTTTTAATTATTATATACTTCTTTAATTTTATTTCATTTACACAAACTAATTAATATATGATTTTTTTTTTGTAGGTGACAAGAATATTGGATTTTGTTTAAGATGTGATGGTTGAAGATTGAAGATGCAGCAAAGATTGGAAGTTTGGTTATGTTTTGCTTTATGAGAGACTTAATTTTTTGTTAGTTCTTAAACTAAATACGTTGGGTATATTTGTGATTGTGATTAGTGTATAGATAATTTTTGAGGTGACCAATTTGATAATCTTGTATTGCAAAAAAATTGACAATTATTGATTAACACTTTAATTTCAATTTAAATTTTTTATTTGTGTTTATGTTAATTAGTTATACGCGTAAATATTTATATCATGAAAATATTGAAAATGGATGAGATATTTATTAATATATGATATTTTTTTATGTCATAATAGAACACTAAATCATGTAGATAAAAATATCATTGTAAAACTCATATGAAACATTTCATTATATCATAATAAATAACTATTAATGATAATTTTAAATGTTCTTATAGATTAATATAGCAAACATTTATATGTCACTATAAATTACATAACGAGACATTTTAAATTGACTTTACAAACTATCATTAGTGACATTTTTTTATTATGACTATAAATAAAATTCAAGACACTTATAATTGTCTTGATAAATAATATTAAAGGACAGATACATTTGTCATCATTGCTATAATAAAACAACATATATAAATGTCATTATAAATCTTATAGTGACATTATTTTTTGTCACTATAACAATTATTCATGCTATTAGTATTGTCACTATTTTTATTTTATAGTGACATTAAGAATTGTCATAAGTGATAAGACTTTAGACGACATCACTATAGAGGACATTTTAACTTAATGTCACTATATCAAAAATGTCAGTATAAGTCATATATGATGACACTTTTCAATGTCATGAAAAGTTTTTTTTCTTGTAGTGAGCTCCACACTCATTCACTGAGTTCATCTTCACTCTTTGCTCTTCACTCTCTCTATTTGAAGACTATTACCATCATTAGTTGATGATTGTGAACCTCCTTTGACCTCGACTCAGGACCTCCTTTTGTTCTCCAATACCATCCATGGATTTTTTTTTTTGGAGAAGTGGATATTTTTAATATTTTTCATTTTGTGCATAATTTGGGTACTTGTGATATTCAAGTATCATTCCTTTTATAGCAAAAGGCAAGTATCATTCCTAGTTATATATACAATTGCTAATTTAGGTGGAAAATTAAAATGGACAATTTAGATGGTCAAAATAAGAAACGTAGCATGAAGAGTTAATGTGTGGTCATGTAAATTTTAACGGTCAAACTGGATGTTTCTTTTCAAGATGGTTTTACTCTTGAATTTGGGGCTTAGCTTGAGCTCCCAAGCTCCGCTAGACAATCGGTCTAGTTCAACTAAGTGAACTATCACTTTTCTGCCGATTAGGTTCTCTAACCCACCTTATATCTTTCGGTTTCAAAAACTCTAAAGGCAAACCTTTATGCTCCTCACTAATTTCTCATCTTCTGGTGATGTCCTCCCTCACGACAGTGAAGCACAAACTGAGACATATGATAAATACAATATTATTAAAGTAAATTTATTGCTTCTTTTTTAGCGAAAGATGATTATACTCATCTTATATGCTTCTCACAACATATTCCCTGGTTATGTGAAGAGAGGTAAATCATGTGATTAACTTACAACCAACCACTAAGTGGCTATGGGAAATTTATCTCCTCTCTACAATGCTTAGAGGTTGAATGAGTGACTATTTTTCAAGATGCATTGGTTAAACCACTTTAGTAAGAAGCATGAGTTGCTTATGGTAGTATCCACGGGATAGACAGATGGTTAGTGCGTGGTTGTTGCCACCAAGAGGTCTGGGGTCAAATCTTGGCAAAGCCAGTATGCCCACCCTCCCCATGCACTAGCCACAGCATCCGGATTAGTAGCCCCCAT
This sequence comes from Boesenbergia rotunda, assembly GCA_024364735.1. NCBI lineage: Eukaryota > Viridiplantae > Streptophyta > Magnoliopsida > Zingiberales > Zingiberaceae > Boesenbergia > Boesenbergia rotunda. Next base: position 25,795 of record JAGFNQ010001162.1, on the reverse strand, counting down.
GATTTATATCCTCCGTGTTGGCCCTGGGACGGGTTGGCGGGGCACTGGGGCGAGCGATTCACCTTTTTGCCACATGAGTTGCTTATGGTAAAGTAAATTATATACTCGAACACTATCGACAAATATAAGAGGAGGATTGGGATGTTGAAGAAAGAAAGACTAGATGAGATGGGGGTTACATGCTACTAGATCATCCATCTAACAAGAAAGAGCCTTTGTTTACATGCTTGAATTTGTATAAACCATTAATCTCTTGCAATCAACTTAAATAATGTTCATTAATTGCTATTAATCCCCACATAGCTAGCTGATTAATGGCTACCGTTTCAAGCAAGCAACGAATTAATGGCAGGTTATATTCGTATTCATCTAAATTTAGTGCAACTAACGTGAATTATGGTCATTAACTCTCGTTAATTCTCAGTTAGCAAATTAATACCAAATCATGTAGGTAGTAGTAGCTATTCGGGCAGGCGCACAACAAATCACATCACATAAATCTCAACAAAGGACTCACATGTACAAATCCATGCATCAATATAATACAAATACAAGTCTACGACGCAAAACAAATATAGAGTATAAAATATGCTATATTAATAATCGTAACCAAGGCGTAAAACCCAATATCGGAGTCGTCAAGATCGGAGACTGTCAACTGAGATCACTTGGTGAACAATCAACCTGAAAACAAAAATAAGGTAATAAGTGGTGAGCTCAAGCAAACTCTGCGGGTATAGAGATAAACATGCATGGAAAATAAATAGTTATACAAGCTATAAGAAAAATAATAGGATACAGTCTCAAGGGAATATCAAAATATGCAAAATTGAAATACTGAATGAATGTACATATATGAGAATCGATTTATCCTATGGGGTGGTGTAATCAACCCTTATGTAACATCATGTACAAAATACAATCCAATGTGTAATTGTCCCCTGTATGTATATGTCAAACATATACAACAAACAAATGCAGTAAGCACAAATAAATGCATAATGTATTATATGCACATGATACAAGACATGGTCACCCCTAATATTAATCAAACCACCATCACAGGTCATAAGTGAACAACCAAATGGGTAGGGTTGTGACACTGCACACACTCTGCGATCACTGCTCATGAGTGACGAGTGGACAGGATGCTGCTGGAGCAAACACTCCGCCGCATGTCAACATGGGAGGGATATCTCCCTCATCTCTTCATGTCACTGGAAATAGGAGAGATCCCTGCTTACTACCACGCTTCAGAACCATTACCCATGAGCGGTCGAGCGGAGTGGCATTGAGCAACTGCACACATACACTGGTATCCACTAACCCATAAGTGGTCGTATGCGCAGATCATGTAATGAGCGACGAGCTTAAACCATAAGGGAGCCGATGATCAACAACATGTAACAATGCAGGGATGGTGCATGACTTTAACACAAGAAACACCCATCAGGTCATCATAAATAACTCAACCTAACATACACAGGTCGAACACATGTATCATAGTCTAACTATTATACATCTAGGTATACATGCAAGTATAATTAGAAATCAATGAATGCAGATATAAAGTGACATGCTACTAAGTCTACGTACACTTGTACACATAAATACCATACAGAATCAGATGTCAAATATCGAAACTATATAGGCAGGAAATCGATCATCTCAAAGATCAAGAAGAAAGTATCAAGCAGAATAACAACGGTAGCAGATATAAGGTAATAATCCTATTGCAAATCATAAAATAAGTCATGCATATGGTAAACTGGTACTAAAGAAAAACAAGCAAGAAGTACCCGCCTCAAATAGAGAAGTCTGTATTTGTAGAGAACTCCTCGTCCAATAATTAACAACAAATTAGTATCATGTATCAGAGGACATAATGTTTAGCTACAATGATATAGTATACATAGCTAAACGAACTATCTAATTAATTAGGATTAATCCTAACTACTATAGTCATTTACTTATACCAAGTTAAATGACTAATTACCAACTCACCTTTTTATGTAGTGGCACGGCCCCTCTAGCCCCATCAGGCGGCTCTCTAGGTCGTGCCCTACGGTCTTCCCACTCCCGGTAGTGGGTTTTTGCCTACCCCAGATTCGAACCTTAGACCTCCAGGACAGGTACAAAGGTTCCTTGAATCTGGTTACCAAGTGAGTGCGACTCACTTAGCTACCAGATTCAAGGAACCTTTGTATTGTCCTGGAGGTCTAAGCTTCGAATTTAGGGAAAGCAAAAACCCACTACCGGTAGTGGGAAGACCGTAGGGCACGGCCTAGAGAGCCGCCTGATGGGGTTACAGGGGCCGTGTCACTACAGTTTCTATCTATGAAGTTAGGTTCTATTTAGGTTTAGCCCACCCCTAAACCAATATCTAACCTAACTCAATGCAAACATGCTCCAAATGGTAGCTCACGGATAGAAGATGAGAAGTATCAAATAGAACACAACTAGCCCAATTCATAACATAGATCTAAAACCTCCTTTGCACCCACCCAAAACCATAGCAAAACCAAAGAAGAGATCATCAAGCTTCTCTAAAGCAACTACAATAATATGAGATCTCCAAGTTAGGCCTATCACCAATGTTTCATGAGATTAAATCAGAAAAATTAACCTCATTCAACACATGAGCTCACGGCAGGAGAAAAAGTGGATTCACAGATTCAAATTCTACAACCAATATAAAGTCAAAGATCAAAAATTTCAACTTACTAGCAGCTCTAAAACCTTACTACTATTCATAGAACATCACCATTCATCCAAGGACCTATTTAGCCCACAGAACATCCATCAACAACAACATTACCACTGATCAGAGATCCAAACACCAACCAATATTTCATGATTAGCTCATACATAGATCAAGAATAGGGCTAATCGAATTCGACACAACATTACTACACATACAAATCCAAGACACAAAACCAAACTAAACCTCACGACATAAGAGAAGAAGAACACAACCCAATCAAAGGAAACCATCACATGATCAGAAACTCCAACCTGTAGCTAATCCAAAACCCAATTTCAACTAAAAAATAGAACGCATAGTTCTAATTCACGATAAACCCCATAGGAACATCAAGACACAACCAGATCCCAAGCAGAATCATTTCAACAACATAGATTTCCATCAAAACCATAATTCAATCTGAAGAAGAAATTCTAATTTACTTCAACTGATCTAATTCATAACATCATACTAATCTAATCTAGAATTAACACCAAAAGAACTATGTCTTACCTCTGATGGCCATCGGTAAAAACCAAACAAACTCAGCAACGAGGAAGGAGGAAGGTTAGCATGTCTCAGAAAGGTTCCCTTTCTTTAGTGAGCCTCTTGGATGCTAACCAAAACTAGACCCCTACCCAGCCAACACCAAACGCGATCCATAAGTCAGAGGGCGCATAGCAACTTACGACCTAATTCCCAGAAAAAACTACTAATGAGATCTACAAGATCAGTAGCAAAGGTTGAGACCTACCCTAAGGAGAGTCATCGTCGATGATGCCTCGATTATGGGATGGACCGCTAGCATCTTGGGTACAATCACACAAAGCTCTGATAGAGTGAGGGGAGGAGAGACAGATCGTCGACCGATGCACCCTAGTTCGACCCTTGCCTGAGGAGAGTCACTCGGAGAGCTCGCGTGGGAGAGGTGGAGAGGGAGTAGGTCGATGACCTCTCGATCTCTCGATCCCACTCACGAAGAATAACCCATCGGCGTTGGGCGGAGGCAGCGAGGAGGTGGAGGTCTCAGCCATGGAAATTTACACTTAGCCCCTTCCTTCTTAGGTAATTAAATCCTAAAGCCTCAAATTAGGGATTTTTAACAATTAAGCCCCCTAGGTTTAGGCTCCTTTGTGGTTTAGCCCTTGCCCTTTAGGGTTATCCTCCAATCCTATTCCGGAATCCAGTAAACCCTAAACATATTCCTAAATTTTCTGGGACTGAGTTTTTAATTTACCATATTTAACATTTGTACACATAATAATTTAAGATGAATCACTATAAATTAAGAGTTGAGTTGAGCCATGCAAAGTTAGTGTTCAAGGTCTCAAGATATCAAGATCAAAAATATTATTGTTTGTAGGGTCCGTCGAGTTGACTTGACCTATCAAACAATTTAAGATGATTTAGTTGAAATTTTATCAAATCATTTAAAAATAAGCGTGAATGGGTCTGCTCGGGTGAGTTACAGGTCCAAACAGGTTAGGAGGGAAAAATATATATGAAAACCTCAAAACAAAAAATAAGCTTTCAATAATTAAAATTTATTTATGATATGAACAATTCAATGAATTGTAGGAATTTTCTATTTTTTTTTATTTTTAATGGAGTGACCCGCCTAACTCGCAATCCATCTTGAGTTGTCTGGATTAGTGATTTCTCAACCCAATAGGATAGTGGGTCGTTCCACCCGCCCTGCAAAATAGTGGATATTAATGAGCCGGTCTGCCCTGCCATAGATTGGCATGACTGACAGCTCTGATTGACTGCACATGTTGTAAAGGTAGTCATTTATGGATGCATTCTGTCATTCAATATCATATTGTATGTCAATTTCATCCATTTTCAATCACTTTTTTCAACAAATAGTTTGTAAGTGTTATTGTATACATAATGATCTAAGATGAATAGATATAGACTTAGAGTTGAGCATAGCCATTCGAGCCTAGTGTTGAAGAACCAAGATGTCAAGCACTAAAACTTGATCACAATGCGTGATATTTATGGATTTGATGATTTGAAGTTGGGGATTAGATTGTAAACTAGGTGCTCGTGATATTTTGGTTGAGTGTGCATGCACATGATTTTGATAATTTTGGCTAGATAATAACCTCTACATCAATGATCATCAGAGTATGCTTATGTTGGTAACTCTAGAAAATTGGGAGTTGATGATGTATTTTTCACTTTATGAATATCAATAGATGGATGATTGATTCTTATTCTCAATGGAGTTGACTGTATGTACAATGTTAGATTAAGGGAAGAAGGATGAATCACTAAGATTGTCTAGTAAGCCCAAACAATTTAATATAGAGGCTATCAAGATTAAATACCTTGGTTGCAGATAAAGGATTTGTTTGATCAAATCAAGGACACATGTATATTCTAAGATCTCATTAAGACTTGGTGATCATCAACTTAGAGTAAAGGTTGTAGACGTATAGAAGAAGCTGACATTCTTCATACAATACGAGCATTGTGAGTCCTTGGTGATGTTGTGTGGGCTTTCTAATGCTCTAGCCACTTTCATGAATTTGATGATTTTGTTGTCCTTAGATTACTTGGATTGATTTGTTAACATTTACAGATGACATTTTGACATATTCATATTGAAAAAGAAACTATGCCTAACTTGAACGTTGAGCACTTACTGGCGTATATGGTTGTTCTGACACTTTTAGTTGAATGAATCAAGGAAGCACTGGTAGGTGATTAACACTTTAAATCCTGAAATAGTAAACGAGATTTAGGACCTAAAGATAGATTTACGGAGATGAAGATGAGACTCTCTAATTTTGATGAAGACGATGTGCTACCGAGGCACAATCAAATAAAGAAGATCTACTCTCGGAAATGCATCAATCACGATATTGTGGTTCATCCGGGAAGTACCCATATATATTAGGACTTAAGATGCTCTTCCGGGTGGAACAATGTGAAGAAGAACATTGAATATCTTATATCTCCACACTTAGTGTGTTAATAAGTGAAAGCGGAACATTAGTGTGATGCAATGGAAGTGTAGTGGGCCTATAACCCATAGTGAGCGTCAGAGACCAACAAACTTACTTTGGAAGATTTTTTGTACTTGAATAGAAAAGGAAACATAGTACGATGGATTTCAGAGGGCGCATGATTAGATTTGGATGATCATTGATCGATTAACCAAATATGTTCACATTCTACCAATCTGTAGGATGGACCCATTGGATCATTTAGTAGAGTTACACAGTAGAGAGATTATCATACTTCATGGTATACCTTTGAGTATAGCATTTCACTTCATGATTCTAACAAAGTCTCCATCAAGTTTGAGTGTATTACATAAACATTTCAGTACAACATTTCATCCACAGACAGATGGAACAGTCTGAGTGCACTCTATACACATTAGAGAATCTGCTTTGAACGATAAATTTTGGGATCACAGAGCATTCAGTATGATGCAGATTTAGTATACATTGTCAGATGAAGAAAGTCGGAAACTCGAGACAGACAAATGATTTATACAAATTGAAGATGGAGACCTCTACAGTTTTCAGTGGACAACCATGTATATCTACATGTTTCACCCATGAATGAGATTAAGAGCTTCGGATTGAAAGACAAGTTAGCCTCTCTCTACATCAAGCCCTTCTATATATTGGAGAGGATAGGTGAGGTAGCATTTCGGTTGGCGCTGGCGAGTTACAGATCTAGATAGGTTGAAATTTTATCAAATCATTTAAAAAACATGCATAAACGGTAAACTCGGGCAAGTTATAGGTCCAGACAGGTTGAGAAGGAAAAGAATATTTGAATAACTCAAAACAAAAATAAGCTTTCAACTTAAAATTTATTTATGATAAGAACAAATTCAATGAATTGTAGGGATTTTCTATATTTTTTATTTTTAATGGAGTGACACGCCTAACTCATAATCCATCTTGAGTTGTCTGAATTAGGGATTTCTCAACCCTATAGGACAGGGGGTTATCCCACCCACCCTGATAAATAATGGGGTTCAATGAGCCAGTTTGCCCTGCCACATATTGGCATGTTTATCAGCTCTGATTGATTTCCTATATTGTAAAGGAAGTCATCTATGGATGTATCACTCTTTCAATATCATATTGAATGTCAATTTCAGCCATTTTCAATCATTTTTTCAACAAATAGTTTGTAAGTATTAATGTACACATAATGATGTAAGATGTGTCAGATCGAGGTGAACCGGTAAGAGGGGGTGAATTAACGGTATAAAATTAAAATAAATCTTTTGTGTCGCTCACAAAGATTCTAGTTTAGTTGCAACAATCAATTAAAATAAACATGAACTAATTGAACTAGTAAAAGGGCTAAGACACAGAAATTTACTTGGTTGCAACCTAGGTGGTTGTTAATCCAAGACGATTGCAGCTCACTATCAAAACCTCCTTCTGGCAGAGAAGCCTTTTACAGACTTTGAAGCACAAGACAGAAGAAAATAAGAAACAATTCATATGCAGTTGATGGATGATTTGAACTGAGCTCTAGAGACCTATTTATAGCCCTAGTCATTCTATCCATTTGCTGACGTGACACTATAGGGGTGCCCGAGTGGTTGTGGGCGCCTGACATGTAGCTTATTCGTTATCTGGTATGCAACAGTCGCAAATGGCTAGCTGGGTGGATAGAAATTGCCCAGGAGCCCGTATGCATATGGGCGACCGAGTGACTTTTGGTCAACAACTTAATGACTAATATCCAAAGGGTCTTATTGGGTGATTTCTAGCCAACTGGAGTTAGGCTAACCCGAACCCAACTCTGACCTTTCATCCCTCGAGAGTCTTTCCTTCCGGCTTCTCGTCCCTTGGATGTCACACACGTCCTTCTCGGTCCACTGGTATACTCATCCGTAGCTTCTACATACCTCGGATGCACCGAGATCGTCAGCTCACTTCCATATGAAATTCTTATTGTTCACTACGTCTTACGCTCGACTTCTTCCGCTTCTAAGTTCCTGCACACTTAGACAAAGGGATCAAAACCACAACAGAAGCTAACCTAACTTGGTTGATCACATCAAAACTAACTGGGGTACAAACAAAATCAATAGATATAGACATAGAATTGAGCATAGCCATGCAAGGCTATTATGGTCCAAGATGTCAAGCACTAAAATTTGATTGCCATGTAAATCCTATATTGTTTCCACATCTATTGATGTGTGAAAACCCAAGTTGCAAGTTATTACGTATAGTTTTTTTTTAACTTATCGATCAAGTTTCTTTATTAACTTACATTTCCAAGTATAATTGATTATCTACACTTACATAAATGCCTTTTAATCAAAACACTTTTGTGAGTAAAAGTTATGTGTTAAGACTCATGTGTGCTAGAGGAGGATGGATAGCACTGATCGCTTCTAATCTGGATCTTACATGTGCTCGTCATTTAAAAGTGCAGCAGATTGATTTCTCTCGATCAGTAGGGCCAAAAGATGAAGCACCAGAAGGTCTAATTGACTCAAATAAATAAGATTTTCCATAATAGTACTATTTGTAATAATTTAAAACAAAATCATTTTTACCTAAATGTACTGTGTCCTTGTCAAGGAAAGATATATTTTTATATTTGCAATGATTACGCGAACAACGTAATTTTTCACTATCCAAATAGTTTGAATGACGCTTAGCGAAGTTTACAAACTTTTCAATTCAATCAAAATACTCATTAGTGATATATCCATTTACTAGCCTATTGTACATTTAAGCTTTATTCATATACATTATAATCTAATGAGAAATAACTTTGTAATATTATTAAACGTGTAAAACTAAACATGTATATAGTTAAATTTAAAATTAATTCAATCATAAAACCTAATACTATCAATAAATAACCATTCATCATATACATAAAGTCGGTGTCCAAAGAAGGTTGTCTTCAAAAATTGTAAAGGTACGCCAAATAGAGAAGCCTGCAAAAAAAAATATAAAGTCAATAATAAGATAGGGGGTGCATAAACAACAAATAATATTTTTAATAATTTGTAACACAAAAATAGAGATATGAAAGCACACATCATGCACCCGATTGCCCGACTGGCGATGGCATGACAGACATCCAACGATTGAATGGTCGCTCATCCATAGCAACAAGGCCTGCATGACTAGGGCTGCAGGACATGCGACCTCGATGCGGTAGGATCGTTGTAAGTGAGAGAGGAGTGGGGGGGGTGAATCACATGACTTTTTAAAAACGTCACTTTTTTGGAATTAAAAGAAAGTGAACGCAGCGGAAAATAAAGCGATGAAATAAAATGCAAGCACATAAATACCAATTCAATTTTACTTGGTTTGGAGCTTTCGATGACTCCTACTCCAAGTCTCAAGCCCCTTAGATCCATGAGCAATCCACTAATCTCTCTACCAAATGGCCTCAGTAGAGTAGTCGAGAACAAATGAATAGGAAGTGTAATAACCCTACACTTCCTACTTATTGTAATTTAAGTACAAGTAATAAACTGAAATCCGTTACCCAACACAATCGTAGAATATCGATCAGGCTTGTGTGTTGGCATCGATATTTCAGAAGGGGTCAGACGTACTGGAGTCGAAGCAAGGTTGTAGCAAAAAGATGAGGAAGCAGAACGATCGCTGAAAATTAAGTTTAGAAGAATAGAATGGTTGATCTGAGTCTCGGCCGAAGACTCCTTTTAAAGGGCATTCCCTGCAAAACAAGGTCGCTACAAATACAAGAATGAACTAAACATATTATTATATAAACTCTGTCTTCTCAAGACCAGAATTTAGTCAAGGCCTCAGCATAGAATGCCAAATGATTCTAAGCTGAACCGCGGCTAAAGTTCCAACGGGAACTCGCCCTCACTAGAATTTGCTCCTCCAATGACTTACCTTACTTACCTTTGTGCAGTTTTACTTGACCTCTTAACCCACTAGAACATCCTTCCAGATACCCCATCTAGACTTCCTGCTAAGTCTCACCAACTTAGGTTTCAGCCAGTTGTCAGGCCCCGTGGACCCAACTAGATTTCCTGCCAGGACTTAACCACCATAGACTTTAACCTGGTGTCTGGTTCTAATCCTTTTAAACCTATACACTTGGTAGAAGGTTAAATAACACCAAACATAACTTTAATCAATTTGTCATTCATCTAAACATGAGTTTGACCATTAGTGCAAACTACCCTAACAGATGCGAGGTCGGAGCTGAGCTCGCAGTTAGCAATGGTTGAGAGGCCAGGGCCAAGTTTGCGGTCGACAGCGTATGGTTGCACGGTTGCCTAGCCAAGACTGAGGTCATGGTCATACTAGTGACCTCAATGCGAGGTGGGCACTAAGCTCGTAGCCGACCAAGGTTGAGATGATGGGTTGACACTGTGGCCAGTGTCGCGAGCACAACGATGATGTTAAATATACGTCACTGGAATATCGACGAAATTAAATATCTATCGCTGAAATAATGACAAAATTAATTTTCATCATTACATTAACAACATAATTATATTTTTTTCATTAATTTAAATAGTTTAAATATGATTTTTATTAATAATGATTGGTAATGCAATAAAATTATAATATTTTTCCCTGATTCTATTTAATTTTAGGGTTTTCTTCGAGTGATCCATCGCAAGTGTTGCATCTTTATTAATAAATTTAATAAAAATAAATATTAAAATTACATTTAGTTTTTGAAATTTATATATGATAGGGTGGAGTAGCCCTTGGCAGGACATGTGGGCTGAAGAAGCTGTGTGGTAAGATGTGATGAGTCCGAGCGACTCCCTTTCAGAGCTGCCAGGACCCTCTCGAGAAGTGGAGCCTCCAGGCCCCCCCCCCCCCCCACGGTAAACACGCCCTGAAAATCAGATCAGAAAATCCCTCCCGGGATCACCCCGGGAAGTCGGGGCCCGAGACCACCTCAGGGAAGCAGAGCGCCCGCGACCTCTCGGGCCAGAAGACCCCGAGATCACCTTGGGGAAGCGGAGCTCTAACAACATTCGACCCCAAGTAACGACCCCTCGCTTTATTCTCAGATCATGGATAAGCAACCCCACTATCACGGAATCATCATGACACTTAAATATCGCAACATGCCATACTTAATAACGGCATGGACCGTTTCAAAGACTATCCTGTAACCGACAAAGGGGGGGGCGTGGTATAGATCATGGGACGCACCAAGGCAGTCGTCGCAGGTATAAAAGGTAGTCCAACCCCTCCGGTAAGGGGGTTATGCACTCTCTGCTACTTATACATCTTTCTGCCTTATACTTTTCGTCTCCAATCGAGGCACAGACTTGAGTGTCGGAGTGGGCTCCGCCGGACAACCTCCGGCGTGTTCCCCTAATGCTCGTGTAGATCTCGCATGGCGCGGAGTTCCTCCCCTAACGTTAGCATCCGCGTGGGCTAAACCCTAGTGACTGACCGTCGATGTTGATCCCTTCCGGAACAAGTGTGGTGTCGTCTGTGGGGAACCAGTAAAGCACCAGAATGAGCACTGATGGCAAGGCCGAAGTGACAATCCATTGTCTTGACGAGGGAGGAACTGAATCGCTTAGTGGCCAACGCCATCAAAGAAGCGTTTGAGCAGCACCAAGTCGAGCAAGCCGCCTCGCTGCGAGGGGCTCTTGCATGGGAGGAGATTCCTGGTGTCTCCATCTCACACTTGCGAAGATCCATCACACCATTAGGGAGATAGGAGAGAACAACTCCAGGTCCCCGAAGAAACTCTCCCGGAGATACCGAGAAGACCCACTCGGTAGCCTCAGCGTGCAAAGGCACAAAGAGGGATAAGGGAATGGGGAGGAACCTAAGGCCTCCCATAAGGTCCCCTCTACTCCCTTCTCATCTGAGATTATGGAAGATCCCATGACGAAGCAATTTCGCGGGCCTGAGATCACTTATTATGATGGGAAGATAGATCTGGAGGATCATGTTTGCAAGTTTGAAAACGTGACACTCCTGCACCAGTATACTGACGGTGTAATGTGTCGGGTGTTCCTGAACACCCTATTTGGAGCGGCCCAACGATGGTTCTAGAGGCTGCCACAAGGTTCTATCAACTCCTTTGTGGAGTTTAGAACCGCCTTCCTCCACCACTTCGCCAGTAGTCGTCGCTATCAGAAGATGTCACTCAATTTATTCGCCCTTAAGCAGAAGCCGAATGAGCCGCTTAAGGAGTATATCCAGCGGTTCAATAGGGTGGCACCAGAGAAATCCTCGTCAGTGGTTGTACCCAAGGGCTCACGGAAGGGGATTTTTTTCGATCCCTGGTGAAGAAGCCCACCATCAGCTTCGATGATCTACTAGGCATTCTGTAAAGCGCGTTAACGTGGTGGAGGTGCAATACTCCTATCGCAAGGAACCAGTCGGAGTCCTCCCTCAAGCTGTTCCCCGGTCTGAAAGGAGGGAGCCCCCAGCTCCAACCCGAGGAAAAGACCTTCAACTCGGGAAGGACCAGTGGTTGGTAGGCGAAGGCTGGTTGAGACGGTGGATACCGAGCAGCTGGAGCCATTGCCGAAGTATTGCGGTTTTCACGGTAGTACAACACACTCCACCGAGGAGTGTCACGCCTTGAAGAAAAAATTTAGTGAGGAGGCAGATACCAAATCTTGGAGAAAGTGGAATAAAGTGAGGTATCGCTGAAGGTCTCCACAGCGAAGCCTTTCTCCTCGCCGGCAGCAGGCCGGGGAAAACGAGACCCGACATCGGTCTCGGTCACAGTTGCGAGGAAGAAGTCGAGGGCCTGCACCCCAAAGATCTCTGTCCTTAGAAAGAAATCCCCAGAAGGGCAAGGCCCCCGTGCGTGGCCTACCCTCGAGACATGTTAGAATAATCTCCGGGGACCCACCGGAGGAGAGTCCCACCGACCAAGGAAGTCTCATACTCGGCGATAGGAAAACTACACAATCGGGATGAGTCAGAGCCAGGAGCACGACCCTACAATTTCTTTCAGTCCAGCAGACCTGGAAGAGGTGGAAGCTCCCCATGAAGATGCCCTAGTAATCCTTGCCTACATCGCCAACTATGAGGTTAAGCCCATCTTCGTCGACACAGGAAGTTCCATGAACATCCTGTACAAGGCGGCTATGGACCAGATGTAGATCGACGAGGATGAGCTACTCCCGGTCTCGACCCCACTGTTCGGCTTTACGGGGTATCGAGGACAGCCGATAGGGCAAATCACCTTATCGCTATCATTGGGCAGCGATGTGCTTGAGAGGACCAGGAGGACACCTTTCTTGATCGTAATGCTCCCTCATCTTACAACGCCATCTTAGGCCGCCCGACGTTGAGTGTCTTTCAGACAGTGGTTTCTGTCTACCACCAGAAGATAAAATTCCCCGTGGGCGACTGATAAGCACCATTTTATTGATTATTTTAATTGCTAAAATCCATGTTTGACCCATGTTTTTATTGCTTAATTATGATTTTACCCTAGGTTTTAGGATTTCCTCTTATTTTGGACTTAATTGTAAAATTACACATTTTTGGATTATTTGGCCACTAATTTTCTGATATATTTTTGTAGGCATGAAAGGATCCTAGACCTAGGGCATACTGGGTCAAACCTGAGTCGGATGTGAACCGGATCGAATTATCAAGCCTACGATTAATCCGGGCCGTCCGATTCAAGAGCGGCTAGATCTGAGCCATCCGGGACGATCTGAAGCAATCCGAGCTAGGGTTAGGGTTGATCAAGCTCTATGATCAAGATCTGAAGGTTTCATCCCAATCAGAGCTCAATCAACCGTTGGATCAAGCAAGGAGGGCTCTAGAGCGTCCATTCACAGATAGAGTTGATCTGGACCATCCGTTGCATATCTGGAGGATCCGAGCTACCACAAGGCAGATCCTGACCCCAGATCATCATCATAAAAGTTTGGCTCAAATTAGACCAAGATCTGCCGTTGGATTTCATCCGATCAATCACAGCCGTCCATTGGTTATTATTTAAGGAAAAATGCAACCCAGCTTCTCCTCGTCGCGTCTCCGCCGCTACAGTAGCCTTCATCGTTCTTCTTCAGTTTTTCAGTGTTTTCTCTCATTTTCCGGGGCGCGACCCCTCGATTCTTCATCAAGATCATCTTCTGGATCTTTGGAGGTCATTTTTGTTGGAGAATTCAGCTCGAATTCGCGCCGGAAGAGGGTTGTTTGAGGGTTTCGGCAGCTCAGCAGTCCAGTCACTTGCGCCTCTTCCATAAGCCATTTCCGACCATCTGAGCCGGCTGTAGGGGTTCTCAAGTGAGCCCAGGTGGTCCGCGAATCACCACAACAACCACCAACGACTGAGGCCAAGGAAATTGGGTTGAAATTCCATTATGACGCAGTTTGAGCAGAGTTCATCATGCGAGGCTGATTTCCACTGATTTGCTGTGCTTAGGGGTTCGAGGTCGGCTCTTGGTTGACGACCAAGAAGAATTTGAGCTTAGGGAAGATTGAGGAGTAGCTTAGATAGTTTATTTTCATTGTTTAGCTGTAGATTTCATTTCTGCCGTGAGCTTCTGTTTAGTTTCTGCAATTAGATCAGCAGCTTAATTCAAAGTTACTGAATTGTTCTAGCTTAATTAGGTTCAATTCTTGCAAGTAGTTAGCTAGTTAACTTGTTTAGATAACAATTAGATTCAATTTCAGTAGTTTGAAGCTTAACTTCTTGCGTGCCAAACTGTTTTTGCGTGCCAATGTTTCATTTCTGGTTTTTGCAGTTTTTGTTGAATCCGATTAGTGTTTAGTTTATTTCTTGCAATTAGAGATCACAGTAGTGTATGGATTTAGTTGATCTAAGTTTGTTTCATTTCTTAATTCGTTTCTGAATTCTTTTGTTTAGCTTAGCATTTCTGCCATTTCAGCCTGCGTATCAGTTTAGAATTCAGCCAATTTCAGTTTGGTTTTCTTCTTCTTTTCTGCAACTGAGGTTGATGAGTTTGATGTCAGTCTGTCCCTTTTGTAGCTGCAACTGAGTTGTGGTTACATCTCTGCTTTTGTTTCTTGTATTTTAGTGTTTGTCCTGCTCATTCCTTGTTCTGAATTTCAGTTTCTGCGATTCTTAATCCATCACTGCTTTTGATAGTTTTAGACTTGTTGTTTGAATTGTTTCGGATCATTATTTCTGAAGCTACACCAATGGAACGTTAGCTCTTATAAATCTCGTTTAAGCGTTAATTTTAGCAATTACTTTCAGCTTACTTTGATTGTTTGCCCTGCATCTGAATTGAACATGAAATTCTGCACATGGTTTGCCTTAACATGCCTGATATGGAGCTGCACTTGGAAGCTAAATTCATTCCTTCAATTCTTGCAAATTTATTCACTAATTGCCTTGCTTCCTAAGCTAAATTGACCAGCTTCAACTCTAAAGTCTAAGTTGGAAATTTTCTGCAAAGGCAGCAGAATTTGTGAAGAAATTCTCCTTCTCTTGCGTGCCAAGTTGCTGAAATTCGGCACTTGGTATCGAGTTCAGTTTAGGCAGTGATTGGCATCAAGTTATAGGGCATTTTTAGTGTGCTATATTGTCTGAAATCAATTGGTACTGCGTTCACCAATTTCCGAACTTAGTTTGCATTTGTTGGCTACCAAAACTTGTAGCAAAAATTGAATCGAAGTTGGTACTTGTTCAAGTTCTTAATTTTGTATGCTTTTCATTGTATCAAGCTAGTTTGTTTCCGAAAACTCAATCACTGATTTTATTTCATTGCTTGGCATTTTGTTTGCTTTTGAAATCAGAAATTAGTTTCAAACAAACTGCTTAAGGGTTTTAGATGAGTAAGTGATCCATTGGTTGAGTCATTATTGCCATTACTTTGGGTTATTACAGGTTAAGTTTTTTATCTTCATTGATTTCATTTCGATTGCAATCCAAAACCCGAATATCATTTGAAACCCGAAAACACAAACGACACCTAAATACGAGCGCGAATCAAACAACGTCAACTAGCCCCGAGAAAAATACGACCTGTGGCTCCTATATTACATTTTCATATTTTTGATTGTAAAAGGGTTTCCAGCATTCATTCATATTTAAATTTGATGAGCTCATACATTTCATGACAAATTAATCTAGTATATTTGGGCTTGTCAACAACCATACCCTTACGTCTAACAACACTTTGGCATTGTTGCCAATAAGCAAAATGTCATCTACGTATAGTACAAGAAATACCACTACATTTCCGTCACATCTCTTGTATACACAAGACTCATTCGGGCTTTGTATGAATCCATAAGACTGGATTACCTCATCAAATCAGATGTTCCAAGATCTTGAAGCTTACTTCAATTCATAAATGGACCGATTAAGCTTGCACACAAGATGCTCTTTGCCCTTTGCAATGAATCCCTCTGGTTACTTTATATAGATGTTTTCTTCAAGACTTTCATTAAGAAAAGTTGTCTTAACGTCCATTTGCCAAATCTCATAATTCATATGAGCAGCAATAGACAAGAGAATCCGGATAGACTTAAGCATGGCTATTGGAGAAAAAGTTTCCTTATAATCGATGCCCTCTTTCTGAGTATACCCTTTCGCAACAAGCCTTGTTTTAAAGATCTCTACCTTTTCGTCTGATCCTCTCTTTCTTTTGTAGACCCATTTGCATCCAATAACTTTTACACCATCCGGTAGCTCTACAAGCTCTCAGACTTAATTAGAATTCATAGATTCTATCTCAGAATTCATCGCCTTTTACCAAGCTATCATATCTTTATCTTAGAGTGTCTCGTCAAAGGTCCAAGGATCAGGTTCATGTTCACCAGAGACTAAGTCTGAAGACTCTCCCAAAAACATGAATATGTTAGATTGTCTAACAACCCTCCCACTACGACGAGGTACTACCTGTGTATCATCTGTGACACGCAGTGCAGTCACTTGTGGTATGTCCTCCTGTACCGTTGGTACTGAAGTAGAAACTTCCCTCTCACTTCCTCTAGAATAATCTTACTCATGGGTTTGTGGTTTATTACATAGTCATTTTCTAAAAATCAGGCATTCATGCTAATTAATGATGCCTTCTGATTTTTAGGATTATAAAATAAACGACCTTTCGTTCCTCTAGAATAACCTACGAACAACCTTTCGTTCAGACTAAACTTACGCCTAGTCCACAATTCTGTGGGAGTAGAGGGTACTGATTTAGTAGGTACCAAGTTCAGAATGTACACTGTTATTTCCAGATCATATCCCTAGAACGTGAGACCCCCACAGCAACTGTGGTGTAAAATACGGTAAATAATAATAATAATAAATAAATATATAAAACAAAATAAAATATGTATATAAATATATATACGATTATATATAAAAATTTATATATAATCAACATAAATAGGAGGTTAAATTAGAAACAGTCATATAAAAAATTTTAAAATAATTTTCTAAAATTTTTGGAAATATTTGCGCGATAATTGGACGAGTTCGGAATTATTTAAGAAAAATTAGAAATTCGGAATGTATATATATATATATATATATATATATAAAAGGAAAAGTTTGAATTTTATATATGTATATAAATATATATAATTTTTGCTTTCTCCCGTGCCCCAGTCCCTCGCTTCCTCGCCTGATCCCTTCCCCTTCTCTCCGCCCGACGCCGCCGATCTCTTCCCAGCCGGTCGCCGTTCGCAGGAGTTGAGCCAGCCCTCCTTGAGCCGGCGCCGCCCTTGTCTCCTCCTCTCTTCGCGCTCGCGAAGACAGCCGAAAGGGCGCTGCTTCTCCTCGCCCTGGATCCGAGACCTAGCGTCGCACGCGGAGGAACTGCCGACGCTGCAGAAAACTCGGCGATTTCCTCTCCTGCGTTGATTTATCATCGGCGCCAACACCAACCCGAACTTTTCCTCACCTGATACCGCACTCGGGTTGCAGCGATCGGTCGTCGATGCCGGTGACCCTGATCTTTCTTCCCTCCGATCTCGAAGAGCATCTGTATTGAGCCGAGTTGGTGCGTGCCGATCGTCGCATTGGCACGCGACGCATGCTATACCACCGCCCACCTGATTCACGCTGAATTGGAGCAGGGGAGTCCTCGGCGCCGCAACTCAGGTAAGATCTATTTTTGTTTAGGGTTCTTCTTGGATGAATTGATCTAGGATCATCGCTGTTGGTGTAGATGAATGAGAAGCTTGATCCAATTTGTAGTTCTGATGGCGTTGCTGTGAGGTGTTGGTTCTGTTTGGGAAGTTTTCAGTGGGTAGCGTATTTTCTTTTGATCTGGGTACTTGAGTTGGAGAATATAGAATTAGGATAGGATGGTTGTTGTGGAGTTGATTTGTTTTCTGATCTAGGTCTTGGATGAAGTTGTAGCGTAGTTTTTGATTGGGATATGGGTGTCTTGTGATACCATGGAGGTGTTATTTATCATAAAAGTTTGATGAGAAAAGACAAGCTAGTCTCTAATCAGATTAAAGTTTTGGATAGCTATTCAAGGTTGGTTTGGTGTTTTGATCTTGTTGTGCAATTGGATTTGAATTTTCTATCGTGTATCCTATTTTGGAGTGGTCTGGAGATAGCTAGTGGAGTTGGTATCTCGCCTAAGTTGTGTGGGAGCGTGGCTTTGTGATGAGTCTTGCTTGATGATTGAGTTTTAAATTAGGCCATGTGTAGATTTGCTTGTGTAGGGGTGTAGCTCTGTCTAGGGTTGCTTAGTTGTTGGATTATTGTTTGTTTAGGGTTCAGTTATGGTTGTCACTTGTGGTATCTAATTAAATGGATGAGGTAATTGGGATTTATTCTAGCTTTTGATTATTGTAGTTTAGCTAATTAAAACAAATTTATAGACAGCTAAACTTTGTGATACAGGACCCTGATTGGATACGTACGTTGAGCGTGAGGAGGTTTTCTCTAAACCAAATACACTTCATTTAAGGCGGGTATTTCTCCCTTGATTCCTGTAGAATCGTTTACCTTAAATGCATGAGTATTTTATTATCTGAGTAGGTTGCTTTACCTTAAATTTACTTGCTTTATTTTCCTGCTTGATACTTATTCTGTGCTTGACCTTTGAGTAGTAATTCAAATTGTTCAGTTATACAGTCTCATCTCTTGACTTCTGATATAAAGAGTACCGCTTATACGTATGTGCTATAGAATTATCATTTGACCTATCTAGGGTTTTGGTTGACATTAGATAAATCCTACCTGGTAGATTAGTGCATGTTTATTTACCTTGGTTTGATTGTGTTTCATGTATGTTTACTTGCTTTGGTGTTATTTGTATTTTCGTATCGTATAGATGCATTATTTTTGGTTTGATTGAGGTGGTGTGTATTAGTGTCATGCATCATAGCATTCAGGCCGACGATTGCGGGCTCCTTGGTGGTTGAGACGGGTCGTCGGGTATATTTTCCTGTTGTGCCAGCTCAGTTGGAGTTGTGTGCAAACAGTTGATACTCCCCAGGTGTTTCGGGATTTTTCATATCAGGGCCACAGTTGTTGTGGTGTATTTGCATAGCCCCAGGTGTTTGGCGCTTGTATCTTATTCACTCAACCTACCCAATATAGTGGTGGTTGGTGTGTGTACAGTGCAGGTCATGACATCATGTGCATATTGTGCATTGTGCATTTTGCTTGTGTTTACTGCATTTGTTTGAGCATGATTGTTGCATTTGATTGACATGCATATACGGTTATGATTTACATTTTATTATATGACCTAGATATGATCAGCAGTTTTAGCTATTTATGGAGGTGTTAGGGGGATTTCTGATTTTGCCCCTACTTGTTACATGATTTTCAGGTATGTTTTATTTGTATAGATGCATTTTGTTTATATTTTTTATTTCGGAGACTGTATATCCTTTGCTCTCGTTATGCTTGTTTTACCTTTTTTATACCATGCATTTATCTGTTCATATACCCGCAGAGTTCCATCCGGAACTCACCACCCCTCGTTCTCCTTTTTATTTCAGGTAGTCGATAGTCGCGTCTCGTGCCGCTAGGAGAGGATCCAGCTATCAGTCCCCAGTCTTGAGTAGGTTATTTCTGTTTTCATTCTCTCGTCGTGTTTTAGCGTATTGGGGTCGTGTTAGTGTTGTTTCGTTTCGGATGGTGTTTGTTCCTCTATAGATGTGTATTCGTACTTTTGTGTTATTTTTATTGGTTTTCGTACGCTTGTAGTAGTTTTATAGTATTGGTGTCATTTTTAGTTTTATTATCGTTTCGGATGGTACATGATTTTACCTTTGGACGTGTATTAATTTATTTCCTTTGGATTTCGGTTTGCTGCGCTTAGTTATAGAGATTTATTTATTTTGTTTATTATTTGTCGGTTATATTATTTAACTACGTGGTTATGATGGTGTAGATGCTAGTCGAGTGTGGCTGAGCTTTAGTACGTGTTGAGGTGTATGTATTAAGTTTCAGATTGTCCGTCGTACAGGAGAGGTACTGCCCGATTTTCGAGTGAGCAAAGGCCTCTAGGGGCGTGACAATTTAGCGGTATCAGAGCCAAGTTTGCGATACCTGCTTGTTTTCGGTTCGGATTTTTTGTAGAATGTATTTGATACCAATTTAGTGGTATCAGAGCGTAGGTTATGATGCCTCCCTATGTTTATGTTTTGGGATTTGCATAGTTCTTTTAGAATGTATCTGATACCAATTTAGTGGTATCACAGCGTAGGTTTACGATGCCTACATGTTTTACGGTTTCTTTGGAGTGTAGCTGATACCTATTTAGTAGGATGTTATCTTCGTATTTTATAGAGTTCATCTGTGGATTTTTATGGAGTTATTTTTGTTAAAGTATTGGAGTGCCTGTTTTACGAGGTTTGCGAGGTTGGATGTATTTGTTTTGGGATTTTCGGATTTACGAGATTTTGTTCGGTTTACTTGATTTTGGATTTTTCTGATTTCTACTGAGTAATTTTCTTGACTGGGATGTGATGGGACTTGGCGGCGATGGACTCCTAGGCGACGAGCAAGTAAGTTGGTAAATTTACTAGTAGTCATATATTTTAGAAATACTTGTTAAATATTTTAATAGGATGACTCGTGTATAAGGTATTATTCCTTTTGCACCTTAATAACTATAGTTACAGCTGGAAAATGCAATAGAGATAGATACATGACCAATAAATAAAAAGAAGAGAAGAAAGAGGAAGGGATAATATGTTTCCAGGGGATTGCCAAATCTATTCCTTGTATTTCAGTCATTATGTGACTATTGTTTTTCTATTATGGTTTCAATGGTTTTGCCTGCATTTGTAAAGAAACAGATCACAAATACTTTTTCTTATAAGTTCATTTCATTTTGATGATTAATTCATTCAAATGTTGGTTTCCTTTCTTATTTTTCCTTATGTGATACAACTACGACCAAGCATTATTCCATTATTTTTCCTAATGTGATCTTTCATTTAAATGTTGTTACAACCGACCTAATGTATAGTATTTTATTTAGGCTGTTTGGGGTCTTGTGTTGGGCTTGATTATGTGGGTGGGGTTCGTTCTTAGAGTTTTCTCTTTGGCTTTAGCATATTTTGTTTTTTTGTTTTGTATTATGAAATTTTATGTATATGTGATTTATTAATCAATTATATTATAAATTATCTTACCTGTAATGGTAAAACTAAATCATGATAAATTATAAAATGAACCTTAATATTTTTAAATTCTCATATTCACATTTATAATATAATTTGGTGCTTAAAATATTTATATTTCTTTGTTTTTTAAAAAAATTATGAATTAGGGGTGTCGATAGTTGCTGGTAAAAATTGTAAATTGACCTCTAATATTTGTATTATAATTTCCAACTCTGTGTTCCTGCTAATTAGGCATGTTATCATTTAGTTCTTTAAATATTTTGTATAATTATATGAAAAATTGCAAATCTTTGTATAATTTCCAACTCTGTTTACCTTTTTGTATAATTATATGAAAAATTGACTTGTATATTTTGTATTTTTTTTTCTCACATGATGAAATTTAATAGTCATGACCTTTCATATTTTTAATTCTCATTTTTTATCTTTATAAAGTTATATTTAATTATAAAAATGATAATTCATTTCAAATTAATTTTTGCATATTCGGTCCTAACCTACAATTGCAAATCATTACCTATTCCTCCTTGCTTGATGACTCCATTCCGTGTATTATTGGTACAAATAATAGATTATGTATCTAAAATACAGTAATGTGGCATAATGTGTTACTGTAAATTCTAACATAAAAATTAGTTGCTTCGTAAAAAATAAGGATGGCTTATTGTTAAACAAAGGAAGTTTTAAAAAAATAATACTTCTCTGCGGGGAATAGGGATGTTTTTTTATTAAATTTAGGGGATGTAATTTAGGTACAATCTTGGCTATCTAGTTTGTCCGGCCCAATGACACTTCTCTTCTTCTTCTCCCATCGTCGCTCATGGTGGATTGCACTTCGATTCTGGTGAGTTATCAAGACGAAATCACCCTTCGTCAACGTTATCATTCTCTAACTCTTGCCTTCGCTTCATCTCCTTCGTCAGCCGGGTATGCATTCTTCTTCAGTTCCCACTTTCCGTGTTTCGGGCACCAAAGGTAGATCTCCAACATTTGACGTACTTGTGTTTGGAAGCCTACGATTCAATTCTGTTTCATGATGGCCCGTAGAAGGACAAGTTTCGTTCGTGACGACAGAAGTTGCAAGACCTAAAACTCTATTTGTACATACATGAGTTCTGCAATTCATAACTTGAAAGAAATATGAACTTATGAAGTAGGATACTATAAGATGAATCATTCCAAATGCGAAGTTAGATAGAGAATATCTAAAGAGTAGTTTTTTTTTCTAGATGATAGAGTTATACGATTACATAATCCATAATCCAAGTTTATGGATCTCTTCTAATCCTTGGTGCGAAAGCAAAAAAGAAAATTTTCTTTAGGAGCTATTTATGTCACAAGTTTCTTGTTAGAGTTACTATGTAATAGGTTTTGTGGTTATGATTCAATAAAATAGTGTGTTAAAAGTCCAAAAGTTCATCTTTAACCTTTTACTTAAATTTATTAATTTTGATTTCAGCATCTTGGCATGGATTCTGGTTTAGTTGATGTTCCACTTCCTATGGATAAGATCTCTTTAAGAAATCTTCAAAAATCATGTGTCAATGGATCTTGCAGCCAAAGGTGTGTTTTCTATGGATTATTTACTACATATTGTTAATTAAAGAAGTCATCTTTTTTTTGCTAAAGGATGATAATGGTAAGCATTTGTAAGCATTTGAAAGAAAATTGCTAGAGTTAGCCACAGTGGGCTTTGTCTATTGGCACCCTCTCTTTGTATAATCAATTGAAAAGAATTTTATAGCTTAGTACAGTTTTTTCTGTCTAAACATGATATTTTTCTATTAACTTCATTTAACTTTAGCACACATGATAAGTTTATTCAACAAGTTATTTTCATGTAATTAATGTCAAACTTGTAGGTGTCAGAAGTTTGTTGTTTTGTTGTCAGCAGGAAGTTTCAATCCACCAACTTATATGCACTTGCGTATTTTTGGTGAGTCTTCTGTGAAATATACACAAAATCATGTTTGATAATTACCTTAATGAGAAGTTGAGAACTACTATATCTAGATTTTTAGCTTGAGAATTTGTGTTCCATTTTTATCTCGAAATTGGATTCAGACAGTTATCAAATTGCATGATGAAATGCACGTATACCACTTTTTGTTTCTATTTAATAGTTGCAACATTACATCCATGTGTATATGCCAAATCCAACTCAACATAGTTTTGCATTACGTATCTCTCATATCATGATGTAACCAGTATTAGTAAAGATGAATTGGAAGTGAGATTTATTAGACAAATGCCTATTTTGAGCTAATTATAAATTTTGCCAGAGTTAGCAAGAGATGTGTTGCAAGCAAAAGAATTCGTCGTGATAGGAGGTTATATGTCGCCTGCAAATGATGCATACAAAAAAAGGTTTGTGGCACATCAACATAGAATTAAACTAGATCAGATGGACTAGTGTTATTTAGCATAAATTATTCATGTCTAACATGATTTGTACATGCAATTGTATTAGAAAAAAGACCCTTGAGTGATTGCATTCTTACACGAGTATTTACTTGATTTATGAGAAGCTCTTACAGACTTACTGTACTAATAACAAGGTCCCTGCTAAAATAACTATGAACCTATGACCTATCTTTTTTACCATGAATTGTCCATATATTTGGATATGGTCATGCAAATGCTTGGGCCATTGGAGATCGTTTCACAGCAATTTTTTGCACTGGATGTTACCAGTAGTCATCAAATTTTGTGCATGAGAAGCATTTCCATGTTCTATATATGGCTTTCAATTCTTCTGCAGATGCTATATGCGTTCCAAGCAATTTTTGTTTTAGTATTTTCCATTTTACTATATCCAAAGTTAGTATCCATTTGATACTTAAAGCTAATTTAACTAATCACTCATATTTGTTGAGTAAAGAAGTCAATGTACTTTTACAAAAAAAAAAGTGATACTAAAATGGACTAATGCTGCTATTGATTATATGCATATTTTTTATTTGTGTTATAGAAAGCTAATTCAGTCTTACTCCTACAGGATCTTTTGCCAGCTATGCATCGAGTTCAGCTGTGTGAATTAGCATGCAAAAGTTCTTCCTTTGTCATGGTAGATCCATGGGAGGTAATTCAAATTATATTGTAATATTTTCTTTTGTTGAAGATATTAGATTAATGATGACCTTGTAATATGTTTAGGGTGTTTTTCTCCCAACATCAATTTATTATTGTTATCATTTACTGAAAATTATGATCTATTACTAGGCACATCGTGTCTGCATTATTTTCCAAACAACCATAACACTTACTGAACTTTAATTTTTTTCAACTAATATCTTAATGATCTTTATTCCACTGTAGGCAAAACAAAACAATTATCAGCGCACACTTACTGTCTTGTTCAGGATACAAAACTCCTTATGCCAGAATTTTTCCATAAGAAAAGGTACGAAGTTCCCAAATCCAATGATACTCTTGGCTAGTCCGCAGTCTAATTTTCTTTTTTTGTTTAGACATTTAATTGGTGCACATTCTAACTTTCTTTTGAACTATTATGTTTCTTGGTTTTTGATCAAGAGGATTAAAATTCTTCTTTTTTGCACACTATATCTAACAATTTTCTTCTTAGATTATGTAAATCTATTATAAATTTGATTTGCTTTTCCAATCGACAACATAAATTCTACCTGTATTCTAAGCTTCAAACTCAGTTTTTTGAATTTTTTTAAAGATTAATTATCTTAATTTTGGTTATAGAATCACTCAAGGTAATGCTTCTGTGTGGATCTGATCTACTTGAATCTTTTTGCTATTCCTGGAGTTTGGATGCCATGATCAGGTACATCTCATATAAAATGGCATTCATTTATCTTTTACAAATAAAATAACAACCTATATTGGATTCCAAACTTTCCACCGCTTTATTAAAAAGAATACTTCCCTTCATCTCTACCAATTTAAATTGTATTTGAAAATAACACCAAAGGGGAAAATGCTTGGAAATTAGTTATGTGGATGTATGTTGTAAAAAACATGAAATTATAGCCAATGTTACTGCTCCTGAAAATATTCGGATTTCTTATAATCTATTGATTGAGACAAATAATTGGAATGAGCTATCAAATTTCTAAATATTCTAACAAATATTTTACCAATTTTTTCAACTCCAAAATATGTTTCCTATGTAACTACTATCAAATCCAATGACATAAAGGTCGAGAATATAATTAATATAATAATAATAATGAAAATTGTTAAATAATTAATTTTGCATTGAGCATTTTGAACTATGGTGTGTAGGTGGGCTCATAGGATAAAGTGATAGAATTAATAGAGAGAATCGGAAAGCAACATGATATGATACAATCCGAGTATATAAATGAGCTATACAAAATAAAAAAAATACTTTTTTATTGTATAACTTAATTATTTAGAGAATTTAGCCAATTTTATAGCTTATAAAATTATTTTTAAAATTATCATTTTTTTACTATCTTATATAGAATGTCTATTTGACATATAACATAATCTAATTTGAAAATTAACTAATGCTTAAATAAATTGGTAG